>JAGFBZ010002363.1:0-224734 GCA_018398805.1 Hirundichthys speculiger | reverse complement strand
GTCGCAGAAGTCCTCCACCAGCTGCCGGAAGGCCGGCAGGTGGCTGATGAAGGGAGGTCAGGTGGCCGAGCCAAAGTTCACCACCAGAGGGCGGTCCGAGGACTCAAAGTCCAGGAGGTGGCACTCGTCCCCGGTCTGGAACCTGGTGCCACGTGGGACGTTGGTCATGTTGCTGATGGCGCTGCTCCATCGTGGACCATCGGGAACCTTCACCACCTTGGAGTTCGGGGCCTCACAGCCAAGCTTCACCTGAGGAGGAAAGAATATGGTCGATTACCCCTCAGACAAAGGTTTCATGTCTAAACTTCTATCGGACACCTGCACAGGTAGACCCCATGTGGTGCTCAAGCTCCGCCGTCTCTGCCCTCTGACTGGACAGCCGCTGAGCAGCTGTTTCATCATCAAAGGCAACAGGCTGACGTCAAACAGTTCACAACAAAATTAAATATTTTTACCACAAAACCTTTAAATTCTACAAAAGTTAGAATTTTACTTACGGCTCCTGTAAAATTAGCATAAACGCCTATCCAAGGCGAACCCAAAGTAAACTGAAAGCTGTTCTTGAACCGTTTGTAACACATGGATGGTTCTGGTCTCTTTTCAAAGGTAACACTCTGAAGTTTTTCCCCCAACTGTCAGAATCACTGTAAGTGCTACTAGCATTGAGTAATCTCAGTTTGAACACACTGAAATATAAGTTTTTTATTTCTGCCTGAATGTAAACAGATGTCTGCAGATGAGTGCAGCTGTGACTTATTAGCTGGAAAACACAATGGGACCACAGCATGAAGCCTTACCTAGTGCAAGTTCAAATTTGATAACAATACCACTAAAAATGAGTATTTCACACATGTTTTTGGAAGAGTATGTCTAGGCGTTTCCAAAAATGTCCATTTGGAGACTCCAAAAGGACACTTGGATAAACATGGACACATATCTAGGATAAGAGTCATAACTGCCTTTTACAACACAGCAAACATAGCAAACTATTCACATATTTACACACATTTACAATTATAACCAATTACAGGTTATTTGCAGCATAAACATAATTTCATAAATGACCATTGACACATGTTTTGTCTGGGCTGCGTTACGCAGGTACTTCCTGGTTGTGGCTTTGTCTCCGCCCCCTGAAGCGACACATCGCTGTGTTCAGAATTTCATTGGCTATTCAATGCGGCAGTCATCAGTACAACTGGTTCTAACTGGCTGAGTTTTTACACGACACAATGGGGGCGTGGCTTCCTTTCAACGCTGGCCCTCATTGGCTATTGAAGGCTGTGGACAGGACAGGGACGCTGCTATATGAGGTGTCAATCTAAACGTCAGCTGACAGCCTCCATTTTAAAATGGAGGAATGCATTATCTAACACAAGCAAACAGTGAGATCGAACAATAACCGGACCTTCTGGGATGTTGACTGGCAATTTCAAACGATGCAGCGGCTGTTTGTGGATATTTACTGGTATAATAATGAATTTTGGACTAAATATTTTACTGGATTGGATCAACTGGACCTTTGTGTTTGTTTGTGGTGTGACACAGGCGTTGATTGTACCTGTTAATATGATTTTACCCTGAAATGGTTTGCATCGATTGAATCACAAGAATCTTAGCTTTCCAAAGATATTTCACATGACTACCTCATGTAACATATAAGCTGTGGAAATTAGAGTTTTGTTTTATAAATTATGGAAATTACGCAGGCCGTTGGAATTATAACAGGTTAAAAAAGTTGTTTTTTTTGTCAAAAAGTCATGATTTTGCAAAAGTTGAGATTTCTTTTTTTTTTTTTAAGTTGCAAAATTGTTGCATTTGCAATTTTACGACAAACTTTTTTTATTTTAGAACATGAATTTGCAATTTCATGAAATTTATAATTTTTTGACAAAGTAATTTCACATCAAAACCTTTTGACTTTTCAAAAGTCCATTTATTTTACAGGAATAAATTGCAATACTAAGTTAAAAAGTTGAATTTTTATGTCAGGATTTAACAAGAAAAACATTGTGATTTCAAGACAAAAAGTTGGAATCCTGTTAAAAAGTCGCACTATAGTGTAAATTGTGATTTTTTTCAACATAATGCTGTGATTATAGGACATGAAGTTATATGAATTTTACATAGAATATAATGCTGTAATTTTGATGTCAGTCTTGTTTTTGTAAAATTTACAATGTTATAACAAAAGGTGCTTTTTACAGTTAAAAGTTGCAATAATGCAATATTAGCCAGTTTACAAAAAAGATTTGACAAAAATTTAATTTTGTGTCAAAAAGTTATTTAGTGAAAGTAAATAGTTTTTCAAGTTTTCAATTAAGTTAAATAGTCATGATTTTGCAAAATTTGAGAATTTTTTCAAAAAAGAAAAGTTGCAAAATTGTTGCAATTTTACGACAAACTTTTTATTTTAGAACATAAAATTGGAATTTCATGAAATTTATAATTTTTTGAGATAAAGTAATTTTACGTCAAAACCTAGGGACCCTCTAAAAGTCAATTTATTTACAGGAATAAATTGCAATATTAAGTTAAAAAGTTAAATTTTTACGTCAGGATTTGACAAAGAAGAAAATTGTGATTTCAAGACAAAAAGTTGGAATCTTGTTAAAAAGTCGCACTTTAGTGAAAATTGTGATTTTTACAACATAATGCCGTGATTATAGGACATGAAGTTGTTTGAATTTTACATAGAATATAATGCTGTAATTTTAATGTCAGTCTTGCTTTTGTGAAATTTGCAATTTTAAAACAAAAATTAGCTTTTCACAGAAAAAGTTGCAATAATGTTGCAAAATTAGCCAGTTTACAACAAAAAATTTGACAAAAATGTAATTTTATGTGTCTAGAAATTGTAATTTAGTAAAAGTAAATATTTTTTTCAAATGTTCAATTAAGTTAAAAGTCATGATTTTGCAAATTTGGGATTTTTAAAACAATGTTGTGAATATTGGATATGAAGTTGTGAATTTATTTCAAAATATCTCAGTTTTGTAAAACTTTTAAATATTTTAAAGACTTGTTTTTTTACTAAGAAAAATTGCAATAATGTGAACTCTGTGATTTTACAACAAAAAATATCTAGATTTTAGGACAAAGCTGCAATCACACAAAATTCATCATTTTTTAACAATAAGTCATAATTTTATGTCAAAAAGTTGCAATTTTGCAAAAGTTGATATTTTAAGGAAAAAGTTTCAACATAATACTGTTATTTGTACTATACATTTATTAATAATATTAATAATAAAAAATAGCACATTTTTAAAAAAAAGCATCTTTCAAAGCACATATGGACACTTTACAGATAAATATAAATAAATAAATAAATTACTAGAAAAGCCCTCAGAGAGCGCAGACCTCCGCCAAGTGCAACAATTCCCCGATATAGCGATTTACAGATTGTGATAAAATATGCATTCTGGATCAGATCCAGATCAGCCTCTGAAATTTGATAGAGGTTCCCATTGTCAATCCCTGAGTCAAATTTCATGAGTTATGAGCAATAATCAACAGAGAAATTGAGAAACAAAATTTTTGGCCCCATTAACTGCAATGTTATCGAAAATTTGAAAGTGATCCAGAATCCAGGATTTCTTCCGGATCAGAACCAAAATGAAATCAGTTCTTCCTTTTTCACATTTCTGACAACTCCTGAAAATTTCATCAAAATCCATCCATAACTTTTTGAGTTATCTTGAACACAGACAGACAGATAAAAACATAACCTCCTGGTGGAGGTAAAAATCAAAACAGAGGGACGATCCAAGAATAAAATGAGGGTCAGTTTCCAGATTGAAGAGTCTGGAATTTAAATCCAAACAGTTTAAGTGAGTGTGACGCCTCTCTTGGCTTGAAAACCTGCTCCCATAAACATCTGGCAACGACGCTCCGCCAAGTGTGAATTAGGCAACACGGCAGGATGAGGAATAAAACCGCCATGTGTCACGACTCATGAACCTCGGAGGATGTCTGATCTCTGATCTGTAGTAAAGATATGTCATGTGATTTCAGGCGATTAAGAAAAAAGAGACTAAGGGTGAATTCCAATTCCTCTCTTAACCCTCAATCTCAAAATCGGCGCTCCCGCTAAGTGCCAGTTTCTGTCCCGATTCTTAGAAAGTCAAGTTGAGGGACGAGTTTGAGGGCTGTATCGCCCTCAAAACTGAGATTTTACGACACCCCCCTTGGCAGTAATGGTTACCCAGAAGGCACTGGGTAATTTAGCCAAGACATCTTTGAAAATGATGGTGACAAAAAAAGTTAGCTAAGTATCTTCGTATATCTTCAAGATATAAATGTTACAAAACCATTTTATTGTCTTTGTTTGAGATTTTTTTTCATGGATTAAAATCTTTGTTGCGTAACATTTATTTTTTTACTTTAGGGGACCGGGACTGTTGCGACGGAGGACTGAATAATGTATCCACTATTGTGTTATTTGCTAATATTATTTAGAGAATATACAGCGCTCTTTTCAATGTTATCGCTGAGTCATTTCAGGAAATACAGAGACAACACGGCTCTGATACATTTCAGTCTGAAGACGTAACTGCACTCGGGGGGCGTCCCATTTCTAAGTCACTAGATAGCTTGACACCTACTTTCGAGGGTTTAGATTGAGGGCCAAAGATTGAGGGTTAAGGGAGGAATTGGAATTGGCCCGAAGTCTTAATGGCCAGCTGTGGTGTATTTACAGCCAGAAGTTCAACGAAGCATCATAATTATGTAAAACGTGTTAAAGCATCCCAGAAACATGTGAGGCTGATTTTGCTTTGACCAGAGTTTCTCCACATTCCTCTCCGGTCTTGGAAAGGTTCCTGTTGGTGGCTCTTTCTGCCAGCTGACCCTAAACTGTCTCATCGGGGTTTTGTTTGGGCTGTTGTAGACGCCAGGGGCTGCTCTCAATTCTCCTTTTGTGGAGGGGAAATTGAAACAGACCGGACAGTATGTTGTGTCCCTGCAGGATGTTGTGTCCCTGCAGGATGTTGTGTCCCTGCAGGATGTTGTGTCCGTCCAATAAAGCGTTTCCAACAAATGGATGAACACGTAGCCTGTTCGCTGGATTATACGGCCTTTAAAGGTTCTCTGGGGAGTTTAACTGGTCCCAACAGATCAGACGACTGGTGCACCAGAGAGGTTCTCCTCCACAACGAAAAGCAGATTATTATTATAACGATTCAAATCAAATTAGCAGGTCCAAAACATGGCCGAATGAAAACTCCCCCTTCAAAAAAAAAATCATCCAAGAGAAAATCAATTCAACTTTATTTGTATCACATCTACTACAATACAGTTTTCAGAGATAAAGATCACGACTCTATATTAACTAAAGTAATATTATCAAATCTAATTAAAGAAACAGTAGCGAGTAAAAAAAAAAAAACTCCCCCAGTGGGAGAAAAACCAAACAATGTGAAGGAAAAACTCCCCTTTAAGAGGAAGAAACCTGGACCAGGACCTGGACCAGGACCTGGATCAGGACCTGGACCAGGACCTGGACCAGGACCTGGATCATATGGAGGACCTTCCTGATGAAGACCAGCTGGATAAAGACAGAAAAAGAGGAGAGACAGGACAGAGAGAGGATGGAGGACAGAGAGGATGGAGGACAGAGAGGATGGAGGACAGAGAGAGGATGGAGGACAGAGAGGGGAGGACAGAGAGGATGGAGGACAGAGAGGATGGGGGACAGAGAGAGGATGGAGGACAGAGGAGGGAGGACAGAGAGAGGATGGAGGACAGAGGAGGGAGGACAGAGAGAGGATGGGGGACAGAGAGGATGGAGGACAGAGAGAGGATGGAGGACAGAGGAGGGAGGACAGAGAGAGGATGGAGGACAGAGAGGATGAGGACAGAGAGAGGATGGAGGACAGAGAGGGAGGACAGAGAGAGGATGGAGGACGAGAGGAGGAGGACAGAGGAGGGGGACAGAGAGAGGATGGGGGACGAGAGAGGATGGAGGACAGAGGAGGGAGGACAGAGAGAGGATGGAGGACAGAGGAGGGAGGACAGAGAGAGGATGGGGGACAGAGAGAGGATGGAGGACAGATATCTCAACAAGACCTTCAGCTCTGCCACCGCTTGTTTCCATGATGACTTTTGAAATGAGGATGCTTGAACAGATTAGCATCAATATAACTGTCTCTGTTAGCATCAAGGCTAACAGAGACAGTTATATTGATGCTAATCTGTTAGCATTAAGGCTAACAGAGACAGTTATATTGATGCTAATCTGTTAGCATCAAGGCTAACAGAGACAGTTATGTTGATGCTAATCTGTTAGCATCAAGGCTAACAGAGACAGTTATATTGATGCTAATCTGTTAGCATCAAGGCTAACAGAGACAGTTATACTGATCATCGTCCCAGTTTAACGTTAGCTAACTATTACTGGTTCCAGCTGGTTCTGCCTCTTCTTTGCAACATGGAGCCACGTGACAGCTGGTCCCAGATTACTGGAAGACTTTATATTATCAGTTAAACATTAATGAATGTAAACATTTATCAGCAAGACTTTCTAACTTTATACATCCTGCAGTGAGTCTGACTGAGTCTAATGGTAATTAAACCTCCAGAGACTGGAAGGACTCAGCTTTTCCTCCTGTCAAAGGTCAAACTGATCCAGTATAAACTCAATAAACAGGAATAAATGAATAAACTGGATAACTGAACATCGTCTGTTCTGATCTTTCAAGTCCAGTTAAAAACCAAAAGACGAGGAGAGTCTGAGGAGTTGAACTGAGTAAACGGAGGTAAACTGGTCCAGAGCACACATCTGGAAAAGTTCCATCACTTTCATGTTAACATCTGGACATCTGCACATCTGTGAACAGCTGGCTCGTCTGCAGCTGGAAGATCTGGGAAATACGATCCAGTTAAACGCCAAAAACAAGCAGCAAACGCAGAGGTCCATTCAGAACCAGAACCAGATACGAGCTGATGGATCCTGGATCATCTCCCAACGCTGCAGAGAAGATCTGAGCTGACAGACCCGACAGAAACCTGATCCAGAGGTGATAAAAGAATAACGGCCCTGATCCGCTGATCCAGCAAACAAAAACCACACCGATGTACGCCAGAAGAGGGACTACGAGGCCCAGGAAGACCCTGAAGGACAGAAGAACCAGGACCCAGAAGACCATAAATGACAGAAGAACCAGGACCCAGAAGACCATGAATGACAGAAGAACCAGGACCCAGAAGACCATGAATGACAGAAGAACCAGGACCCAGAAGACCATGAAGGACAGAAGAACCAGGACCCAGAAGACCATGAATGACAGAAGAACCAGGACCCAGAAGACCATGAATGACAGAAGAACCAGGACCCAGAAGACCATGAATGACAGAAGAACCAGGACCCAGAAGACCATGAATGACAGAAGAAACCAGGACCCAGAAGACCAAGAATGACAGAAGAACCAGGACCCAGAAGACCATGAATGACAGAAGAACCAGGACCCAGAAGACCACATGAATGACAGAAGAACCAGGACCCAGAAGACCATAAATGACAGAAGAACCAGGACCCAGAAGACCATGAATGACAGAAGAACCAGGACCCAGAAGACCATGAATGACAGAAGAACCAGGACCCAGAAGACCATGAATGACAGAAGAACCAGACCCAGAAGACCATGAATGACAGAAGAAACCAGGACCCAGAAGACCATGAATGACAGAAGAACCAGGACCCAGAAGACCATGAAAACCAGAAACATGACCAGAAGAACCAGGACCCAGAAGACCATGAATGACAGAAGAACCAGGACCCAGAAGACCATGAATGACAGAAGAACCAGGACCCAGAAGACCATAAATGACAGAAGACCAGGACCCAGAAGACCATGAATGACAGAAGAACCAGGACCCAGAAGACCATGAATGACAGAAGAACCAGGACCCAGAAGACCATGAATGACCAGAAGAACCAGGACCCAGAAGACCATGAATGACAGAAGAACCATGACCCAGAAGACCATGAAGGACAGAAGAACCAGGACCCAGAAGACCATGAATGACAGAAGAACCAGGACCCAGAAGACCATGAATGACAGAAGACCAGGACCCAGAGACCATGAATGACAGAAGAACCAGGACCCAGAAGACCATGAATGACAGAAGACCAGACCCAGAAGACCATGAATGACAGAAGACCAGACCCATAAGACCATGAAGACAGACCAGAAGACCATGAATGACAGAACCCAGGACCCAGAAGACCATGAATGACAGAAGAACCAGGACCCAGAAGACCATGAAGGACAGAAGAACCAGGACCCAGAAGACCATGAATGACAGAAGAACCAGGACCCAGAAGACCATGAATGACAGAAGAACCAGGACCCAGAAGACCATGAATGACAGAAGAACCAGGACCCAGAAGACCATGAAGGACAGAAGAACCAGGACCCAGAAGACCATGAATGACAGAAGAACCAGGACCCAGAAGACCATGAAGGACAGAAGAACCAGGACCCAGAAGACCATGAATGACAGAAGAACCAGGACCCAGAAGACCATGAATGACAGAAGAACCAGGACCCAGAAGACCATGAATGAATGACAGAAGAACCAGGACCCAGAGAAGACCATGAATGACAGAAGAACCAGGACCCAGAAGACCATGAATGACAGAAGAACCAGGACCCAGAAGACCATGAATGACAGAAGAACCAGGACCCAGAAGACCATGAATGACAGAAGAACCAGGACCCAGAAGACCATGAATGACAGAAGAACCAGGACCCAGAAGACCATGAATGACAGAAGAACCAGGACCCAGAAGACCATGAATGACAGAAGAACCAGGACCCAGAAGACCATGAATGACAGAAGAACCAGGACCCAGAAGACCATGAATGACAGAAGAACCAGGACCCAGAAGACCATGAATGAATGACAGAAGAACCAGGACCCAGAAGACCCATGAATGACAGAAGAACCAGGACCCAGAAGACCATGAATGACAGAAGAACCAGGACCCAGAAGACCATGAATGACAGAAGAACCAGGACCCCAGAAGACCATGAATGACAGAAGAACCAGGACCCAGAAGACCATGAATGACAGAAGAACCAGGACCCAGAAGACCATGAATGACAGAAGAACCAGGACCCAGAAGACCATGAAGGACAGAAGAACCAGGACCCAGAAGACCATGAAGGACAGAAGAACCAGGACCCAGAAGACCATGAATGACAGAAGAACCAGGACCCAGAAGAAGACCATGAATGACAGAAAAACCAGGACCCAGAAGACCATGAATGACAGAAGAACCAGGACCCCAAAGACCATGAATGACAGAAGAAACCAGGACCCAGAAGACCATGAATGACAGAAGAACCAGGACCCAGAAGACCATGAATGACAGAAGAAACCAGGACCCAGAAGACCATGAATGACAGAAGAACCAGACCCAAAGACCATGAATGACAGAAGACCAGGACCCAGAAGACCATGAATGACAGAAGAACCATGACCCAGAAGACCATGAAGGACAGAAGAACCAGGACCCAGAAGACCCATGAATGACAGAAGAACCAGGACCCAGAAGACCATGAATGACAGAAGAACCAGGACCCAGAAGACCATGAATGACAGAAGAACCAGGACCCAGAAGACCATGAATGACAGAAGAACCAGGACCCAGAAGACCATGAATGACAGAAGAACTACGAGGACCCAGAAGACCATGAATGACAGAAGAACCAGGACCCAGAAGACCATGAATGACAGAAGAACCAGGACCCAGAAGACCATGAATGACAGAAGAACCAGGACCCAGAAGACCATGAATGACAGAAGAACCAGGACCCCAGAAGACCCATGAATGACAGAAGAACCAGGACCCCCAGAAGACCATGAATGACAGAAGAACCAGGACCCAGAAGACCATGAATGACAGAAGAACCAAGACCCAGAAGACCATGAATGACAGAAGAACCAGGACCCAGAAGCCCATGAATGACAGAAGAACCAGGACCCAGAAGACCATGAATGACAGAAGAACCAGGACCCAGAAGACCATGAATGACAGAAGAACCATGACCCAGAAGAAGACCATGAATGACAGAAGAAACCAGGACCCAGAAGACCATGAATGACAGAAGAACCAGGACCCAGAAGACCATGAATGACAGAAGAACCAGGACCCAGAAGACCATGAATGACAGAAGAACCAGGACCCAGAAGACCATGAATGACAGAAGAACAGGACCCAGAAGACCATGAATGACAGAAGAACCAGGACCAGAAGACCATGAATGACAGAAGAACCAGGACCCAGAAGACCATGAATGACAGAAGAACCAGGACCCAGAAGACCATGAAGACAGAAGAACCAGGACCCAGAAGACCATGAATGACAGAAGAACCAGGACCCAGAAGACCATGAATGACAGAAGAACCAGGACCCAGAAGACCATGAATGACAGAAGAACCAGACCCAGAAGACCAGAATGACCAGAGAACCATGAATGACAGAAGAACTACAGGACCCAGAAGACCATGAATGACAGAAGAACCAGGACCCAGAAGACCATGAATGACAGAAGAAAGGAACCAGAAGACCATGAATGACAAAGAAACCAGGACCCAAAGACCATGAATGACAGAAGAACCAGGACCCAGAAGACCATGAATGACAAAGAACCCGGACCAGAGACCATGAATGACAGAAGACCATAGAATGACAGAAAACCAGACCCATAATGAAGAAACATGAAGGACAAAGAATGGGAAATGAACCTTAATGACAGAAGAACCAGACCAGAACCATGAATGATTCAGAAGAAGACCCAGACCATGGACATGACAGAAACCATGAGAGACCAATTAAATGACAGAGAACCAGGAAGAAACACATATATGTCAGAAGATTATCAACCCAGAAGACCATGAATTGAACAGAAGATGAAACCAAAATTTCGGACCCCATTGATCGCAATGTTACGAAAATTTGACAGTGAAGAATCCAGGATTTCTTCCAGAAGACCATGAATGACAGAAGAACCAGGAAATTTCATCAAAATCCATCCATAACTTTTTGATATATCTTGGACACAGACAGACAGAAAGACATAACCTCCTTGGTGGAGGAAAATATTCAAAGGTTTGTGTGAAAAATTGCTGTCAAGCATTAATACGTATATGCAGCTCTGAGTGGAAGATAAAAGGGAATACTCAGAAGGTCAGGTGAAAGATCAATAAAAATACCATAGTTCCAGGTAGAAGAGTAATTTGAGAATGTGGAGCTTTGGTGGGTGATAAACACAAATACACAGCGACAGACGGAAGATTATTATTCAGAGCTTTGGTCAGCAGGGAAAATATAAATGTATTATGACAGGTGTGAAATAAATATTGACTCCTGTAACGACATAAATGACATCAGGAACCGTTATCAATGAAAATATATGAGCTTTTACCAAAGACAACAAACTAAACAACACATGCGCCACTGACACAAATATTTAGATATTTAGGTAAACATCTGGGTTACAGTCGTATCCAGGTATGTTCTTTCTTTTATTTTATTTCATTATGCAAAATAAATTTGTCTGCAATAGGGGTGAGTAGGGGTGGAGCTACTGACTCCTGACCCTTTAACCAGCTACTGACTCCTGACCCTTTAACCAGCTACTGACTCCTGACCCTTTAACCAGTTACTGACTCCTGACCTGTTAACCAGCTACTGACTCCTGACCCTTTAACCAGCTACTGACTCCTGACCCTTTAACCAGCTACTGACTCCTGACCCTTTAACCAGCTACTGACTCCTGACCCTTTAACCAGCTACTGACTCCCGACCCTTTAACCAGCTACTGACTCCTGACCCTTTAACCAGCTACTGACTCCTGACCCTTTAACCAGCTACTGACTCCTGACCTGTTAACCAGCTACTGACTCCTGACCCTTTAACCAGCTACTGACTCCTGACCCTTTAACCAGCTACTGACTCCTGACCTGTTAACCAGCTACTGACTCCTGACCCTTTAACCAGCTACTGACTCCTGACCCTGTTAACCAGCTACTGACTCCTGACCCTTTAACCAGCTACTGACTCCCGACCCTTTAACCAGCTACTGACTCCTGACCCTTTAACCAGCTACTGACTCCTGACCTGTTAACCAGCTACTGACTCCTGACCCTTTAACCAGCTACTGACTCCTGACCCTTTAATCAGTTACTGACTCCTGACCCGTTAACCAGTTACTGACTCCCGACCCGTTAACCAGCTACTGACTCCTGACCCGTTAACCAGCTACTGACTCCTGACCTGTTAACCAGCTACTGACCCCTGACCCGTTAACCAGCTACTGACTCCCGACCCTTTAACCAGCTACTGACCCCTGACCCGTTAACCAGCTACTGACTCCTGACCCGTTAACCAGCTACTGACTCCTGACCTGTTAACCAGTTACTGACTCCCGACCCTTTAACCAGCTACTGACTCCTGACCTGTTAACCAGTTACTGACTCCTGACCTGTTAACCAGCTACTGACTCCCGACCCGTTAACCAGCTACTGACTCCTGACCTGTTAACCAGTTATTGACTCCCGACCCGTTAACCAGCTACTGACTCCTGACCCGTTAACCAGCTACTGACTCCTGACCCGTTAACCAGCTACTGCTACTGACTCCCTGACCCGTTAACCAGCTACTGACTCCCGACCCGTTAACCAGCTACTGACTCCTGACCCGTTAACCAGCTACTGCTACTGACTCCTGACCCGTTAACCAGCTACTGACTCCCGACCCATTAACCAGCTACTGACTCCTGACCTGTTAACCAGCTACTGACTCCCGACCCGTTAACCAGCTACTGACTCCTGACCTGTTAACCAGCTACTGACTCCCGACCCTTTAACCAGTTACTGACTCCTGACCCGTTAACCAGCTACTGACTCCCGACCCTTTAACCAGTTACTGACTCCTGACCCGTTAACCAGCTACTGACTCCCGACCCGTTAACCAGCTACTGACTCCTGACCTGTTAACCAGCTACTGACTCCCGACCCTTTAACCAGTTTACTGACTCCTGACCCGTTAACCACTACTGACTACCCTGACCCTTAACCAGCTACTGACTCCCGACCCTTTAACCAGCTACTGACTCCTGACCTGTTAACCAGCTACTGACTCCTGACCCTTTAACCAGTTACTGACTCCTGACCCGTTAACCAGCTACTGACTCCCGACCCTTTAACCAGTTACTGACTCCTGACCCGTTAACCAGCTACTGACTCCTGACCTGTTAACCAGCTACTGACTCCTGACCCTTTAACCAGTTACTGACTCCTGACCCGTTAACCAGCTACTGACTCCCGACCCGTTAACCAGTTACTGACTCCTGACCTGTTAACCAGCTACTGACTCTCGACCCTTTAACCAGTTACTGACTCCTGACCCGTTAACCAGCTACTGACTCCCGACCAGTTAACCAGCTACTGACTCCTGACCTGTTAACCAGCTACTGACTCCCGACCCTTTAATCAGTTACTGACTCCTGACCCGTTAACCAGTTACTGACTCCCGACCCGTTAACCAGCTACTGACTCCTGACCCTTTAACCAGTTACTGACTCCCGACCCTTTAATCAGTTACTGACTCCTGACCCGTTAACCAGTTACTGACTCCCGACCCGTTAACCAGCTACTGACTCCTGACCCTTTAACCAGCTACTGACTCCTGACCCGTTAACCAGTTACTGACTCCTGACCCTTTAACCAGCTACTGACTCCTGACCCATAAACCAGTTACTGACTCCTGACCTGTTAACCAGTTACTGACTCTTGACCCTTTAACCAGCTACTGACTCCTGACCCTTTAACCAGCTACTGACTCCTGACCTGTTAACCAGCTACTGACTCCTGACCCGTTAACAAGCTACTGACTCCTGACCCTTTAACCAGCTACTGACTCCTGACCTGTTAACCAGCTACTGACTCCTGACCCTTTAACCAGCTTTAACCCTACCTGACTGACTGACCCGTTAACCAGCTACTGACCTGACCCGTTAACCAGCTACTGACTCTCCTTGACCCGTTAACCAGCTACTGACTCCTGACCTGTTAACCAGCTACTGACTCCCGACCCTTTAACCAGCTACTGACTCCTGACCTGTTAACCTGACTCCTGACTGTTAACCTACTGACTCCTGACCTGTTAACCAGCTACTGACTCCCGACCCGTTAACCAGCTACTGACTCCTGACCTGTTAACCAGTTACTGACTCCCGACCCGTTAACCAGCTACTGACTCCTGACCCGTTAACCAGCTACTGACTCCTGACCCGTTAACCAGCTACTGACTCCTGACCCGTTAACCAGCTACTGACTCCTGACTCCTGTTAACCAGCTACGACTGACTCCGACCCGTTAACCAGCTACTGCTCCTGACTCCTGACTACCGTTAACCAGCTACTGACTCCCGACCCATTAACCAGCTACTGACTCCTGACCCGTTAACCAGCTACTGACTCCCTGACCCGTTAACCAGCTACTGACTCCTGACCTGTTAACCAGCTACTGACTCCCGACCCTTTAACCAGCTACTGACTCCTGACCCGTTAACCAGCTACTGACTCCCGACCCTTTAACCAGTTACTGACTCCTGACCCGTTAACCAGCTACTGACTCCCGACCCGTTAACCAGCTACTGACTCCTGACCTGTTAACCAGCTACTGACTCCCGACCCTTTAACCAGTTACTGACTCCCGACCCGTTAACCAGCTACTGACTCCTGACCTGTTAACCAGCTACTGACTCCTGACCCTTTAACCAGCTACTGACTCCTGACCCGTTAACCAGCTACTGACTCCCGACCCTTTAACCAGTTACTGACTCCTGACCCGTTAACCAGCTACTGACTCCTGACCTGTTAACCAGCTACTGACTCCTGACTCCTGACCCTTTAACCAGTTACTGACTCCTGACCCGTTAACCAGCTACTGACTCCCGACCCGTTAACCAGTTACTGACTCCTGACCTGTTAACCAGCTACTGACTCTCGACCCTTTAACCAGTTACTGACTCCTGACCCGTTAACCAGCTACTGACTCCCGACCAGTTAACCAGCTACTGACTCCTGACCTGTTAACCAGCTACTGACTCCCGACCCTTTAATCAGTTACTGACTCCTGACCCGTTAACCAGTTACTGACTCCCGACCCTTTTAACCAGCTACTGACTCCTGACCCTTTAACCAGTTTACTGACTCCCGACCCTTTAATACTGACCCCTTAACCAGTTACTGACTCCCGACCCGTTAAACCTGAGTTACTGACTCCTGACCTGTTAACCAGTTACTGACTAACCGACTCCTGACCGTTAACCAGCTACTGACTCCTGACCCTTTAACCAGTACTACTGACTCCTGACCTGTTAACCACTACTGACTCCTGACCCTTTAACCACTACTGACTCCTGACCCTTTAACCCAGTTACTGACTCCTGACCTTTAACCAGTTACTGACTCCTGACCCTTTAACCAGCTACTGACTCCTGACCTGTTAACCAGTTTACTGACTCCTGACCTGTTAACCAGTTACTGACTCCTGACCCTTTAACCAGCTACTGACTCCTGACCCTTTAACCAGTTACTGACTACTGACCTGTTAACCAGCTACTGACTCCTGACCCTTTAACCAGTTACTGACTCCTGACCTGTTAACCAGTTACTGACTCCTGACCCGTTAACCAGCTACTGACTCCCGACCCTTTAACCAGCTACTGACTCCCGACCTGTTAACCAGCTACTGACCCTGACCTGTTAACCAGCTACTGACTCCTGACCCTTTAACCAGCTACTGACTCCTGACCCTCTAACCAGTTACTGACTCCTGACCCATTAACCAGCTACTGACTCCCGACCTGTTAACCAGCTACTGACTCCTGACCCGTTAACCAGTTACTGACTCCTGACCCTTTAACCAGCTACTGACTCCTGACCCTTTAACCAGTTACTGACTACTGACCTGTTAACCAGCTACTGACTCCTGACCCTTTAACCAGTTACTGACTCCTGACCTGTTAACCAGCTACTGACTCCCGACCCTTTAACCAGCTACTGACTCCCGACCTGTTAACCAGCTACTGACCCTGAACTGTTAACCAGCTACTGACTCCTGACCCTTTAACCAGCTACTGACTCCTGACCCTCTAACCAGTTACTGACTCCTGACCCTTTAACCAGCTACTGACTCCCGACCCGTTAACCAGCTACTGACTCCTGACCCGTTAACCAGCTACTGACTCCTGACCCGTTAACCAGTTACTGACTCCTGACCAGTTAACCAGTTACTGACTCCTGACCCTTTATAAATGAACTTTATAAATGTTCTGCTCCTGAGAGAAAAGTTGGTTTTTACCTGCAAACTTAAACTTCCTTGGATTTATTAATCTGTCTACAAGCAGTCATCCCAGATTGTGTTTAGTACCTTCAGCGAAGCACTCCATCTCCCAAGATTCCAGTCTTCCACTTGTGAACCAGGAAGTCCGTTCAGCTTCACCTGCCCCGGATCCTCTCATCACCTGAACCCAGAGGAGTTTCCACGCCACAGTCCTCACTCACCTTTTCTATCTTTGAATCAAAGCTTTTACGAGTCCAGTCCACAACCGTTACACAAACTGGCTAAAACCAGGTAAAGGCAACAACATTACGACATTACGATCTTTGGACATAAACACAAAGCCTGATGCGGACTGTAAAACCGTCTAGGTGATTTATTTGTAGCTGCGCTAACAGCCGACCCAGATGGTAAAGAACGTTCAGACCTGGCCTGAAGCCCCAGTTTGGCCTCGACTGACGACACTGGTTCAAGAGGACCAGGGTTGCTTGAACTGGTCCACGTGTCCACCAGACGTGGATCAAACCTTAACTTCATGTGGGCCTCTGGGCCACGTCTGACCCACCAGGACTTTACCTAACCCATGAAATCTGGGTCACACATGACTCACAGAACACACGCCAAAACCCACGTTTGACCCAGTTCATGAACTCTGGGACGCGTCCGGCCCACCGAGCAAGTGTCAGTGACTAGGTCCAACAGATCCCAGGTCCAGGTGTGCACACCTGGCAGCAACTTTTATTTGGGGCATGGAGCTCCATGATTCTGACAGTGGTGAACAAAGATCCAAGTCTTTTTTTTTTTTCTTCTTTTGGACCGGGCAGAGTCACCTGTGTTTTAAGGTGCATGGACGTCTCTGGATCCATTACTGGGGACATCTGACACAGACATTCAAGTCATGCAAACCATGCAGCCCAGCAAACAAACGGGTAAAAGACCAACATCAGGCGTGTGAAGAACATTTCCACCGCAACAAAACCATCCCAACACCAGGCAGCGAAGCGAGAAAACCAGAACCAGAGACCCAGAACCCGAGGACACAACTCTGTTATCGCTTTAAGACTCCAGATTGTAACCCTAGACTCCTAAACCCTAACCCCTAATCCTGTGGTTAGGGGTTAGGAGGGTCCACGGATGGAGGGACGAGTCCACAGATGGAGGAACGAGTCCACAGATGGAGGGACGAGTCCACAGATGGAGGAACGAGTCCACAGATGGAGGGACGAGTCCACAGATGGAGGAACGAGTCCACAGATGGAGGGACGAGTCCACAGACGGAGGAACGAGTCCACGGATGGAGGAACGAGTCCACAGATGGAGGAACGAGTCCACAGATGGAGGAACGAGTCTACAGATGGAGGAACGTGTCCACAGATGGAGGGACGAGTCCACAGATGGAGGAACGAGTCCACAGACGGAGGGACGAGTCCACAGACGGAGGAACGAGTCCACAGACGGAGGAACGAGTCCACAGACGGAGGAACGAGAGTCCACAGACGATGGAGGAACGAGTCCACAGATGGAGGAACGAGTCCACAGATGGAGAGGAACGAGTCCACAGATGAGGACGAGTCCACAGATGGAGGAACGAGTCCACAGATGGAGGGACGAGTCCACAGATGGAGGGAGTCCACAGATGGAGGACGAGTCCACAGATGGAGGAACGATCCACAGAGGAACGAGTCCACAGAGGAGAACGAGTCCACGATGGAGGAACGAGTCCACAGATGGAGGAGGAACGAGTCCACAGATGGAGGAGGAACGAGTCCACGGATGGAGGAACGAGTCCACGGATGGAGGAACGAGTCCACTGGAGGAGGAACGAGTCCACAGACGGAGGACGAGTCCACAGACGGAGGAACGAGTCCACAGATGGAGGAACGAGTCCACAGATGGAGGAACGAGTCCACAGATGGAGGAACGAGTCCACAGATGGAGGAACGAGTCCACAGATGGAGGAACGAGTCCACAGGATGAGTCCACAGAGGAGGAACGAGTCCACAGATGGAGGAACGAGTCCACAGACGGAGGAACGAGTCCACAGATGGAGGAACGAGTCCACAGATGTAAGAGGAACGAGTCCACGGATGGAGGAACGAGTCCACGGATGGAGGAACGAGTCCACGGATGGAGGAACGAGTCCACGGATGGAGGAACGAGTCCACGGATGGAGGAACGAGTCCACAGACGGAGGAAACGAGTCCACAGATGGGGACGAGTCCCACAGACGGAGGGACGAGTCCACAGACGGAGGAACGAGTCCACAGACGGAGGAACGAGTCCACAGACGGAGGAACGAGTCCCAGATGGAGGAACGAGTCCACAGACGGGAGGAACGAGTCCACAGATGGAGGAACGAGTCCACAGATGGAGGAACGAGTCCACAGATGGAGGAACGAGTCCACAGATGGAGGGACGAGTCCACAGATGGAGGAACGAGTCCACAGATGGAGGGAACGAGTCCACAGATGGAGGAACGAGTCCCACAGATGGAGGGACGAGTCCACAGATGGAGGAACGAGTCCCACAGACGGAAGGAACGAGTCCACAGATGGAGGAGGAACGAGTCAACACACGATGGAGGAGGAACGAGTCCACAGATGGAGGAGGAACGAGTCCACAGATGGAGGAACGAGATGGAGGAACGAGTCCACAGATGGAGGAGGAACGAGTCCACGGATGGAGGAACGAGTCCACGGATGGAGGAACGAGTCCACGGATGGAGGAGGAACGAGTCCACAGGTGGAGGAACGAGTCCACAGACGGAGGAACGAGTCCACAGACGGAGGAACGAGTCCACAGATGGAGGAACGAGTCCACAGATGGAGGAACGAGTCCACAGATGGAGGAGGAACGAGTCCACAGACGGAGGAACGAGTCCACGGATGGAGGAACGAGTCCACAGATGGAGGAACGAGTCCACAGATGGAGGGACGAGTCCACAGACGGAGGAACGAGTCCACAGATGGAGGAACGAGTCCACAGATGGAGGAGGAACGAGTCCACAGATGGAGGAACGAGTCCACGGATGGAGGAACGAGTCCACGGATGGAGGAACGAGTCCACAGATGGAGGAAAGAGTCCACAGATGGAGGGACGAGTCCACAGACGGAGGAACGAGTCCACAGACGGAGGAACGAGTCACGGAGGAACGAGTCCACAGACGGAGGAACGAGTCCACGGAGGAACGAGTCCACAGAGGAGGAACGAGTCACACGAGATGGAGGAACGAGTCCACAGATGGAGGAACGAGGAGGAGGAACGAGTCCACGAGGAACGAGTCCACGGAGGAACGAGTCCACAGATGGAGGAACGAGTCCACAGATGGAGGACGAGTCCACGGAGGAACGAGTCCCACAGACGGAGGAGGAACGAGTCCACAGATGGAGGAACGAGTCCACAGATGAGAGGAGGAACGAGTCCACAGGAGTGGAGGAACGAGTCCACAGACGGAGGAACGAGTCCACAGACGGAGGAACGAGTCCACAGTCCACGGAGGAAACGAGTCCACAGATGGAGGAACGAGTCCACAGATGGAGGAGGAACGAGTCCACACGAGTGATGGAGGAACGAGTCCACAGATGGAGGAGGAACGAGTCCACACGAGGAGGAACGAGTCCACAGATGAAGGAACGAGTCCACAGATGGAGGAGGAACGAGTCCACAGATGGAGGAATGAGTCCACAGATGGAGGAACGAGTCCACAGACGGAGGAACGAGTCCACAGGTGGTCCACCTGCTCTTATTAACTCATGAGACATGGAAATGTTTTTTCTCTTCACAACGTATTTTTCGACAGATACAACTAACGCTCCAGCGAGACTTATAGTCCAGAAAATACAATAGATCATATTTGAGCCTTAACAGTCCTGGTAGGGAAGGGTTAAAAATAAGTTTGAGTTTGATATTCAACCTGTGGTTAATTGATCAAGGTAGAGCTCGTTTAAAAATGTCCGTTGACAAGTTTGTTGGTTTTTTTGGATCCACCAAACTTTATTTAGTTTAGTATAGTAAGTGTCCTTCTGGCCTTACAACAATAGTAACAATAATGAAAACTTTTACAACAATGAACAGACAATGTGGCAATTATCAGAAATTTACAATTTTACAACATAAAGTTGTAACTTTATGTTTAAAAAGTTGGGTTAGGGTCAAAAAATCAATTTTTTATGGCAAAAAGTTGCAATATTAAGTTAAAAAGGTATTTTGTGAGAAGTGATTGACAAAAACTTGTCAAAAAGTTGTGAAATTCATTGACAAAAATCTACCTTTTTATGACAAAGTTGTGATCTTCCAAAATCTGATATTTCATAACTTAAAATGTGTAGCTATCGAACATCACAATTTTATGTCAAAAATTGTGATTTGGAAAAGTTAATATTTGAAGTTGTTGTTATGAATTATGATTATGATTAAGTTTACATGTCAAAAGTTTCCATTTTTAAAAGAAGTTTCTATTTTGTGATGAGAATTTGATATATGAAGATTAAAATTTTAGATTTTAGAGCAAAAGTCTACTTTTTACTACAAAGCAGCAAAGATGCAAAATTTTAGTTTAACAGAGATGTTAGAATAAAATGTCAGGATTTTTATGTTAAAAAAAATTGCGATTTTGCAAAAGTTAATATTCGTAGAAGTTGTTATAATATTAAGTTTTCATGTCAAAAGCTTCAATTTAAAAAAAAGTTATATTTTGTGATGAGAATTTGATATATGAAGATAAAAAGTTGCAATTTTAAAACAAAAAAGTTGGGATTTTAAAAATCACACTTTTCTCAAAAATTTGTGATTCTGTAAAATTTTAGATTTTAGAGCAAAAGTCCACTTTTTACGACAAAGCAGCAAAGATGCAAAACTTGCAGTCTAACAGAGATCTTAGAATAAAATGTCCGGATTTTTATGTTAAAAAATTGTAGTTTTGCAAAAGTTGATATTTAAGGAGAAGAATATTCAATATTAAGATAAAAATTTTGCAGAAAATTGTGATTTTTTTTTTTAAAGAAAATAATGTTTTCCTTTCTTTTTTTTACTTTTTAAAAAAGTTGTGATTCTGTAAAATTTTAGATTTTAGAGTAAAAGTCTACTTTTTACGACAAAAAAATTGCGATTTTGCAAAAGTTAATATTTGTAGGAGTTGTTGATGTTAAGTTTTCATGTCAAAAGCTTCAATTTAAAAAAAAGTTTATATTTTGTGATGAGAATTTGATATATGAAGATAAAAAGTTGCAATTTTAAAACAAAAAAGTTGGGATTTTAAAAATCACACTTTTCTCAAAAATTTGTGATTCTGTAAAATTTTAGATTTTAGAGCAAAAGTCCACTTTTTACGACAAAGCAGCAAAGATGCAAAACTTGTAGTCTAACAGAGATCTTAGAATAAAATGTCAGGATTTTTATGTTAAAAAATTGTAGTTTTGCAAAAGTTGATATTTAAGGAGAAGAATATTCAATATTATGATAAAGATTTTGCAGAAAATTGTGATTTTTTTAAAGAAAATAATGTTTTCCTTTCTTTTTTTTACTTTTTAAAAAATTTGTGATTCTGTAAAATTTTAGATTTTAGAGCAAAAGTCTACTTTTTACGACAAAAAAATTGCGATTTTGCAAAAGTTAATATTTGTAGGAGTTGTTGATGTTAAGTTTTTACGTCAAAAGCTTCAATTTAAAAAAAATCTATTTAGTGAAAAGAATTTGATATGTAAACATAAAGAGTTGCACTTTTAAAACAAAAAAGTTTGGATTTTTAAAATCACACTTTTGTCAAAAAGTTGTGATTTTGTAAAATTTTAGATTTTAAAACAAAAGTCTTCTTTTTATGACAAAGCTACAAAGATGCAAATTTTGCAGTTTAACAGAGATCTTAGAATAAAATATCAGGATTTTTATTTAAAAAAGTTGAAGTTTTGCAAAAGTTAATATTTGTAAAGGTTGTTATAATATTAAGTTTTCAGGTCAAAAGCTTCAATTTAAAAAGAAAAGTTTCTATTTTGTGATGAGAATTTGATATATGAAGATAAAAAGTTGCACTTTTAAAACAAAAAAGTTTGGATTTTAAAAATGACACTTTTGTTAAAAGTTGTGATTTTGTAAAATTTTAGTTTTTAGAGCAAAAGTCCACTTTTTACGACAAAGCTGCAAAGATGCAAAATTTTCAGTTTAATAGAGATCTTAGAATAAAATGTCAGGATTTTTATGTTAGAAAATTAAAGTTTTGTAAAAGTTGATATTTTAGGAAAAGAATATTCAATATTATGATAAAGATTTTGCAGAAAATTGTGATTTTTTTATTTGAAAAAAATTAAATTTAAATTTTATTTTTTTTTTATTATTCTGACGAGTAGAGTGTCTCTGTGTGGTTGAGATAAACACCTGTAGGTATTTTATCTGCTTCTCTTGGCTTGACTGCCCCCCCCCCCAAATGAGTTTTCTCCCGAGTCCTATTTGTCAAGAACAAACTTCCAGGTGCACGAGCTCAAACTCGGGGTGCTTGGATTTGAGGAACACCAAGGCTTTGGTGGATATCTGTGAGCGGGGGACGTGGGGCCGCGGGTCGGGGGTCGGGGGGAGGCCGGAAGGACTGATCACCTGGTCCCGGACCCTCCGCCGCGACGGCTCGCGGGCTCTGCGCCTCGCGGCCAGGAGGGACCCCTGCGGGGTCGCGCGGGCTCCGGACGGACCTCACCTGCTTGTAGGCGTCCAGCAGGAAGCTGTTCCAGACGGCGCGCAGCCCCGCGGAGGTCAGCATGCGCCGCCAGCGCGGCCCGGCGGAGCGCGAGCAGCGCAGCAGCGACGCGGCGCGCCTCAGCAGCACCACGGAGTCGTAGAGAGCCAGGAAGAGGCAGTTGGAGAAGAAGCCGGGCAGGATCTGGAGTGTGACGAGCAGGTCTTCCCCCGCGGTTCCCATAGTCCCGCCGTCCGTTCCGCTCACGCGCTGCGCTCCGAGCCGCTCATTGCGCCCGAGCTGCGCCACGGTTTCTGCGCAGGAACGTGAGCGTGCGAAGTGGATTCCCGCAGAGCAACAGATGAGCCGCAGGACCCCCCCCACCCCCACCACCGCCACCACGGCCGCCGCCGCCGCCGCCAACGCTACGTAGAGGAGGATGGACAGTGTAGTTAATGTTAAGCCTGGCGGGTTTATCTTTGTAGAAAGTCTCTGACGTCACAGGGAGTCAAACCCTCTGTCTCCTCCTCTCTCTCTCCTCCTTCCTCCTCCTTCCTCTCCTCCTTCCTCTCCCCCCTCAACTCTGGATTAAAGCGCAGATTAACCTTTTCTCCCTCTTGTCCCCCCCCCCCCCCCCCCCAGTCCCCCCCCCCCCCCCCCCCCCCCCCCATTATTCCGTAATTAACCAGGAAATCTGAAATAAAGTTCCAGCTTTTATTCTCTTTCACAATAAAAATCTTGTCTCAAAACCACGTGGAAATTCCCAGTTTACATTCAGTAAAATCCACTTTAATTCATTTTGTACCTGCATTGCAAAAAGATCAATCTAAACAAGAAAAACAATGATTCAGTTCTCATGAAACATCCAAGCTTTTTTGTTTCTTTCTATTTATTTTCATTGTTTTATTTTGTGTTTCCTTTACTAAATTATTTTTTACTTATTTTCTTTTTTATATGGATTTTTATTCGTACTTTACATGTTCGAGGGTCTAACAGCTGCTCCACATCTGGGTTCATGGCGTCACCTGTGAACAGTCGGGGTGAGTATTGGCAAGGACTTCGCGATACGACATGTATCGTGATACTTGGGTCAGAATGCGATATTATCATATCAGGTTGTTTTGAAGCGAATAGTTTTGACTCAGTTTGTCCTCTGAATGATCAATATCATCTGATGAACATAAACAGCAACTTGATTTTTCAGATCTACTTTTAATTTTGATATTAACTGGGTAGAATATCACAATATATCATGATATCGCGATATTGTGATAATATCGTATCGTGACCCAAGTATCATGATACATATCGTATTGCGAGGTCCTTGCTGATACTCTGGTACTCTGGGCTCTGGTAATGAAGAGGTTAGGACCATTTTTGGACCTTTGAAAGTCAGGAAAAGCAGAATGTGTGACCTTTAAGACGCCAAAGCTGTTCAACAGATTTTAAAGATGCTCATTTTTACGTCCTCGTCCTTTTCTGTAAACCACAGAGGAATAATCTGAGGTCCGTCCCCCGGGGAACCCGGCTCTGGTACCCCGTGGAACGTGTCCCTGTACGGAAGCCCCGCCTCTTCCGTACCTCTGTCCATTGACTGTACATGTTGTTGTGTTAGTGTGTTGTGCTATGTTGTATGTTGTGGTGTGTTTTGTATATATGTATATATGCTATTTTTTTTAAAATAAAATGAAATGAAATAAAATGAAATTTTGTTTTTACTTGTTTTTTTTTTTTTTTATTCTATTTATTCTAAAATTTTAGTTCGCATTTGACAGGCTTAGATAATGTCCAAAACTTAATCCATAGTTTGTGGTTTAAGTTTATATTTGAAGAATGAAAATGAAATAATGGTATAGTAATGACGATAATGGTATCGTCCTCTTCCCACTAACGTTACTTGTGGGTCGGGGTGGGGCTCATCGGGGGCTCAGCCCCCCTAAAGCTCTGACCCTAGAACCGCCCCTGGTTCAAATTGTTAAAATTCAGTCCTCATCCTGTTGCTCGAGCCAAAGAATATCTATAATTAGGTCCAAATATCACTTTTAATTATTTTTAGTATTGAGTCCAGTTGTGTTGTTTTGTATTCAAGATGAATTGTGCTGAATCCCTGCGATTTTCAAAGCCTGCAAACCGTGTAACAAAAAATGATTAACTAAAGGAGTCAATGAATTTCTTGTTTCCCCAATATATTGAACCCCACATCTGGAACAAAAAATAATATAGACCACAGTTGAAGTCTTTGGAGTAAAGTGTTGTGGTACTTCAAAAATGACTTGGTTTGATTTATTTTTCACAAATTTTAACTTACAAAAGAACGTCAATGAATCATACATTTTAAGTTGCCCAATCAAAGGTAATTTGGCTCTGACCAAAATATCCCTGAGAGTTTTACTCCTTCTAAATGCTGAAATAATTTTGTGATCTTCTGATAAACCCTGATTTAATATGAATTCCTGATAATTATTTTTTAATGAATTTTTAAAAATAGTCGATGAGTAATTTGTTATTAATGGAATGATTTTCTTTTGATTCTCCTGTTTTTTAATCTGAAAAGTCCTGTAACATTGTCTTAAAAAGGTCCTGGAGTAGGTTTAGAGTTAGGGTTAGGTTTAGGGTTAGGTTTAGAGTTAGGGTTAGAGTTAGAGTTAGAGTTAGTTAGGTTTAGGGTTAGGGTTAGTTAGGTTTAGGGTTAGGGTTAGAGTTAGGGTTAGGTTTAGGGTTAGGGTTAGGTTTAGGGTTGGGGTTAGAGTTAGGGTTAGGTTTAGGGTTGGGGTTAGGTCAAGGGAAAAGCGCAGATCTCCCGAAGGAGAACTCCGAAAGCACGGGCTCTCGGGGACAATGTCATGAAGTAAAATGAAATAAATTAGAATAAAAAAAATTATATATATATATTCAAAAGTGGATATCATACATGTCAGGCCAAGGAGCAGAGGCGCAGCAGGGATATATATTTGCTAAAAAATTCCCATGACCAGGGGCAATTAAATTAAATATCATTAAGATATTGGTTTCCCAACCTCTGAGTCAATTAAATTTAAAATTAATATATGTATATTTATTATAATTATAAATCTCAAAAATAAGTGCTAAAAGATAAATAAGTGCTATTAAAAATAATAATAAAAAAAGAGGACAAAAAGATATACAAAAACATGCAGAAAATGTAAAACCATTCATTTAAAATACAAAATGACATATAAGAACAACATTCATAGATCCAGTTGGGGAAAAAAAAGGGGGATCCACATATCTATAGGAAAAACCTTTTAAATGATTAAAATCGTAAACCCCATCCAGACTAATAGTAAAAATCAATAAATACACCCTGGTAAAATGGATCTTTCTTTTGGTGGAGGAAGTCCCATCCAGCCACTGTGATAAGTGCTATAGATAAAACTTTTCTTAAAAAAAACAATACAAGTAATACATCCCCTGTAGGTTAAAAAATCAGAACACAACATGCATAAAACTTAAACAAAAATAAAAACATAATTAATTTAACACCAGGTCATATAAAAGTTTGAGGGGATGCATTAACCTGATCCTGTTTGATATGCAATAAATATGTAAATAAATAAATAACTACAAAATCAAACCTTTAAACTAAAAAACAGTGACTAGACGGGTGCTTCTAAAAGACTCATGATAGTTTAGTGGGGGGGGGGGGGGGGGGGGGGGGGGGCCGGAAACAGGGAGGGTACATTCTTAATGAATAAATAAAACTATTTTGTGTTAAGAGGAGGCGAATCCATCAGCCGTATTTTACATTCAGGCCCGTAGGGTCAATAGTTTGTAGCAGATTGATCCACCTCCTATTTCAAAACAAAAAACGGATAAAAACTAGCAAAACTGCTCTAAAAACAAATTAAAAATAACTGAATTGGTCGGGATGTCAGGTCCTGTCCTTGCGTGGTTCGTGTCCTATTTATTAGGGAGGAGTTTTAGTGTTTCAGCAAACCAGATCCCGTCTGACCGCACCAACTAGTTGTGCGGAGTACCGCAGGGCTCAGTTCTGGGCCCAGTTTTATTTCTTCTGTTTGTTCCACCCCGTAGGAAAGTTAATCCAGGAGTATGATCGTGTTTCTTACCACTTTTGCTGGTATGGTTCGTTTAAGGAAACTGAACAGTTTTTTGAACTGTCTCGTGCCATTAAAATAATAAATTAAAACAAGGCCATCCACTCTAATATTTCGTTGGACCGCCTTTAGCTTTGATTACGGCACACATTCGCTGTGTCATTGTTTCGATGAGCTTCTGCAATGTCAGCAGATTTATTTCCATCCAGTGTTGCATTAATTTTTCTCCCAGATGATGATGGTAGAGTCTGAGTCTCCAGGACATCCCAAAGATTCTCAATGGGGTTCAGGTCTGGACTTCAATCCATGTGTGAAAATGATGTCTCCTGCTCCCTGAACCAGTCTTTGAGCCCCATGAATCCTGACATCGTTATCTTGAATATGGCCGTGCCATCAGGTAAGAACAGATCCATAGATGTAATAACCTGGTCATTCAGTATATTCAGGTAGTCAGCTGACCTCATACTGTTGCTGAACCTGGACCTGACCAACTGCAGCAACCCCAGATCAGAACACTGCCCCCACAGGCTGGTACAGTAGGCGCTAGGCATGATGGGAGCATCACTTCATCTTCATCAGACCACATGACCTTCTTCCATTGATCCAGAGTCCAATCTTTATGCTCCCCAGCAGACTGAAGCCTTTTATTCCAGTTAGCCTCACTGATTAGTGGTTCAGTCCCAATCCCTGGAGTTCCCTTTGCATTGTGGGTGTGGAAATGCTCTTACTTTCACTATTAAACAGCCCTGAGTTCTGCTGTTGTTTATCTTCCATCTGATCTCACCAAACGTCTCAGTGATCACCGATCACGATCATTGAGGATTTTTGTCCTCCTGAAAGACGATGGGTCCCCGCTATCCGTCCAGTTTTTAATAATACGTTGGACGGTTCTGAACCCAGTTCTGGTAGTTTCTGTAATCTCCTGAGATGTTTTCTGTGCTTGATGCCAATGATCTGACCCTTCTCTTCTCGAACAGACTAACATCTTCTCCACGACCACGGACGTGTCTTTGACATGGTTGTTTAGGACATGAGAAGAGACTCATTGGACCAGTTGTTTCCAGCTGAAAGATAATTGCCAGCAGTAATTATCCAGTAGGAAGCTCAGACCTGTTTGCTTCGTTAAATCCAGGTGGTGACTGTTTTTTTTTGTTTGTTTTGTTTTTGGCCAGGTAGTGTATAACACATTTCTTAATCAATGGCTGTTTTGCAATTTAATCTTCAGATTGCGTTTCTCAAAAAATCAGTTAAATGGACTTTAATCCTGAATCTGTGATGGAGCTCTTGGGCTTTTTTTTTTAAATATTTATTTTAATCTCGCTCATCTGACGTTGTGGGTAAATTTGCTGAGGTCTTCATTCTTGGGACGATTGACAACTGCTTCGAATGTTTTCCACCTGTGAAAGATCCTTTTAATGGAGATTGTTGAACTCTAAATAGTTTGGAAACGGTTTCGTGAGCCTTTCTAGTCAGATGTGCAGCAGCCGCGGCTTCTCTAAGACCAGCGCTGATGTCGTTCCCCTTTATCAGGTGTTGCCTTTAGACGGTGTCACATCCCTGCAGGTGACTGGTCATCACGTGCTGATGATTCAGAAATGAGGTCAAGTATCTCTGGATGGTTTCATGAAGTCCTTATTTATATATTTCACCAACTATTCCAGGTTTCCAGGTAACGTTTAATGTCTCAGTGTCCCATAAATTCTGGGAACGGATGAGATGGAATATTCCAGAGCTCCGGCGCTCACACCAAAGCCTGATGTGTACTCAGCAAACAGATCAGAGGCCAGAATTACTCTAAAAACAGACAGAGCTGGTCGGCCGGTCGATCAGCTGGTGTCACAAAGAGGGAAATTCACAATTAGGAATCGAACGTCTTCATGTTGGGAAAAGATGGCACCCAGACCCAGAAGATGTTCATTCAGAGGTGGAACATGAACGACTGCAAATCAGAAAAAACGTGGCTCGACGTGAGAAATACTGATTCTGACATTAACGTTGATTTCTGTGCAGACAGATGAAGATACAGTCAATGAAAAATGATCAGACCACCATTTTTTCTTCACCTTCTTGTTCATTTTAATACCTGGTACCACTAAACGTCATCATGTGACTAAAACAGACAGAAAAGAAAACACTGAATGCATAAAAGCAGTGTTTTTGGCAGTACAACGCCATAGCTATTGATGTAAAAACTTAAGTGATTTAGGTTATAATCAAGAAAACCATGGAAAATGGTAAGATATCAGCTCTTAAATAAAACTCTTATGAGCAATCTTTGTGGTTATCGTTATGTTTGTCCAAACAAATGTACCTTTAGTTGTACCAGGCATTAAAATGAACAAGAAACTGAAGAAAACAAGGGGGGTCTTATAATTGTTTCCATGACTGTATTTGGTGGTTTTTCAGGCCTGAAACAAAAGTCTAAAGAGTTCAGTATGAAGGAGGTGAAACAGAGAAACCATGATGTTATTTGTGTCATGGCCTGGTTGCCATGGCAGCCCTGTGTGTGTCTGTTGGCGTCTCTCCCTGTCTTTAGTGGTTCCTGTTTTACTTTGAAAGGTCCGTCTTGTCTCTATTGTTTCCTGTTTTACTTTGAAGGTCTGTCTTGTCTCTATTGTTTCCTGTTTTACTTTGAAAGGTCTGTCTTGTCTCTATTGTTTCCTGTTTTACTTTGAAAGGTCCGTCTTGTCTCTATTGTTTCCTGTTTTGCTTTGAAAGGTCCGTCTTGTCTCTATTGTTTCCTGTTTTGCTTTGAAAGGTCCGTCTTGTCTCTATTGTTTCCTGTTTTGCTTTGAAAGGTCCGTCTTGTCTCTATTGTTTCCTGTTTTGCTTTGAAAGGTCCGTCTTGTCTCTATTGTTTCCTGTTTTGCTTTGAAAGGTCCGTCTTGTCTCTATTGTTTCCTGTTTTACTTTGAAAGGTCCGTCTTGTCTCTATTGTTTCCTGTTTTGCTTTGAAAGGTCCGTCTTGTCTCTATTGTTTCCTGTTTTGCTTTGAAAGGTCCGTCTTGTCTCTATTGTTTCCTGTTTTACTTTGAAAGGTCTGTCTTGTCTCTATTGTTTCCTGTTTTACTTTGAAAGGTCTGTCTTGTCTCTATTGTTTCCTGTTTTACTATGAAAGGTCTGTCTTGTCTCTATTGTTTCCTGTTTTACTTTGAAAGGTCTGTCTTGTCTCTATTGATTCCTGTTTTACTTTGAAAGGTCCGTCTTGTCTCTATTGTTTCCTGTTTTGCTTCCTCCCTCTCGTTACCTTGATTCTCTGCACCTGTCTCTCGTTTGTTCCTCTGTGTATTTAAGTCTTGTCCTTTTTCCCTGTCCTCTGTGGCTCCATTTCGTCTTTGTGAAATGCGTAGGTCTATGCTGCTATAGGTCTACGCTGCAGGGAGACACCAACATGATCCACTGAGTGGTGTCCTCACCCCTCTACTCTCCCCTCATTTCCTCTCCTCCCTTTATCAGGATCCACAGTTAATTAGGAGAAGCTCATTAATGGAACTGAGCTTCATTGTTCCTGGAGTTTGTTCTGCTGTTCTGCTCCCTTTTATTCTTTTTTGTATGTTTTCAGACCAGAGTTTCCAGAGATACAGACTAACCTGCAGTTTCATCCTCTGACCATCCCAGCGTTGACCTCCACCTGTCTATATAGACGTCATCCCAGCGTTGACCTCCACCTGTCTATATAGACGTCATCCCAGCGTTGACCTCCACCTGTCTATATAGACGTCATCCCAGCGTTTACCTTCATCTGTCTATATAGACGTCATCCCATCGTTGACCTCCACCTGTCTATATAGACGTCATCCCAGCGTTGACCTCCACCGGTCTATGTAGACGTCATCCCAGCGTTGACCTCCACCTGTCTATATAGACGTCATCCCAGCGTTGACCTCCACCGGTCTATGTAGACGTCATCCCAGCGTTGACCTCCACCTGTCTATATAGACGTCATCCCAGCGTTGACCTCCACCTGTCTATATAGACGTCATCCCGGCGTAGACCTCCACCCGTCTATATAGATGTTATCTTAGTGTTGACCTCCACCGGTCTATGTAGACGTCATCCCAGCGTTGACCTCCACCGGTCTATGTAGACGTCATCCCAGCGTTGACCTCCACCCGTCTATATAGACGTCATCCCAGCGTTGACCTCCACCGGTCTATGTAGACGTCGTCCCAGCGTTGACCTCCACCCGTCTATATAGACGTCATCCCAGCGTTGACCTCCACCCGTCTATGTAGACGTCGTCCCAGCGTTGACCTCCACCCGTCTATATAGACGTCATCCCGGCGTTGACCTCCACCCGTCTATATAGACGTCATCCCGGCGTTGACCTCCACCCGTCTATATAGACGTCATCCCGGCGTTGACCTCCACCCGTCTATATAGACGTCGTCCCGGCGTTGACCTCCACCCGTCTATGTAGACGTCGTCCCGGCGTCGACCTCCACCCGTCTATGTAGACGTCGTCCCGGCGTCGACCTCCACCCGTCTATGTAGACGTCGTCCCGGCGTCGACCTCCACCCGTCTATGTAGACGTCGTCCAGGCGTCGACCTCCACCCGTCTATGTAGACGTCGTCCCGGCGTCGACCTCCACCCGTCTATGTAGACGTCGTCCCGGCGTCGACCTCCACCCGTCTATGTAGACGTCGTCCCGGCGTCGACCTCCGCCCGTCTACGTAGACGTCGCCCCGGCGTTGACCTCCACCCGTCTACGTAGACGTCATCCCAGCGTTGACCTCTACCCCCGTATCCCCGTCTCATATAGACGTCATCCCAGCGTTGACCTCCACCTGTCTATATAGACGTCATCCCAGCGTTGACCTCCACCCATCTATATAGACGTCATCCCGCGTTGACCTCCACCTGTCTATATAGACGTCATCCCCGGCGTATGACGCTCCTCCACCCGTCTATATAGACGTCATCCCGGCGTTGACCTATCGTCACCCGTTGACCTCCACCCATCTATATAGACGTCATCCCCAGCGTTGACCTCCACCTGTCTATATCCACCTGTCTATATAGACGTCATCGGACCTCCCGGCGTCGTTGACCTCCACCCGTCTATATAGACGTCATCCCAGCGTTGACCTCCACCCGTCTATATGGACGTCGTCCCGGCGTCGACCTCCACCCGTCTATGTAGACGTCGTCCCGGCGTCGACCTCCGCCCGTCTACGTAGACGTCGCCCCGGCGTTGACCTCCACCCGTCTATATAGACGTCATCCCAGCGTTGACCTCCACCCGTCTATATAGACGTCATCCCAGCGTCGACCTCCACCCGTCTATATAGACGTCATCCCAGCGTCGACCTCCACCCGTCTACATAGACGTCATCCCGGCGTTGACCTCCACCTGTCTATATAGACGTCCTTCTGATATGCTGCCTCCATCTGGTCAGGAGTGGTATTACTACATAGTGTGGCTTTAACCTTGTTTTGCTCAACAAAAACAACATCTAATAATATTCTGGTACGAGGACATTAATGTCAGATTGGACACTTGGTTTTTACATCCTGATGCTCAGATTCTAAAAATGTTGGTTTCATGTTTGTAACTGTAGAAAATGAAGAAAAGGGTCATGATTGTGACTCGTGTGTTGGCGGTCGGGGGGGGGGGGGGGGGGTTGTTGACAGAGCGCGGTTATGCAATGTTAGATAAAGTTACCCTTGAACAAGAGGATGTTGCATGAACTCTTGTCGTTTTAGAGTTTCTAAACTCAGATTCTGTTGAGCCGCAGATGTTCGGTCCAACCGTAACCTAAAACAAGTTTCGTGACTTAAGCAGCTCATATTCTGAACCGAAACGGTTTATTTTTGTTTTCGTGCTCCGCCGGTCGCCGGACTGGAGGCTGAGTGAGTCGACGGCGGGTCGATAGTTGTGACACAGAGGTCTGGACTGTCCCCCAACCCCCGTCCCTCCGTCCTCCGCTGGACAAACATGTAACAGTGAGTAAGTCTGCGCAGGTGGAATAACCTTATATAATGTTAGGAAAGATCCGGAAGAGTTCGTTCACATGATGCTGCCGCTTTGTTTGGACGCTTTTGGAAAATTTTAGTTCCAAAACCGTTGCAACACAAAAACACGACTTTTAAACTTCAAATTACCGTTTTTGTTTTGACATGAAATTACAACTCTCTTCTAATTTTATAATAACGACAGCTTTCTTCCTAAAATTATAATTTTTTGTTTCATAAAAGTTTTTTTGGCGCTCGTGGTCTTTATTTGACAGTGAAGGAGGAAACAGGGAAGACACGCGGTAACGGGTCCTCCAGGACGGGAATCGAACCCGCGACCAGCCACACCACGACTGTGGCCCCTGTAGACGGGCCGCCCGCCCCGACCATCTTCAGAAATGTCTTCATAGATGTCTTCAGAAATGTCTCCATAGATGTCTTCAGAAATGTCTCCATAGATGTCTCCACAGATGTCTTCACAGGTGTCTGCAGAAATGTCTCCACAGATGTCTTCAGAAATGTGTCCACAGATGTCTTCAGAGATGTATTCAAATGTCTCCAAAGATGTCTTCAGAGGTGTCTCCAGAAATGTCTCTACAGATATCTTCATAAATGTCTCCACAGATGTCTCCACAGATGTTTTCAGAAATGTCTCCACAGATATCTTCAGAGGTGTCTGCAGAAATGTCTCCACAGATGTCTGCAGAAATGTCTCCACAGATGTCTTCAGAAATGTCTCCACAGATGTCTTCACAGGTGTCTTCAGAAATGTCTCCAAAGATGCCTTCAGAAATATCTCCACAGATGTCTTCAGAAATGTCTCCACAGATGTCTTCACACATGTCTGGACAGATGTCTCCACAGATGTCTTCAGAAATGTCTCCACAGATGTCTTCACACATGTCTTCAGAAATGTCTACACAGATGTGTTCAGAAATGTCTCTACAGATGTCTTCACACATGTCTGGACAGATGTCTACACAGATGTCTCCACAGATGTCTTCAGAAATGTTTTCACAGATGTCTCCACAGATGTCTTCAGAAATGTCTCCATAGATGTCTCCACAGATGTCTTCAGGAATGTCTACACAGATGTGTTCAGAAATGTCTCTACAGATGTCTTCACACATGTCTGGACAGATGTCTACACAGATGTCTCCACAGATGTCTTCAGAAATGTTTTCACAGATGTCTCCAGAAATGTCTCCATAGATATCTCCACAGATGTCTTCAGGAATGTCTCCACAGATGTCTTCAGGAATGTCTACACAGATGTCTTCAGAGATGTCTCCATAGATGTCTCCACAGATGTCTTCAGGAATGTCTCCATAGATGTCTCCACAGATATCTTCAGGAATGTCTCCACAGATGTCTCTTCTACATCCTGTGAAAACACTGACGGGCCAGTTTGGATTCGGCCTTATTATTTTAATTTGTTTCTTTTTTAACTTAGTAAAGACAGAAGTTGAGGAGACGGTGGACATGTAGAGCTCATGTAGAGCGTCGGCGTTGCTCTCAGCAGTAGAAACCTGTCTAGTTTTTAGTCAGCGGTTAAACTCTTCAAGTTAAACCTGTGTTTTCATTAGTGTTTCAGACGTTTAGCTGCATGTAAAGCACGTTTTCGTGTCCCGCCGCTCAGCCTTGATGGAGTATGACAGAAGTATCGACCCGTCTGAATGTGCAGACGGACAGCAAACATCCCGATAAACAGAGACAAGGGTGAGACGCATGAGACAGACAGGAAACCAACAGGACTCTTCTCCTCCCTGGACCACATCTGTTTGACTTCACGTCTGGTCAACATGTCCTTCAGTGGTTATCTCTCTCCCAGCGCACCGCCGCCGCCGCCGCCGCCATGACGGGCAAAACAACAGAGTCAGGACGAGCAGGGGTGGACAGGAGGGACATAAAAATACCTGATTACAAAAACCCACCAGACAAACAGCAGCTCCCTGACATGTTGGATCAGGCTGCTGAGGAATGAAGAGGTGGAACAAAAGATATCAACACCAACAGAAAGTCACTTAAAGGTTTTATTGTTGTTGAGAAACTTCCGTCACGTTTTCTTGATTATGGCTGAAAGGCAAGTTTAACAAGCTTATCTTAGATAATCTGAACCCCAGTGACTTTAGGAGCTGTCCCTGGTACTGGAGGGGTTCGTCAGCACCACCCACAGGTGTGCACTGAATTCTGATTTATCTACCATTCACTATTTATGTTAATTCAACTTTAATTCAACTCTAAATTCAACTGACTTGTGAATTTACTAATTGACAACAAGGTAATTTCCAGGAACTGCAGCCTCTAGTGGTCGGTAGAGGAACCGCAGCCTCTAGTGGTCATTAGAGGAACCACAGCCTCTAGTGGTCGGTAGAGGAACCGCAGCCTCTAGTGGTCGGTAGAGGAACCGCAGCCTCTAGTGGTCGGTAGTGGAACCGCAGCCTCTAGTGGTCATTAGAGGAACCGCAGCCTCTAGTGGTCGGTAGAGGAACCGCAGCCTTTAGTGGTCGGTAGAGGAACCGCAGCCTCTAGTGGTCGGTAGTGGAACCACAGCCTCTAGTGGTCATTAGAGGAACCGCAGCCTCTAGAGGTCGGTAGAGGAACTGCAGCCTCTAGTGGTTGGTAGAGGAACTGCAGCCTCTAGCGTTCAGTAGAGGAACCGCAGCCTCTTATGGTCATTAGACGAACCGCAGCCTCTAGTGGTCAAGAGAGGAACTGCAGCCTCTAGTGGTCTGTAGAGGAACCGCAGCCTCTAGTGGTCATTAGAGGAACCGCAGCCTCTAGAGGTCGGTAGAGGAACTGCAGCCTCTAGTGGTCAGTAGAGGAACCGCAGCCTCTTATGGTCATTAGACGAACTGCAGCCTCTAGTGGTCGATAGACGAACTGCAGCCTCTAGTGGTCGATAGAGGAACTGCAGCCTCTAGCGTTCAGTAGAGGAACCGCAGCCTCTTATGGTCATTAGAGGAACCGCAGCCTCTAGTGGTCGGTGGAGTAACCGCAGCCTCTAGTGGTCAGTGGAGTAACTGCAGCCTCTAGTGGTCGGTAGAGGAACCGCAGCCTCTAGTGGTCAGTAGAGGAACCACACCCTCTAGTGGTAGGTAGTGGTCAGTAGAGGAACCGCAGCCACTAGTGGTCGGTAGAGGAACCGCAGCCTCTAGTGGTCATTAGAGGAACCGCAGCCTCTAGTGGTTGGTAGAGGAACTGCAGTCTCTAGTGGTCGGTAGAGGAACTGCAGCCTCTAGTGGTTGGTAGTGGTCAGTACAGGAACCGCAGCCTCTAGTGGTCGGCAGAGGAACTGCAGCCTCTAGTGGTTGGTAGTGGTCAGTACAGGAACCGCAGCCTCTAGTGGTCGGTAGAGGAACTGCAGTCTCTAGTGGTCATTAGAGGGACCGCAGCCTCTAGTGGTCATTAAAGGAACCGCAGCCTCTAGTGGTCGGCAGAGGAACCGCAGCCACTAGTTGTCATTAGACGAACCGCAACCCCAGTGACTTTAGGAGCTGTCCCTGGTACTGGGACACCCACAGGTGTGCACTGAATTCTGATTTATCTACCATTCACTATTTATTTTAATTAACCTTTAATTCAACTGTCTTGTGAATTTACTAATTCACGACAAGGTAATTTCCAGGAACCGCAGCCTCTAGTGGTCGGTAGAGGAACCGCAGCCTCTAGCGGCCGGTGGAGGAACCGTGGCCTCTAGCGGCCGGTGGAGGAACCGTGGCCTCTAGAGGTCGCTGGAGTAACCGCAGCCTCTAGTGTTCGGTAGAGGAACCGCAGCCTCTAGCGGCCGGTGGAGGAACCGTGGCCTCTAGTGGTCGGTAGAGGAACCGCAGCCTCTAGCGGCCGGTGGAGGAACCGTGGCCTCTAGAGGTCGCTGGAGTAACCGCAGCCTCTAGTGTTCGGTAGAGGAACCGCAGCCTCTAGTGGTCGGTAGTGGTCATTAGAGGAACTGCAACCTCTAGTGGTTGGTAGAGTAATCGCAGCCTTTAGTGGTCGGTAGAGGAACCGCAGCCTCTAGTGGTCGGTAGAGGAACCGCGGCCTCTAGTGGTCATTAGAGGAACCGCAGCCTCTAGTGGTCGGTAGTGGTCAGAAGAGAAACCGCAGCCTCTAGTGGTCGGCAGAGGAACCGCAGCCACTAGTGGTCATTAGAGGAACTGCAGCCTCTAGTGGTCGATAGAGGAACCGCAGCCTCTAGTGGTCATTAGAGGAACCGCAGCCTCTAGAGGTCGGTGGAGGAACCGCGGCCTCTAGCGGTCGGTGGAGGAACCGCGGCCTCTAGCGGTCGGCGGAGTAACCGCAGCCTCTAGCGGTCGGCGGAGGAACCGCAGCCACTAGTGGTCATTAGAGGAACCGCAGCCTCTAGTGGTCGATAGCGGAACCGCAGCCTCTAGAAGTCGGTAGTGGTCAGTAGAGGAACTGCACCTTCTAGTGGTCAGTGGAGTAACCGCAGCCTCTAGTGGTCGGTGCAGTAACCGCAGCCTCTAGTGGTCGGTAGAGGAACTGTAGCTTCTTGTCGTCGGTAGAGGAACCGCAGCCTCTAGTGGTCGGTAGAGGAACCTCAGTCTCTAGTGGTCAGTGGAGGAACCGCAGCTTCTAGTGGTCGGCAGAGGAACCGCAGCCTCTAGTGGTCGGTAGAGGAACCGCAGCCTCTAGTGGTCGGCAGAGCAACCGCAGCCTCTAGTGGTCAATAGAGGAACCGCAGCCTCTAGTGGTCGGCAGAGGAACCGCAGCCACTAGTGGTCATTAGAGGAACCGCAGCCTCTAGTGGTCGTTAGAGGAACCGCAGCCTGTAGTGGTCATTAGAGGAACCGCAGCCACTAGTGGTCATTAGAGGAACCGCAGCCTCTAGTGGTCGTTAGAGGAACCGCAGCCTGTAGTGGTCATTAGAGGAACCGCAGCCTCTAGTGGTCGTTAGAGGAACCGCAGCCTGTAGTGGTCATTAGAGGAACCGCAGCCTCTAGTGGTCAATAGAGGAACCGCAGCCTCTAGTGGTCGGCAGAGCAACCGCAGCCTCTAGTGGTCGGCAGAGCAACCGCAGCCTCTAGTGGTCAATAGAGGAACCGCAGCCACTAGTGGTCATTAGAGGAACCGCAGCCTCTAGTGGTCGTAGAGGAACCGCAGCCACTAGTGGTCATTAGAGGAACCGCAGCCTAGTGGTCATTAGAGGAACCGCAGCCTCTAGTGGTCATTAGAGGAACCGCAGCCTCTAGTGGTCATTAGAGAAACCGCAGCCTCTAGTGGTCATTAGAGGAACCGCAGCCACTAGTGGTCATTAGAGGAACCGCAGCCTCTAGTGGTCGGTAGAGAAACCGCAGCCTCTAGTGGTCGGCAGAGGAACCGCAGCCTCTAGTGGTCGGTGGAGGAACGAATTCATTTAAATAACACTTATTTATAACAGTGACTGTGCTTCTTATTTCTTTCTACAACTGAACCATCACAAAGATCCTCATCAGATATTTTTTAAGGAAGTGACACTTTTTCATAAAATTGTGAATCTTGTTGTGAGTTTTGTCTTAAAATCCCAACCTTCCACATGAAAGTTTCATGTGGAAGGTTGGGCTTTTAAGACAATTCAAATTTCATGATGAAACCTGCAGAAACGAATCACCAACCGGCTGGAAACTTCGTGAAGCTTCCTCTCGCCGTCTCTACCTGCTAACTGCCAATGTTGGACATCCATGAACCGACCAATCACTGCTGCTCGAACGTTACCATTTATGGATACATAATCTTTCTAAAAGTAAGCGTCCAATTGGAATGCGGGGTGGGCGGGGCCTCGTCAAACTGGAGCTGCGTTCGCAGGAGCTCAAACGTGGGTTCAACACTCTGAATTTCGCCGTTGTCGACCTTCCACGTTTTATTTCGTGCTGTTGGTGTCTTTTGAGAGAATGAACAGGTGGGAAAAGCGTCTGTTGCGTGTTTTAAATTCACGCTGTCTGATGTTTTTATCTCAATTTTCCACCGAGCACATTCCTATAAATTTTAAATTACCTGATTTGGCGTCTGATCCTGAACGCAGCATTCGTAAATCTCGAGGCTCCCGCAGCCAATCAGAAGGCCGGGATCCCGGGGAGGTTTGTGTTTGTGGGCGTACATACGCACGTACGTGAGTGCGTTGGCTCGGCTACGTCCCTTCAGAGGAGCTGCAGCTGTCATCTCCGCAGGTAAGGTCCAGGTGAAGAAACGAGCAAGAAGGTTGAAGCGGAACGGGCCGCTCTAACGACCGAGCCCCGGGCCGCTTCTGACCGCTGTTTCGCCTGGAGGCGGCGACGGTGTCTCGGCCGCTCAGCTGCGGCCGAAGCACCGGGGAGCTAATAAGCTAGCAGCTAACAGGCTAACGCAGCTCAGATGAATGAGGAGCTCCGAGGTTCTGGGGTCCCGGTCCGCCCCCATCTCCTCTGGGGGGCCTCAGGACGGTACACCGCGGCCAAGCTGCTGACCGACGGGGGTATGAGGCTAAATTAGCCGGAGGAGGCGGTTCAGGAGGCTGCTAACGGAGCTGCAGCGAGCCGAGTTTACACTGCTGTTACCAGTACTACTACAAGTACTACTACAACTAGTACTGTTACTGCTGCTGTTACCAGTACCACTACTAGTACTATAACTGCTGCTGTTACCAGTACTACTACAACTAGTACTATTACTGCTGCTGTTACCAGTACTACTACAACTGCTGCTGTTACCAGTACTACTACAACTGCTGCTGTTACCAGTAGTACTACAACTGCTGCTGTTACCAGTACTACTACAACTGCTGCTGTTACCAGCAGTACTACAACTGCTGCTGTTACCAGCAGTACTACAACTGCTGCTGTTACCAGTAGTACTATAACTGCTGCTGTTACCAGTAGTACTATAACTGCTGCTGTTACCAGCAGTACTATAACTGCTGCTGTTACCAGCAGTACTACAACTGCTGCTGTTACCAGCAGTACTACAACGGCTGCCGTTACCAGTAGTACTACAACTGCTGCCGTTACCAGTAGTACTACAACTGCTGCCGTTACCAGCAGTACTTTAACTGCTGCCGTTACCAGCAGTACTACAACTGCTGCTGTTACCAGTACTACTACAACTGCTGCTGTTACCAGTAGTACTACAACTGCTGCTGTTACCAGTACTACTACAACTGCTGCTGTTACCAGCAGTACTACAACTGCTGCTGTTACCAGCAGTACTACAACTGCTGCTGTTACCAGTAGTACTACAACTGCTGCCGTTACCAGTAGTACTATAACTGCTGCTGTTACCAGCAGTACTATAACTGCTGCTGTTACCAGCAGTACTACAACTGCTGCTGTTACCAGCAGTACTACAACGGCTGCCGTTACCAGTAGTACTACAACTGCTGCCGTTACCAGTAGTACTACAACTGCTGCCGTTACCAGCAGTACTTTAACTGCTGCCGTTACCAGCAGTACTACAACTGCTGCCGTTACCAGCAGTACTACAACTGCTGCTGTTACCAGCAGTACTACAACTGCTGCCGTTACCAGCAGTACTACAACTGCTGCCGTTACCAGCAATAGTACAACTGCTGCCGTTACCAGTAATACTATAACTGCTGCTGTTACCAGTAGTACTATAACTGCGGCTGTTACCAGTAGTACTATAACTGCGGCTGTTACCAGTAGTACTATAACTGCGGCTGTTACCAGTAGTACTATAACTGCGGCTGTTACCAGTAGTACTACAACTGCTGTTACCAGTAGTACTACAACTGCTGCCGTTACCAGTACTAAACTGCTGCGTTACCAGTAGTACTACAAATGCTGCCGTTACCAGCAGTACTACAACTGCTGCCGTTACCAGTACAACTGCTGCGTTACCAGCAGTACTACAACTGCTGCCGTTACCAGCAGTACTATAACTGCTACTGTTACCAGCAGTACTACTAACTGCTGCTGTTACCAGCAGTACTACAACTGCTGCTGTTACCAGCAGTACTACAACTGCTGCTGTTACCAGCAGTACACAAGTACAGTAGTACTACAACTGCTGCTGTTACCAGTAGTACTACAACTGCGGCTGTTACCAGTAGTACTACAACTGCGGCTGTTACCAGTAGTACTATAACTGCGGCTGTTACCAGTAGTACTATAACTGCGGCTGTTACCAGTAGTACTACAACTGCGGCCGTTACCAGTAGTACTACAACTGCTGCCGTTACCAGTAGTACTTTAACTGCTGCCGTTACCAGTAGTACTACAACTGCTGCCGTTACCAGCAGTACTACAACTGCTGCCGTTACCAGCAGTACTACAACTGCTGCCGTTACCAGCAGTACTTTAACTGCTGCCGTTACCAGCAGTACTTTAACTGCTGCCGTTACCAGCAGTACTACAACTGCTGCCGTTACCAGCAGTACTACAACGGCTGCCGTTACCAGCAGTACTACAACGGCTGCCGTTACCAGCAGTACTACAACGGCTGCCGTTACCAGCAGTACTACAACGGCTGCCGTAACCAGCAGTACTACAACTGCTGCCGTTACCAGCAGTACTACAACTGCTGCCGTTACCAGCAGTACTTTAACTGCTGCCGTTACCAGCAGTACTACAACTGCTGCCGTTACCAGCAGTACTTTAACTGCTGCCGTTACCAGCAGTACTTTAACTGCTGCCGTTACCAGCAGTACTTTAACTGCTGCCGTTACCAGCAGTACTTTAACTGCTGCCGTTACCAGCAGTACTATAACTTCTGCTGTTACCAGTAATACTTTAACTGTTGCTGTTACCAGTAGTACTATAACTGCTGCTGTTACCAGTAGTACTTTAACTGCTGCTGTTACCAGTAGTACTTTAACTGCTGCTGTTACCAGCAGTACTATAACTTCTGCTGTTACCAGTAGTACTTTAACTGCTGCTGTTACCAGTAGTACTTTAACTGCTACTGTTACCAGTAGTACTACAACTGCTGCCGTTACCAGTAGTACTTTAACGGCTGCCGTTACCAGCAGTACTATAACTTCTGCTGTTACCAGTAATACTTTAACTGTTGCTGTTACCAGTAGTACTATAACTGCTGCTGTTACCAGTAGTACTTTAACTGCTGCTGTTACCAGTAGTACTTTAACTGCTGCTGTTACCAGCAGTACTATAACTTCTGCTGTTACCAGTAGTACTTTAACTGCTGCTGTTACCAGTAGTACTTTAACTGCTACTGTTACCAGTAATACTATAACTGCTGCTGTTACTAGTAGTACTTTAACTGCTGCTGTTACCAGTAGTACTACAACTGCTGCTGTTACCAGTAGTACTATAACTACTAAAACTGTTGCTGGTGGTCCGTTAGGATTTTATTGGAAGTATTACTCCGTCTGAATCTCCTAACAGTCCTTTTTTGGGCGTAAACAGACGTATGAGAGGTGGAATTAACTAAATAAAATAATTAATGTGCACATGACTGGATCCAGTCTGATAATTACCCAGCATCCATCCTGACGCTCTTCATCTCCAGTCAGCTCCACCTTTAATCACCTGCAGCTGTTCAGCTGCTCGTTAATATCTGCTGTTGATGACGCAGACGTCCAATCAGCCAATCACACGGCAGCAGCTCAGCACATCTGATTATGTGGATGCGGTGGAGAAGAGAGAGGAGCATGTTCTCAGCTCTGGGGGGTTGTAGCGCCTCCTGCTGGTGGTCTGGGGACGTCTCCGGTCTCCAGGTGGACGTGTCCAGAAAGACAACGAGTCACGTTTTGTTTTAACGGCTCCAGTTGGAGGGAAAGTTCCGCTCCGAGTCAGAGGACGTCGTCTTTCCTAACGTCTCTCTAGAGGTCATCGGTGACAGGAAGTCTGACGTTTCTGACACCATCTGTTTCCTGTCCGTCCTCCGTCGCTGCTCTTCCTCTTCCGCCGGGTCCACGAGGGTTTCGGTGGTCAGGACGGACCAGAAAGAGGACCGTTATACAGAGCGGAGACGGGTCAGAACGTCTTGCAGTACCACTTTGTCCCTCCAGGGGAGAACTTTTCCTGTCGTACGCTGCCCCCGTGTGGTCAGAGGTGGTGTTACGTTCAGACGTTTTCTTCCCAACCAGCAGCAAACCTCAGCTCTTCAGAAAGGTGCTTTTATTTCCACGTTAGTGGGACGGGCCGGCCCAGAACAGCATTCAGAACCTGTAACGGGTTCTAATGTTGTTGTTTCAGTTTTCTTTCTTTAATTCTGTTTTTACTCGAAGCCTCCGTGAGTCCAGGAAGACTTAACTGGTTTTAGGACAGTTTTACTTTCCTCTCCAGGGTGGAAGCTGGTCCGGCCCAGACCATGATGCTTTCACCACCGTGCCTCAGCACTGGGATCACGTAGACCCGTGAACGGTGGTCTCCAGGTGCAGTGATGCGTCCCGGAGGCCCGGCAGTTTGGGTTTATCACTTTACTGTTTTGGTTCTGGTGGCCTTTAATAAAGAAAGGTCGCGGGCCGGGATCGAACCTGCGACCAGCTGCAGGACTGTAGCCTCTGGACACGGACCACTGAACCACCAGGGCAGCCCTAATCTCATCTTTCTGAAATTTACTTTATTTTATTTTATTTGGAGGAATCAGGTCTGCTGATGGCCAAATGATGTTTTTTTTTTTTTTTAATTAAAAATTGGTTGATTGATTGATTGATTGATTGATTGATTGATTGATTGATTGATTGATTGATTGATTGATTGGCTGATATTCTGACTTCTTTTTTTTCCTGTCCTGTAACGTAGAACAGTTTGCAGATAACGACCTATTTGCTTAACTTAAACAATTTTTTTTTTTAGCAGGTTATCTCTCTAATCTGAATTTTTGCTGTAAAGATGTTTCACATCTTTAAATAAAGTTAAAATAAAAAATGAGCATGACTGCATTTAGCAGCGTTCATCAGTTCATCTATAAAGACTGGATTTAGAAATGACCCATATTACGGTTTACATGTAAGAATATTAGCTTTGATGTTTCCCCCAGAAGTTAAGAGATTTTTTTGTTCTTTTAAGAGAGTAAACAGATGCGCCTGTCTGTCAATCGGCTGGTTCTGATCAACCCGATTGATTGGCCTCTAACGCCTTCGAGCCTTCAGCGGCTCCTCGTGGGTTCATCTTGACCTCAGTGAGGGTTCAGCGTCGTGTCTTCGGACTCGTCTTTGCTTCTGGAGACAGAAGCTACAGAACCAAAATGTCTCCATTTGAAGGAAGTTTGTCTACGGTTGTCTTTGATCAGCTCTGGTGACGGTTCTCAGCTCCAAAACCAGCCCAGATTATGACGGTCCCTCCACCGTACCGTTGTTACAGTTGTTACCTTGATTACCGTTGTTACCATTGTTACTGTTATTACCTGTTGTTACCGTTGTTACCGCTGTTACCATTGTTTACATTATTACCGTTGTTACCGTTACTACCATTGTTACAGTTGTTACCGTTGTCTCAACTGTTACTGATATTACCTTGTTACCGTTGTTACCGTTACTACCATTGTTACCATTATTAGCGTTGTTACAGTTGTCTCAATTGTTACCGTTATTGCTCTTGTTACCATTGTTACCGTCATTACCATTGTTACTGTTGTTACCATTGTTACCATTGTTATCGTTGTTACCATTGTTTACGTTATTACCATTGTTACCATTGTTACCATTGTTTACGTTATTACCATTGTTACTGTTGTCTCAACTGTTACCGTTATTACCTTGTTACCATTGTTACCGTTACTACCATTGTTACCATTATTAGCGTTGTTACAGTTGTCTCAATTGTTACCGTTATTGCTCTTGTTACCATTGTTACCGTCATTACCATTGTTACTGTTGTTACCGTTGTTACCATTGTTTACGTTATTACCATTGTTACTGTTGTTACCATTGTTACCGTCATTACCATTGTTACAGTTATTACATTGTTACCGTTATTACCGTTATTACTGTTATTACCATCGTTCTCGTTATTACCGTTGTCTCCATTGTTACCGTTGTCTCAGTTGTTACCATTGTTACCGTCATTACCATTGTTACCGTTATTACATTGTTACCGTTATTACCATTGTTACCGTCATTACCATTGTTACCGTTATTACCGTTATTACCATTGTTACCGTTATTACATTGTTACCGTTGTTACCGTTATTACCATTGTTACCATTGTTACCGTTATTACCTGTTGTTACCGTTATTACCATTGTTACCGTTATTACCATTGTTACCATTGTTACCGTTATTAGCTTTGTTACCGTTATTACAATTGTTACCATTGTTCTCGTTGTTACCGTAGTCTCCTGTTGTTAAGACGTTTCAATGTCAACGTTCCAGCCTCGTCCAGATCGACTCCTCTTGATCGTTTGTCCCCTTTTGTGATTCATGTCAGCAGATGCTTCTTTCTTGGTTTGCAAACTTGAGATGCAGATGTGGAGTGTTTTTTCTATTTTGTGTTGTTTTTTTCTAAATCAATCAAAACTCCTCTAAACCCATCTCCAAACTGGTTTCTCCAACTGGATTCCAGGTGTGAAACTACTGACTCCCCTGAGCTTTAGTTGAAGCAGTTCATTTTTGTTCCTCGTTTTCTCCCCATTGATTGAGTCGTGATTGGATCTTTATTGGCTTAAATGGTGTCAAAGTTCTTCAGATCTCAGCATGGAGATCCGGTCCTCCTCCTCCTGGCTTTGATTCTTCCGTTCTGATCCGGTGTGTCTGTGTCTCTTTCAGTCCGGTCGTCCTTCCAGAACCATGGGAAAGAAGAGTCGGGTCAAGACTCAGAAGTCGGGCTCCGGGGCCGCCACCGTGGTGCCGCCCAAAGAGATGATGAACTCCATCTCCGAGCTGCTGCAGAGTGGGTTCTTCTCCAGATCTTCTCCTATTAATCACTAAAAAAAAAAAACTATTTGGCAATATATCGCGATTTTTGGCCGCCCAATATAATATCGTTTTTTTTTTTTTTAGGAAAATTGTTTAATTTTCACATTTAAATTGTTTAGAATTTAAATGTGCAAAAACACTAATAATAAACAATAAATAGGTTATTTTGAAGCAAATAGTTTATTAGTGATAAATTAGATTAGTGATATAGTGATAAAATCGTATCATGATACATATCATATTGCGAGGTCCTTGCCAATACTCACCCTGATTAATAACGCTGTAGCTGTAAGAAACACTGAGGGAAGAGAAATGCGATTTTAACGACATTTGAAATGACAGAATAGAAAGAAGCGCAGGAAGTAAGAAGAATTTTAATGCGAAAGTATGGAAGAAGAAAAAGAAAAGTACCTTTCCTCATATCTGCACCCGTCTAGTGGACAATCCTTTCAGACTCTGTGATGATCTTTCCAGATGTCGATATAAACGAGCCGATATCACCAGTCAGTCTCGTTAGGAAATACCTGAATTTTAATTGGCTGTTTTATCCAGTTTCTACTCCTCCAGGTGGCGCCGCCCACCACTGAGGGCTGGTGCGCTCAATGTTAGGTCCATATTTCGGTCTGTTTAATAGATACTGGTGTGTCTGAGTTGTAGCGCCCCCTTCAGATGAAATTTCTCCAAGTTTTGATCATTAGAGAGTAGGGGTGAGTATTGGCAAGGACCTCCCAATACGATATGTATCATGATACCTGGGTCACGATACGATACTATCACGATATATTGCGATATTCTACTCAGTTAATATCAAAATAAAAAGTAGAGATGAAAAATCAAGTTGCTGTATATGTTCATCAGATGATATTGATCATTCAGAGGAGAAAAGGAGTCAAAACTATTTGCTTCAAAACAACTTTTTATTAAATAGGTTGTTTTGAAATTCTTTGAAAACTGAAATTGAACATTGAAATTGTTCCTAAAAAAAAAACGATATTATATTGGGCGGCCGAAAATCGCGATATATTGCCAAATTGATTTTTTTTTTATTATTGGCATCCGTGTGGTGTTTTCAGTTTTGCTGCCCGAAATCTAAACGGCCAATGGTGTTTTCCCAGAATGCAGCAGTGCGGCGCCCTCTGCAGGTAAAGAGTGGGAGGAGTACGTCCAGATCCGAGGCCTGGTGGAGAAGATCAGGAAGAAGCAGAAGGGTGAGCGTTGTTGGACGGACGGAGCTGAACCGGCGGGGCGGGCCCGGGTCGGATCAGCTCGGTTCAGGTTCTGTTTGTGTCTTCAGGGATGTCCACGGTGTTCGAGGGCAGCAGGCAGGACTACTTCCTGGACCTGATGTCCTGGGCTCAGGAGAACGGGGCGTCCTGCGACGGCTTCACGGTGGCGGACTTCGGGACGGAGGGCTTCGGCCTGCGGGCCACCAGAGACATCAAGGTGGTCCTCCGCTCGTGACATTTCAGAGTTTACCTGCTGCCGAGCTCCCTGATGGAGCTGTCCACCTGTCCACCTGTCCACAGGCGGAGGAGCTGTTCCTGTGGGTTCCCAGGAAGACGCTGATGACCGTGGAGTCCGCCCAGAACTCCATCCTGGGTACCAACCTGGACGCGTTGCACGTGCGGTTCTCTCACAACGTGAAACCCGTTGGCTGACGGTGTCTCGTGTCCATCAGGTCCTCTGCACGGCCAGGACCGGATCCTCCAGGCCATGGGCAACGTGACGCTGGCGCTGCACCTGCTGTGCGAGCGCGCCGACCCCGCCTCCTTCTGGCAGCCGTACATCCGCAGCCTCCCGCAGGAGTACGACACGCCGCTGTCTACCAGCAGGAGGACGTCCAGCTGCTGCTGGGGACGCAGGCCGTCCAGGACGTCCTGAGCCAGTACAAGAACACGGCACGGCAGTACGCCTACTTCTACAAGCTGGTGCAGGTACGAGCCTCGTCATCGTCTTCATCAGATACGTTTCCTGTACCGATAACTGATACCGATAACTGATAACTTTCAGCTCCTAAAGGCCGATACCGATAACCGATAACGTTCAGCTCCTAAAGGCCGATACCGATAACCGATAACGTTCAGCTCCTAAAGGCCGATACCGATACCGATACGTTCAGCTCCTAAAGGCCGATACCGATAACTTTCAGCTCCTAAAGGCCGATAACCGCTAAAGGCCGATACCACGTTCAGCTCCTAAAGGCCGATGGATAACGGCGCGGGCCCGCCGATAACTTCAGCTCCTAAGCCGATACCGATAACTTCAGCTATAGGCCGATACCGATAACTTTCAGCTTCTATAGGCCGATACCGATAACTTTCAGCTTCTTAGGCCGCGATAACTTTCAGAGCCGATAACCGATAACTTTCAGCTCCTAAAGCCGCCGATAACCGATAACTTTCAGCTCCTAAAGCCATACCGATAACCGAATTCAGCTCCTAACGATCCGATACTCGAGCCGTACCGATAACGAGGACTTTCAGCTCCTAAAGCCGATAACCGACCGATAACCTTTCAGCTCCAAAAGGCCAATACCGATAACTTCAGCTCCTAAAGCCGATACCGATACCGATAACTTTCAGCTCCTAAAGGCCGATACTGATAACGATAACTTTCAGCTCCTAAAGGCCATCCGATAACCGATAACGAGCTCCTAAGGCCGATACCGATAACTTCAGCTCCTAAGGCCGATACCGATAAACTTTCAGCTCCTAAAGGCCGATACCGATAACCGATAACTTTCAGCTTCTAAAGGCCGATATGATAACGATAACTTTCAGCTCCTTAAGGCCGATACCGATAACCGATAACCTTTTAGCTCCTAAGGCCGATACGATAACCGATAACTTTCAGCTCCTAAAGGCCGATAACCGATAACCGATAACTTTCTCCTAAAGGCCGATACCGATAACCGATAACTTTCAGCTCCTAAAGGCGATACCGATAACCGATAACTTTCAGCTCCTAAAGGCCGGATAACTTTCAGCTCCTAAAGGCCGATACCGATAACGATAACTTTCAGCTCCTAAAGGCCGATACCGATAACCGATAACTTCACTCCTCCTAAGGCCGATACCAATAACCGATAACTTTCAGCTCCTAAAGACCGATACCGATAACGATAACTTTCAGCTCCTAAAGGCCGGATCAGATAACTGATAACTTTCAGCTCCTAAAGACCGATACCGATAACCGATAACTTTCAGCTCCTAAAGGCCGATACCGATAACCGATAACTTTCAGCTCCTTAATACCGACCGATAACTCAGCTTAAAGCCGATACCGATAACTCAGCCTAAGGCCGATACCGATAACCGATAACTTTCAGCTCCTAAAGGCCGATACGATACCGATAACTTTCAGCTCCTAAAGGCCGATACGATAACGATAACTTTCAGCTCCTAAAGGCCGATACCGATAACTGATAACTTTCAGCTCCTAAAGGCCGATACCGATAACCGATAACTTTCAGCTCCTAAAGGCCGATACCGATAACCGATAACTTTCAGCTCCTAAAGGCCGATACCGATAACCGATAACTTTCAGCTCCTAAAGGCCGATACCGATACCGATAACTTTCAGCTCCTAAAGGCCGATACCGATAACCGATAACTTTCAGCTCCTAAAGGCCGATACCGATAACCGATAACTTTCAGCTCCTAAAGGCCGATACCGATAACCGATAACTTTCAGCTCCTAAAGGCCGATACCGATAACCGATAACTTCAGCTCCTAAAGCCGATACCGATAACCGATAACTTTCAGCTCCTAAAGGCCGATACCGATAACCGATAACTTTCAGCTCCTAAAGCCGATACCGATAACTGATAACTTTCAGCTCCTAAAGGCCGATACCGATAACCGATAACTTTCAGCTCCTAAAGGCCGATACCGATAACCGATAACTTTCAGCTCCTAAAGGCCGATAACCGATAACTTTCATCAGCTCCTAAACGCCGATACGATAACTTTCCTAAAGGCCGATACCGATAACTTTCAGCTCCTAAAGGCCGATACCGATAACCGATAACTTTCAGCTCCTAAAGACCAGATACCGATAACTGATAACTTTCAGCTCCTAAAGGCCGCCGATAAACGATAACTTCAGCTCCTAAAGGCCGATACCGATAACCGATAACTTTCAGCTCCTAAAGGCCGATACCGATAACCGATAACTTTCAGCTCCTAAAGGCCGATACCGATAACTTTCAGCTCCTAAAGGCCGATACCGATAACTTTCAGCTCCTAAAGGCCGATACCGATAACTTTCAGCTCCTAAAGGCCGATACCGATAACCGATAACTTTCAGCTCCTAAAGGCCGATAACCGATAACTTTCAGCTCCTAAAGGCCGATACCGATAACTGATAACTTTCAGCTCCTAAAGGCCGATACTGATAACTGATAACTTTCAGCTCCTAAAGGCCGATACCGATAACTGATAACTTTCAGCTCCTAAAGGCCGATACCGATAACTGATAACTTTCAGCTCCTAAAGGCCGATACCGATAACTGATAACTTTCAGCTCCTAAAGGCCGATACCGATAACCGATAACTGATAACTTTCAGCTCCTAAAGGCCGATACCGATAACTGATAACTTTCAGCTCCTAAAGGCCGATACCGATAACTGATAACTTTCAGCTCCTAAAGGCCGATACCGATAACTGATAACTTTCAGCTCCTAAAGACCGATAACCGATAACTTTCATTTCCTAAAGGCCGATACCGATAACTTTCAGTTCCTAAAGGCCGATACCGATAACCGATAACTCCTAAAGGCCGATACCGATAACTGATAACTTTCAGCTCCTAAAGGCCGATACCGATAACTGATAACTTTCAGCTCCTAAAGGCCGATACCGATAACTTTCAGCTCCTAAAGGCCGATACCGATAACTTTCAGTTCCTAAAGGCCGATACCGATAACCGATAACTTTCAGCTCCTAAAGGCCGATAACCGATAACTTTCAGTTCCTAAAGGCCGATACCGATAACCGATAACTTTCAGCTCCTAAAGGCCGATACCGATAACTGATAACTTTCAGCTCCTAAAGGCCGATACCGATAACTGATAACTTTCAGCTCCTAAAGATCGATACCGATAACTGATAACTTTCAGCTCCTAAAGGCCGATACGAACTGATAACTTTCAGCTCCTAAGGCCGATACCGATAACTGATAACTTTCAGCTCCTAAAGGCCGATACCGATAACGATAACTTTCAGCTCCTAAAGCCGATACCGATAACCGATAACTTTCAGCTCCTAAAGGCCGATACCGATACCGATAACTTTCAGCTCCTAAGGCGATACCGATAACCGATAACTTCAGCTCCTAAAGGCCGATACCGATAACCGATAACTTTCAGCTCCTAAAGGCCGATACCGATAACTTTCAGCTCCTAAAGGCCGATAACTTTCAGCTCCTAAAGGCCGATACCGATAACCGATAACTTTCAGCTCCTAAAGGCCGATACCGATAACCGATAACTTTCAGCTCCTAAAGGCCGATACCGATAACTTTCAGTTCCTAAAGGCCGATAACTTTCAGCTCCTAAAGGCCGATACCGATAACCGATAACTTTCAGCTCCTAAAGGCCGATACCGATAACTTTCAGTTCCTAAAGGCCGATAACTTTCAGCTCCTAAAGGCCGATACCGATAACCGATAACTTTCAGCTCCTAAAGGCCGATACCGATAACCGATAACTTTCAGCTCCTAAAGGCCGATACTGATAACCGATAACTTTCAGCTCCTAAAGGCCGATACCAATAACCGATAACTTTCAGCTCCGAAAGGCCGATACCGATAACTGATAACTTTCAGCTTCTAAAGGCCGATACCGATAACTTTCAGTTCCTAAAGGACGATACCGATAACTGATAACTTTCAGCTCCTAAAGGCCGATACCGATAACTGATAACTTTCAGCTTCTAAAGGCCGATACCGATAACTGATAACTTTCAGCTCCGAAAGGCCGATACCGATAACTGATAACTTTCAGCTCCTAAAGGCCGATAACCGATAACCGATAACTTTCAGCTCCTAAAGGCCAACGATAACCGATAACTTTCAGCTCCTAAAGGCCGATACCGATAACTTTCAGCTCCTAAAGGCCGATAACCGATAACTTTCAGCTCCTAAAGGCCGATACCATGATAACTTTCAGCTCCTAAAGGCCGATACTGATAACCGATAACTTTCAGCTCCTAAAGGCCGATACCGATAACCGATAACTTTCAGCTCCTAAAGGCCGATAACCGATAACTTTCAGTTCCTAAAGGCCGATACCGATAACTGATAACTTTCAGCTCCTAAAGGCCGATACCAATAACCGATAACTTTCAGCTCCTAAAGGCCGATACTGATAACTGATAACACACACATAGCTAAGATCATTACATCAAAATTATGAACAAAATCAAAAACAATTTGGACTCCCGTGTTGACAGAAATATAAATGTTATCGGGGCTATTCGTCGTGATATCGGACTTATCGGGATGACGTCATAATTTTCTGTTATCGGCCCGATAGTTATCCTGCACCCCTAGTAATAGATCCTACTTCTATTAAATGTCGGCTCATTTCATCACTTATTAGAAATAACAATTATTGAACATTAGAAGTTAAACTTTAAGGAGAAGTTTCTTTTCGAGTTAGGGTTAGGGTTAACCCCGCCACCGCCATCCAGGTGGCTTCATCACTTCCCACCTGTGGGGAGATGAAGATAGACGTAGACGACTTCTTTTACTCCTCTTTCAAACTCATTAAGTTTATTTTTGTCTGATTGTCCCAGAAAAACAACAGGACTGAGAGGACTGTGGGTTAGCAGTTAGAAGAGTTTCATGGTGACGGGACCGTGTTTTAGATACCGATTCCTTCTTTTAAACCAGTGCGTTGAAGTTTCAGCGTACAGGAAGCTGTTTGAGATGTTAATGGTAGAAATCTTTATCCCTGACATCGTTTCAGAGGATAAACTAATTACTCGACTAAATCTGAGCAGTTTGGTGATGATCGTTGTTAAGTTTTGAGGGAAAAATGTGGAAGCTTGCAGGTCTCCAGACGCCAGCCTGATCTGTGAAGCATGTCTGGAAGTCAAGTATCGAGCATCTTAGAGGTGAAGCGGTCTGCCAGAAGCATCTTTGATTGGTAGAAGACTGCAGCCTTGTACCTGCAGTACTCCACGTTGGCCACCAGATGGTGGACGTAGGACCAGGACAGGAGAACGTCCTGCCACAGTTGAACTGGTCTACATGGCTGAGAAAGGGTGAAAGTCAGCGGCGTTTTTCCTTCTTTGGAGTTTAATGTTCATATAAACGTCTTAATCATGATTGGGGGGGGGGGGGGGGGGGGGGTGTCAGTCAGCAAAGCTCTTTACAAGATGACCCCACTGAGATCTTTTCTGTCCAGCTTAACGTACCGTCAAATGTAATAAGACACGGAGACGAGGACCGCGTGATGAAACGTGGGCTAACAGACAGCGAGATGCTAATCTGGAGATATGCTAATGTCCCATTATTAATCTGAAACTCAGCTTTGATCAGAACTTCTCTCTGAAGTCCGCCTCTTCGCCTGATATCAAAGACGCAACAAAAGAAAAGTTTCTCAGATCGTTCACTTTCCGTGTTTGTTTTAATTAGATGAAGAACAGGCGAAAAAAAAAAACGAGTGTTTGCGTTGGAGCGGTGTCTTTTATTCAGCTGAATCTCTAATTTCTGACAGAGAATAATTGGAACATCTCAGATCTTCTCCTTTACTTGTTTTTGCTCTTTTTCTGTTTTTTTTTTTTCATATTGTTTTATTTTAGTTTTCATTAAAAGTGTTCAATATCAGGTCTGAGGATTTTAAGGTAAACAGATTTAGTTCATCGTTGCTCCACCAGGGGGCAGTGTTGTATTCTGAATGTGTCCCCAACATGTTTGGTTTCATGTTGGTTTTAATTGGTTATTTTGGGAAATAACGGTGGTTTTTGGGAAGTGTGTCCAGGTTCAGGTCTGGACTTTGACCAGAACCTCCCAGAACCTTGATTCTTTCATTCTCCGGTCGTTCTGGGTGGATCCTCTTCCTGTCACATGACCCGGTTTCAGCCATCCTGAATAACTTCCTCTTTACTGCAGATCATTGATCCAGTTCTTCTTCGTTTAGCTTTGATTTCCTGGTTTCCAAATTCAGGATTTGAAGACAAAAGTATCAGTTTTATGACAAAAAAAAAGGCAAAATTTGTAATTTAAGGACAAAATGTTGCAATTATACAGAATTAGCTGCTTCACACAAATGTAATTTTATAGGAAAAAATAAACAACTGCAATTTTGATGCGATATTTTAGAATTTATGATTTTAAAAGTCGTGATAGACTGAAGTTTAAGAGAATCTGAGAGAATTCAACTTTACAACAAAAGTATTCTTCACCGAAATCAGATTAATCTTTTGAAATTAACAATTTATCAAGAAAAACAATAATTATTTTTTATTATTAAAACTGAAAAAGGTTTCATGAGAAAAATTCAGTTTTTTACAACCAAATATTAAGAAATTCACTATTTTACATCAAAAGAAATTGTATTTTACTGACAAAATATTACAGTCATACGAAATTAGCTATTTTACATCAAATTTGTAATTTTATATTAAATGGGGCTGGGCAACGATTAGAATTTTTAATCGCGATTAATCGCATGATTTCCCCGATTAATCACGATTAATCACATTGTATATGGAAAATCAAATAATGAATTCAAAAGTAGTGTAATTGTCACTTGTTCTGCTGCCATATGAACTTAAGTGTCATAACATTTGTTGTTTAAACACTTTTAACATCAGCACTTGTCAGTAACACATATTTAGTGTAAATCTCATCTTAAAAAATGTTTTTTCTCAGACAGAATTGTTAATTAATTGTTAATACCCGAACTGTAAAGTTCACAGATTTTTACCGTTCTACATGTCTGTTTTAGCTTTTCCGCATGTTTAACCTGCCAATTATTTTCTGGTTCCTCAGCAGCCAGAAACAGACTTTTCAAAAGAAAAGCACGTGAGCAACATGCGTTAACGCGCACGATAAAATAAATGTCGGCGTTAATAATTTAATGCGTTAACGCGATAATAACCGTTAACTTGCCCAGCCCTTATATTAAAAAATGCAATTTTGCAAAAGTTTACATTTTATGGCAAAAAAAAATTCATCTTAAATTGAAATCTTTCAGTTTTGTTGAAATTAAGTGAATTTATGAAGTAAAGTTGTGATTGTCTTTGTTTCAGAAAAAAATGTGCAAAATTTATAGTTGGTGGAAATTTCAGACAAAAGTCGTGATTTCTGTGAAATCTTAGATTTTTTTTCTTGACAAAACTCTTTTTTTATGATTTAAGAAGTAGAGACATTTAGAAACTCTCCAGTTTAGCGAAGCTACGTTAGCAAACCTCTGAACGAAACCAAGAAAAACATTATTAAAAAAAGACCACACAGAATTCCAAAACTCCAGAAATCAACATTTTTGAATTAAATACGGTTTTTCTGACCAGAAACGGGATCTTCACGTCAGAAACGCCATCGTAGACCGAGAACAAGCTCTGACGGTTGAGCTTTTATTTGCTCAATAACAAGACCCGCTAGGATCAAACGCTTTACGGGATTAATAGACGTTAGCACGCGACCGTGGCGGAGTAAACAGAGGAGGGAAACGAGGTGGAAGTTATTGAGGATTCTGTCAGATGAAGAGCTCTCAACATCATTACGGTTCTTCGCTGACACGCTTTCATGATCCAGTCTGCCTGGAGATCGTCTTTCCTCTGGATCTGTTAGCGCCAGGTACGTCGGGGGAGGAGGGGGGGGGGGGGGGGGGGGGCTCAGACTGAAAGGCAAGTCTGAGCCTCTTAATAATTCATTACAAGCGAACGCAGAGAAACAAAATACAAACAGCGGTAGCAATAACGCCGCTGACATGAAAAATTGATCACAGGTCCCACATTAGACTAACTTATTCTTCTTTGTTTGAGTTCTCGCTTCGTCTTCCAGGACTGCAGACGAGCTGGACAGCGAGTCCTAAACACTGGATCTTTAAAAGTTTTCAGTTAACAGTGTCTGTCTGTCACCTGGTTCTGGACCAGTTCTGGTCCACTCTTTACAGCGCTGCTCTCAGAAGGTCCCATCTCAGTAGAGGTCTTCAGAAAACCCGAGGTTCAGACCCGACCAGAATCGGGCTGGGTCCGGGTTTACCCGAGAGAGGTAAAGATATTGGAGGTGGCAGCTGTCACTCAGCCCCCTGTCCCCGCCCCCTTCCTTCCAATAGGGTGCGAAATGTCAGGTGACAGGTCAAGCAACAGCAAACAAACAAACAGTTGTTTGGTTCAGCTAACGTCAGGACTCGGGGCAGTTAAATGATTATTTATTAACGTGGCACGTTTGTCATGAAACAATCGTCTTGCCGTAGCATGTTATTAGCGGTTAGCGTGGCAGCTGTAAAGCACAACGGATCGCCAACATGACAACGCTGGATGAGAGAACATGTTCATGACATGACCTGACCACTGTAGGCTATTAGCGTTAGCTACAAATAGCATCTGTATCCACAAAGAGAATAACAACGTGGATACAGATGCTATTTGTAGGTAACGCTAATAGCGTTAGCTAATGCTAATGCTATCAGCGTTACCTACAAATAGCATCTGTAGCATCTGGTTAGGGGTTAGGGTTAGCTAACGCTAACGCTATTAGCGTTACCTACAAATAGCATCTGTATCCACAAAGAAAATAACGACATGGATACAGATGCTATTTTTAGCTATTTAGCCAACGCTAACGCTATTAGCATTAGCTACAAATAGCATTGGTATCCACGTTGTTAGCTACAAATAGCATCTGTATCCACAAAGAAAATAACGACGGGGATACAGATGCTATTTTTAGCTATTTAGCCAACACTAACGCTATTAGCGTTAGCTACAAATAGCATTGGTATCCACGTTGTTAGCTACAATTAGCATCTGTATCCACAAAGAAAATGACGACATGGATTTATTGTTGTTTACATCACGTAGCCTATGTAGCAACTGAACCGGGTAGAAGAAGACAACCTTAGCTAAGAACTAGTTGTCAACGCTAGACAACTTTAACAGGAGCAACTATGGGCTGGATTGTCTCAGTTCAATTCGGGTATCTCGGTTTGGTTCGTGGTCGGAAACTAAAGCGTCGGGTCCAAATATTTTGGGTCCATTCGGGTTCGGAACCCAGACCAACGATAATAGCTCAGATCGGGTCAGTTTCGGGTCGGAATTTTCACTGGTCCACTCGGGTCCGGGTCCATTAAATTGGACCCGTGAAGACCTCTACATCGCAGCCTTTCAGTCAGGTGGAGGTCTGGACTTGGACGAGAACGTTCCAGATCCAAGAGTCCCTTCATTCCTCAGCTGTTCTGGTGTAGATCTGCTGCTGCGTTTGGGATCATCGTTCCATCGCGTGGCCCGGTTTCATTCAAGAGTTCTCGGTCCACTCAGCGGACCCCAGATTGCTTCATTTCCATCTCACCCATAATAACCTGTATGAGCAGTTCCAGTCTGGTTTCCGTCCCCTCCATAGCACTGAAATAGACTATGGATGTTCTTCTTTTTTTTTTTTTTTTTTTTATAAATCTTTTTATTAACATTTTAGCATTTGACAAGGTAATATAAAAGTATAAAAATATAAAGATATAGAAATACAAAAACATCAAAATCAACATTGTCAAGTATAGCAATTATAACCCATAAACCCATTTCCCACCCACCCCACAGTTGCATAGCTGTACCTAAAAAAAAAAAAAAAAAAAAAAACCCAAGAGAATAAATAAACGTAAAATAAATAAATACGTAAGAGTGTACTACCATTATGGCTTCGATAAATTGAACAAAAATGGCAAAGTAACACAACAATACTACCCAAAATGGGACCAATGGACCTATGATACACAGAAATCTAGAAATAGAACAAGATAATGGCAAGTATCCTGGCCAGACAAACAAGGAAACAAGAAAAACAAAAACAAAAAACAAAAAACAAAAAAAAAAAAAAAAAATAAAAAAAAAAAAATATAAATAATAAAATATATAATATAAATATATAATATATATATATATATATATATATATATATATATATATATATATATATATATATATATATATATATATATATATATATATAAAATAAAGGATGTTCTTCTTTAGGTATCACTCATACCCCCCCCCCCCCCCCCACACACACACACACACACACACACACCACACACACACCCTGTCACTGGTTTCAGTCTTACCTCACTGGCCACACCCAGTTTATCCAGCTGAAATGTTTCACTTCTCAGCCCTCCCCCGTCACTTCAGGTGTGCCCCAGGGCTCTGTCCTGGGGCCCCTTCTCTTCATAATATATCTCCTACCACTTGGCAATATTTTTCGCAAATATGGTATTCAGCTTCACTGCTTCGCGGATGACACCCAGCTTTATCTTTCCAGTAAGCCGAACTCTACCCTCCCACCCTCCTCTCCCACCCACTGCCTTTCAGAAATTAAATCCTGGTTCACCTCAAATTTCCTTAAACTCAACGACAATAAAACTGGAACTCTTCTGGTCTGGGTTGAACTGGCACCTGGACTGTGACACCCTGGTAGAAAGACCTGACAACCGTCAACTGTAGTTACTCCTTCCCTCGTTTCAGTTCTTCACCTTTAAGATCTTAAACTAGTGAGTAATTATTGATGTCTAATGGGTCTTAAACATGGCTGACGTTAACCCACGATAAATAATTTATCTTCTGAAACTACTTCTAAAATAAGTTGAAGTTTTTGCCGTTAATGTTTGAAATAACTTACTGTGTGCTGAAATCTGAACACAGGTATTGAAATAGGATCAGGAATCAAGGTATCGGTTTTGATATTGATATATAGAGATTAGGGGTGCAACGATAATTATCGGGGCGATAACAGGAAATTATGACGTCATCCCGATAACTCCGATATCACGACGAATAGCCCCGATAACATTTATATTTCTGTCAACACAGCAGTGAATGTTATGTTCAAGTGACGTCGGCATAATCAGAAAAACGATTACTCAATCAGGAAAATCAAGAATACCCCCTCATGCCAGAAAACAACTCGTTAACTCGTCATAATTTTAGTAGTTGATGACTTGAATTGATATTCTCAGTATTTTCCCTCATGTTACACATAAAAAAAGAAAAAAAATTAGAAAAGGCTGAAAGAACGATTAGCAAACGAGGGAATGGAGGAATTTACGTTCCACCTTGAATGCAGCCTGCAGCACAGCGCTGATCACAACAAACATGGCGGCGTGGAACTTCGTTAGAGTTTCAGAAGAAGATAGTTTGGTGGTTATTTGTGACGAATCCTCCGAGTGAATTCTACGAGGAGGGAAGCACAAGCTTTAATACGTAAAACCTGATCAGCCACCTACAACATAACAATCGCTTCCATGGAGTTTTGAAATCACGCTAATGCGAGCTAACGGAAGCTAATGCTAACGTTTGCAAGCCAGCAGCAGCCTCTCCTCTCCCTCATTCCTCTCATCTAAAGCTTCCATGAGATTAAAAAACAAAAACTACTGAACCTCATTTACTTTAATTAAAGGTATTAATTTAAATGGAACCACAAGTCAAAATCCTTTAAATGTTAATCTTTTTCAGTTAGTAATTCTGATGCATGTATTTCCATCAGTTCAAGGAGCCTTTATTTTTTATATCAGTCAGTAATGAACCTTATTTAAGTTAATGTGAGATATCAAATAGGTTTGTTTGATAGCTTTAAGGAAATGTTTAAGAGGCTTGACAATAGTTTTATATTGTAAAAAATAAATATCTGTTCATTTAAAGAGTCAAAACTGTTTTTGGTTTTGTTCATAGTATTGATGTAATGATCTTAGGTATATGTGTGTGTTATCGGTTATCAGTATCGGCCTTTAGGAGCTGAAAGTTATCGGTTATCGGTTTTAAAAAACAGTTATCGTGCATCTCTAATAGAGATGAGAACAAAACCTTAAAATAAGTCAGTTGTGACCAAACTTCAAGCTCCATCTAGACGTTCTTCTTCAAAGACACTCAGTCAGACAGCAGAACATCCGTCCTGGTACGGTGTTCTACGATGTCCAGACTCGTCAGCGGTCCTCGGGTCTTCAGGGTCGTTCCACAGGTGTGGTCTCTGAAGGTATTTGTAGCTAACGACGTGGATACAGATGCTATTTGTAACTAGCTAAATAGCTAAAAATAGCATCTGTATCCACGTCGTTATTTTCTTTGTGGATACAGATGCTATTTGTAGGTAACGCTAATACCGTTAGCGTCCTCGGTCCTCGGGTCTTCAGGTAGGTCGTTCCACAGGTGTGTTCTCAGTCTGGGACCCCCGGAGCTTCTTAAATGTAAATGTCTCTGGTAAACAGGTAGAACAGAGACCGGCGCAGGTCTGCAGGTGTCGGATGGATGAGCTCCTCGCCGCTGAAGCTGCCTCCACGGTCACCTACGGCTCAGACTGTAGCGCCCGACTCGTCCTGGACTTCCTGTCTCTGTGGTCGGGGGGGGGCGGCTGTCGCTGCCGGTCTCGTTCCGTCCGTGCACATTAACACGCTTCGGTCCGTGCGGCCGGTCATTCACACGTCCAAACACTGGGCGGATGATAGAGCGGCGGGACCGGGAGGTGGGGGTGGGGGGGGAGGGGGTGGGGGAGGGGGAGGGGGGGGCGGGGAAGCCGGAGAGAGAGGTGCATTCAGGTCAATTCAATTCAAAGCCAATGTGACAAGCTAATTTTCCAGCCCGGTCATCTGAAGAGGAGGAGGGAGGGAGGAGGAGGAGGAGGAGGAGGAGGAGGAGGAGGAGGAGGAGGGAGGAAGGAGGAGGGAGGAGGAGGAGGAGGGAGGAGGAGGGAGGAGGAGGAGGAGGAGGAGGAAGGAGGAGGAGGGGGGAGGGGAGGGAGGAGGGAGGAGGAGGAGGAGGAGGAGGGAGGAGGGAGGAGGGAGGAGGAGGGAGGAGGGAGGAGGGAGGAGAGAGGAGGGGAGGAGGAGGGAGGAGGAGGGAGGGAGGAGGAGGAGGAGGGAGGAGGGGGGAGGAGGACCCGGGACAGAACTGGGAGGAGGAGTCTCTGCTGGACCTGCAGGGAGCTGTGGTTGTATTGATGGCGGCGTCCAGACGGTCCAACGGATCAAGACTGTGGACCAGTCTGATAACGGTTACGTAACGTGGATCCATCACCGTCTCACAAGGTCCAGTGTTCCCAGTAAAACCCATGAAGCTGTTCCTGCTGGGCAGCCTCAGTACTGGGATCGTTTCAGCCCAAACCAAACATGGTGCAGAGCCCACGGAGCACACCAAACTAAACTAAACTAAACCAGAGCTGAACCAGAACTAAACCAGAGTTGAACCAGGACTGAGTCAGAACTAGACCAGGACTGAACCAGAACTAGACCAGAGCTGAACCAGGACTGAACCAGAACTAAACCAGGACTAAACCAGAGCTGAACCAGGACTGAACCAGAGCTGAACCAGAACTGAACCAGAATTAAACGAGGACTGAACCAGAACTAAAGCAGAACTAGACCAGAGCTGAACCAGGACTGAACCAGAGCTGAACCAGAACTGAACCAGAATTAAACGAGGACTGAACCAGAACTAAAGCAGAACTAGACCAGAGCTGAACCAGGACTGAACCAGAACTAGACCAGGACTGAACCAGAACTAAACCTGAGTTGAACCAGGACAAACCAGGACTGAGTCAGAACTAAACCTAAACTAGACCAGAACTAAACCAGAGCTGAACCAGGACTGAACCAGAGCGGAACCAGAACTTAACCAGAGTTGAACCAGGACAAACCAGGACTGAGTCAGAACTAAACCTAAACTAGACCAGAACTAAACCAGAGCTGAACCAGGACTGAACCAGAGCAGAACCAGAACTTAACCAGAGTTGAACCAGGACAAACCAGGACTGAGTCAGAACTAAACCTAAACTAGACCAGAACTAAACCAGAGCTGAACCAGGACTAAACCAGAACTAGACCAGGACTGAACCAGAGCTGAACCAGAACTAAAACAGAGCTGAACCAGAGCTGAACCAGGACTAAACTAGAACTGAACAAGGACTAAACCAGAGCTCGACCAGAAGTGAACCACACCTTAAGCAGAGCTGAACCAGGACTGAACCAGAACTAGACCAGAACTGAACCAGAACTAAAGCAGAACTAGACCAGAGCTGAACCAGGACTGAACCAGAACTAAACCAGGACTGAACCAGGACTGAACCAGAACTGAACCAGAACTAGACCAGGACTGAACCAGAGCTAGACCAGAACTAGACCAGAACTAAAGCAGAACTAGACCAGGACTGAACCAGAACTAGACCAGGACTGAACCAGGACTGAACCAGAACTAAACCAGGACTGAACAGAACTAGACCAGGACTGAAAGACCAGGACTGAACCAGAACTAAACCAGGACTGAACCAGAACTAGACCAGGACTGAACCAGAGCTGAACCAGAACTAAACCAGGACTGAACCAGAACTAGACCAAGACTGAACCAGAACTAAATCAGGACTGAACCAGAACTAGACCAGAGCTGAACCAGAACTAAACCAGGACTGAACCAGAACTAGACCAGAACTAAACCAGGACTGAACCAGAACTAGACCCAGACTGAACCAGAACTAGACCAGGAACCTGAACCAGAACTAGACCAGGACTGAACCAGAACTGAACCAGGACTGAACCAGAACTAAACCAGAACTAGACCAGGACTGAACCAGAGCTAGACCAGGACTGAACCAGAACTAAACCAGGACTGTACCAGAACTGAACCAGGACTGAACCAGAACTAGACCAGAACTGAACCAGAACTAGACCAGGACTGAACCAGAGCTAGACCAGAACTAGACCAGAACTAAAGCAGAACTAGACCAGGACTGAACCAGAACTAGACCAGGACTGAACCAGGACTGAACCAGAACTAAACCAGGACTGAACCAGAACTAGACCAGGACTGAACCAGAACTAGACCAGGACTGAACCAGAACTAAATCAGGACTGAACCAGAACTAGACCAGGACTGAACCAGAGCTGAACCAGAACTAAACCAGGACTGAACCAGAACTAGACCAAGACTGAACCAGAACTAAATCAGGACTGAACCAGAACTAGACCAGAGCTGAACCAGAACTAAACCAGGACTGAACCAGAACTAGACCAGAACTAAACCAGGACTGAACCAGAACTAGACCAAGACTGAACCAGAACTAGACCAGGACTGAACCAGAACTAGACCAGGACTGAACCAGAACTGAACCAGGACTGAACCAGAACTAAACCAGAACTAGACCAGGACTGAACCAGAGCTAGACCAGGACTGAACCAGAACTAAACCAGGACTGTACCAGAACTGAACCAGGACTGAACCAGAATTAAACCAGGACTGAACCAGAACTAGACCAGGACTGAACCAGAACTGAACCAGGACTGAACCAGAACTGAACCAGGACTGAACCAGAACTAGACCAGGACTAAACCAGAACTAGACCAGGACTGAACCAGAACTAGACCAGGACTGAACCAGAACTAGACCAGAGCTGAACCAGGACTGAACCAGAACTGCATCTGCTCGTTGATTTAGTCCCGACATCACAAACCCAAATACTGAGATGAGGATTACTTGGAAAAGTCAAAACAACAAAAAAATACTACTATTACTATTTCTAGCTACTATTTCCCCAATAGTCACTATTTTACAGTTTTTGTCAAAAATTTTTGATTTTATTAGTTTCACTTTTCTTATTGGTTTAAGACAAAATGTTGCTGTTTGTTCAACAAAAGTCTTGTTTGTAGAAAAAAGGTCGTGATCTTGCAAAATTGGATTTACAACAATTTTTTTTTAGATAGGTCAAATTTTTTTCATATTTGTAATTTTTATAATAAAAATGTCTTATTTTGGGACAGAACACTGCTTTTGCAAAAAGTTGTGATTCTGGAAAAGTTGACAAAGTTTTGAAATTTCAAATTAAAAAAGCTGTGAAATTATGATTTTAGAAAAAAAAAGTAACCTAATCATTTTTTTAATTTACAATTTTACAACAAAATTCCTGATTTTTAGGACAAAATTACAATTTTGGAAAAAATTGACAAAAAAGTTGATTTTACAACAAAAAAAAAAATTCAAACTCAAAATTTTAAGCCAAAATGTGTTGAATGTAGGACAAAAAAGTCCTAAAAGTTGAGACGGAGAATCATTACTAGAACCGATGCTTTTATACCAGTTCATGAACTTTGTTTGATATCGATGTAATAAAGTTTCACCAGTCAAGAAGGTGTTTTAGACATTAAACCTTCATTTTTAAGTCCCGTCAGTTTAAGTCCCATTAGACATAAATAACTTAACTTTTCAATTATACGCTAGTTTTTAAAAACAGAGAACCAAAACTACTGAACCAGTAATTAGAAGTCATGTGTTTAATATTTCTACCTGAAAGTCTGGGTCGGTGTCCAAGTTTCTTCAAGTTCAGGTGATGAGAAGTTCAGTTCAGAAAAGAAGAAATCTTAAGAATCCAGAAACTGAGCGTTAGCATCAGGGTCTTTAGCATTAGCCTCTTAGACTAGACTTTATTGATCCCATTGGGATGACTCCCTGAGGGAAATTCAAATATCCAGCAACATGTACAAGAGACAGACAACATGTGCGTAGACAGACAGCACACAGACAGTTTAAACTTGGATTAAAAAATAATAATAATAAAATAAACTGTAAACTCAAACTCTTCAGTATCAGCGTCTTTAGCATCAGCATGTTTAACATTAGTGTCTTTACCATGAGCGTCTTTAGCATCAACATCTTTAGCATCACCATGTTTAGCATGAGGACCTTTAGCATCAGCATGTTTAGCATGAGCACCTTTAGCATTAGCGTCTTTAGCATCAGCATGTTTACCATGAGTGTCTTAAGCATCAGCGTCTTTAGCATGAGCACCTTTAGCATCAGCATGTTTAGCATGAGCACCTTTAGCATTAGCGTCTTTAGTGTCAGAATATTTAGCATGAGCACCTTTAGCATTAGCATCTTTAGTGTCAGAATGTTTACCATTAGGGGCTTAAGCATCAGCATGTTAAGCATCAGCGTCTTTAGCATGAGCACCTTTAGCATTAGCGTTTTTAGTGTCAGAATGTTTAGCATGAGCATCTTTAGCATCAGCGTCGTTAGCGTCAGCATGTTTAGCATGAGCATCTTTAGCATCAGCGTCGTTAGCGTCAGCATGTTTAGCATGAGCATCTTTAGCATCAGTGTCTTTAGCGTCAGCATCTTTAGCATGAGCATCTTTAGCGTCAGCGTCTTTAGCGTCAGCATGTTTAGCATGAGCATCTTTAACATCAGCGTCTTTAGCGTCAGCATGTTTAGCATGAGCATCTTTAGCATCAGCGTCGTTAGCGTCAGCATGTTTAGCATAAGCATCTTTAGCATCAGCATGTTTAGCGTCAGCATGTTTAGCATGAGCACCTTTAGCATTAGCGTTTTTAGTGTCAGAATGTTTAGCATGAGCATCTTTAGCATCAGCATCGTTAGCGTCAGCATGTTTAGCATGCATCTTTAGCATCAGCGTCTTTAGCGTCAGCATCTTTAGCATGAGCATCTTTAGCGTCAGCGTCTTTAGCGTCAGCATGTTTAGCATGAGCATCTTTAGCATCAGCGTCTTTAGCGTCAGCATCTTTAGCATGAGCATCTTTAGCGTCAGCGTCTTTAGCGTCAGCATGTTTAGCATGAGCACCTTTAGCATCAGCGTCTTTAGCGTCAGCATGTTTAGCATGAGCACCTTTAGCATCAGCGTCATCAGCATCACATGCTTAGCATCAGCCAGCACCGATCTGGAAGTCTGGAGTTGAGCCTCCACAGAGCAGACGACTGTAACGACTCTTTTATTGTTCTGACCAGCGGTGGTCCAGCAGATGCTGAGATGTTCTAGAATGTTCCGTCTGCTCAGGTTGCATGGATCCAGACAGACGTGACCTCTAGAAGATAACATTTAGCTCCATCTTCATTCACTCTGGTGTGGTTTCAGTCGTCGTCTGTCGTCTCACGTCTCACCTTTGATTTGATGCCACGTTCGTTGAAGTTAAGCTCTTGGAGATTAACTCATTTGAACCATGTATTTTTAGAGCAGGAATCCCAGCAACGGGCCTCGTTAGGGAGGGGTTAACGAGCAGGGACGTCCCTTAAACGAGCAGGGACGTCCCTTAAACGCCCAACATGTTGGTGGTTTCCCCAGCAGCTCATTTGTGGGCGGTTCCTGACCAAACCAGAACATGGAGTCGCCTCCCTCAAAGATTCACCCTGAATTCAACAATCTTGAGGACAGTTTGCAGATGACTGTGGCGGTGGCGGCGGCGGCGGCGGCGGCCTTAGCTGGAGGATCCAGCACACACACACAAACACACTCTGGTTCCAGCCCAAATTGATGAGGCAGATTTATGACGGCTGCTGGCCACAACAAATTAAGTTGACAGTGATGTATGTGGGGGGTCGGGTGTCACGCCGCAGTAGCGGACCACACACACAAACCCGCTCGGCGGCGGCGCCCCCTACTCCCAGCCCTCCTCGTTAGGCTTCCCTGTCAGCCGGCCGCCCCCCCAACACCCCCACCACACCTGCATAATGAAATTCCTCATCCTGATTTGTGTTTTTTCCTTCTCTCCCTCCTTCTTTCCTTCTCTCCATCCTCAGACTCATCCCGCCGCCAGCAAGCTGCCGCTGAAGGACGGCTTCACGTTTGACGACTACAGGTCGGTGTAAATGTTTTCCTCCGCACCCCGACGCTGTGAACGTAACTGCTAAGAGTTTTAGCATCTCTGCTTTGCTGTGTGTGACAGGTGGGCGGTGTCGTCCGTGATGACCCGTCAGAACCAGATCCCCACCGAGGACGGCAGCCGGGTCACCCTGGCCCTCATCCCTCTGTGGGACATGTGCAACCACACAAACGGACTGGTAACGCCTCCGGCTCGCACGCAAGCGACATTTACTTACGGAGCAGCCTTCGCCGAGCGCTTTACGATAAAGTAGCAACGCTACGTGAAACAATTAGGTCGGAAGCGGCTCAAGACAACTATAAGACGAAGAGATGGTGGGGGGGAGCGTCAGAGTCTCGGTGCCGTCGCACCAGAAACCTGATCAGCACTTGTCGTAGCGCTTTACGATAAAATAGCAATGCTACGTAAAACAATTAGGTCGGAAGCGGCTCAGCACTTGTTGTAATGCGAGAGCGAGTGAGACCGTCAGAGACCGACTTCTTCCCGCTTTGAATCAGCTCCGCCTTCATATACGCTTTTATTGGCTCGCTCTAGACGCGCAGTCTGATTGGCTGACGCCAGAAGACTTGAAGGTTCCCCACCTTCAGACAGAAGCAACGCCGTCACCGCGACGCACAACCGAGTCGGGCGGCGCCCGGCGTCGCCCCATTCAGAGTCTCACCTCTGACGGCGCTCGTCTCGAGCAGACTCGCCACCGGAGGTGCTATTGGCAGTTAGCATTAGCTCTGGTCCATAGTGTTGATGACTTCTCCACTATGGACCAGAGCTAGCTAGCCACCTATAAGCCTGTCTTGTTGTCTACAAATATATATGGCCCTGGATATTTATTTTGTTAGGTATAAGGTGAATAAAGTGACATTAACGTCACTTTATTAATTATATTAACACAATGCTGCGACTGTCTGATGTTAGCGTAGCTCTGGTGTGGGACAGACCTATGGACCAGAGCTAATGCTAACAAAGAACTCATCACCCTCCTTGCCACTAAATCATATTATTACTTTTAATAAACCGTGGTGAAATCGATAATCTAAGTTTAGGACGTACAGAAACTGTAGGACCAATGTGGAAATAAAGTGTTAAAGACGAAGCCACTGACGTGTTCGTCTACCTGCAGATCACCACCGGCTACAACCTGGAGGACGACCGCTGCGAGTGCGTGGCGCTGCAGGACTACAAGGAGAACGAACAGGTGAGGGCGCCGTCGCGTCAACCGGCACGTCCCGCCTCCAGTTATTATTCGTTTATACCCTTTTATTTACTCGTTTGTTCTCTGAAACCTTCACGGGCCTCTGCAGCTCAGAATCTGGACTTCATGGAGAAAAACTTCCAGCTTTGCACGTTTTTAGGACTAAAGAATAAAAACAGGACGTACGAAGAATTTAAAAAACAGCGTCTGTTATAAAGAGACTGGTTTTCATCTGGTCACAGCTCTCAGCGTCCAGTCACATGACCCAGGTTCAGCCGGAAGGAACCGGTCCCTGGTGGCACTGTGAGGTGGTTTCGCTCCGTCCTCAGGTCTCGAAGGGAGGGTTTCAAAAAGCCGCCGCCTCAGCTAGACTAGCGAGATTACGAGTTTACTCTGAGATCTCCAGGGTCACTCGTTAAAAAATAAAAGATGCTTTTCAACTCCAGACTTCCAGATCGGTACTGGCTGATGCTAAGCATGTGATGCTGATGACGCTGATGCTAAAGGTGCTCATGCTAAACATGCTGACGCTAAAGAGGCTGATGCTAAAGGTGCTCATGCTAAACATGCTGACGCTAAAGACGCTGATGCTAAAGATGCTCATGCTAAACATGCTGACGCTAAAGACGCTCATGCTAAGCATGGTGACGCTAAAGATGCTCATGCTAAACATGCTGACGCTAAAGACGCTCATGCTAAGCATGGTGACGCTAAAGGTGCTCATGCTAAACATGCTGACGCTAAAGATGCTCATACTAAGCATGGTGATGCTAAAGGTGCTCATGCTAAACATGCTGACGCTAAAGACGCTGATGCTAAACATGCTGACGCTAAAGACGCTCATACTAAGCATGGTGATGCTAAAGGTGCTCATGCTAAACATGCTGACGCTACAGACGCTGATTCTAAAGGTGCTCATGCTAAACATGCTGACGCTAAAGATGCTCATACTAAGCATGGTGATGCTAAAGATGCTCATGCTAAACATGCTGACGCTAAAGACGCTGATGCTAAACATGCTGACGCTAAAGACGCTCATACTAAGCATGGTGATGCTAAAGGTGCTCATGCTAAACATGCTGACGCTACAGACGCTGATTCTAAAGGTGCTCATGCTAAACATGCTGACGCTAAAGACGCTGATGCTAAAGATGCTCATGCTAAACATGCGGACACTAAAGACGCTCATGCTAAGCATGGTGACGCTAAAGGTGCTCATGCTAAACATGCTGACGCTAAAGATGCTCATACTAAGCATGGTGATGCTAAAGGTGCTCATGCTAAACATGCTGATGCTACAGACGCTGATTCTAAAGGTGCTCATGCTAAACATGCTGACACTAAAGACGCTGATGCTAAAGATGCTCATGCTAAACATGCTGACGCTAAAGACACTGATGCTAAAGATGCTCATGCTAAACATGCTGATGCTAAGACGCTTATGCTAAAGGTGCTCATGCTAAACATGCTGACGCCTAAGACGCTGATGCTAAAGGTGCTCACGCTAAAGACGCTGGTGCTAAAGATGCTCATGCTAAGCATGGTGATGGTAAAGGTTCTCATGCTAAACATGCTGACGCTACAGACGCTGATGCTAAAGGTGCTGATGCTAAACATTGTAATGCTAAAGACGCTGATGCTAAAGATGCTCATACTAAACATTCTGACACTAAAGACGCTAATGCTAAAGGTTCTCATGCTAAAAAATAAAAGGTGCTTTTCAACTTCTAAACCGAACCTCTTCTCCAAGGTGGGTTGAATCTCCTGAAAGCATCTGAGTTGTTTGCAGTCAGCTTCCACGGGTGGATGTGATGAGACTGTTAACGAAAACGAACAAAATAACGAAAACTAGAAAACTAAAATAAGATAAAAACGAGAGTTTTATAAAAAAAGATAACTTACTGAAACTGTATAATGTGTTTATAAAACGAACTAAAATTAACTATAATAATGTCAAGAACGTCTTTCTTTTTCGTGTTTGTAATTTTTTTTTCTCATAAACGTTTGAAATCTATTAACTTTGCTCCACTGTACAACAACAACCACAAAAAAAAAAAAAAAAAAGTGATCAGCAGTGATGGCTGCGGCAAAAGTTGGGAGAAAGCGTCTCAGTCCTATTTGGGATTTCTTTGACTACGACTGTGTTAACGATAAAAATAAGAGCCTTGTTGTAGAAGCAGGTGATACAATGTGTGGAATACTTCTGAAGGAGAAAAAAACCCACGAATCTGAAAGTCCATTTGAAAAGCTCACACAAGAAGGCTAACCAAGACTAGCTGGATAAGCTAGCCTAAGCTAGCCCCCTGGAAAGAAGGCTAACCAAGACTAGCTGGATAAGCTAGTCTAAGCTAGCCCCCTGGAAAGAAGGCTAACCAAGACTAGCTGGATAAGCTAGTCTAAGCTAGCCCCCTGGAAAGAAGGCTAACCAAGACTACCTGGATAAGCTAGCCTAAGCTAGCCCCCTGGAAAGAAGGCTAACCAAGACTAGTTGGATAAGCTAGCCTAAGCTAGCCCTCTGGAAAGAAGGCTAACCAAGACTACCTGGATGAGCTAGCCTAAGCTAGCCCCCTGGAAAGAAGGCTAACCAAGACTACCTGGATAAGCTAGCCTAAGCTAGCCCCCTGGAAAGAAGGCTAACCAAGACTACCTGGATAAGCTAGCCTAAGCTAGCCCCTGGAAAGAAGGCTAACCAAGACTACCTGGATAAGCTAGCCTAAGCTAGCCCCCTGGAAAGAAGGCTAACCAAGACTACCTGGATAAGCTAGCCTAAGCTAGCCCTCTGGAAAGAAGGCTAACCAAGACTACCTGGATAAGCTAGCCTAAGCTAGCCCCCTGGAAAGAAGGCTAACCAAGACTACCTGGATAAGCTAGCCTAAGCTAGCCCCCTGGAAAGAAGGCTAACCAAGACTAGCTGGATAAGCTACCCTAAGCTAGCCCCCTGGAAAGAGAAGCTGCAGCTGCAGGCCAGTCAGCGTTGGGAAGGAACGGGAGAAAACAGCAACTATAATGGACTGTTTCCATGGAGACCAGATAGTTGCTGGTCAGTAAATACGCAGGAACACCACAAGAGGGAAGACGCATTGATAAATATGTTTATTGAGACCAGAATGTAAACACGACTATGTGATTCGATAGCCTTCAAAAAGTTCAGTGCTTCACTCCAACCAAAATGACCACCCTAATTTACAAAATAAAACTAAAACTAACACTGAAACTAATAAAAACTGAACTATAACCAAGTATTTCAAAACAAAAACAAATAAAAACTAGCAAAACTGCTCTAAAAACAAATTAAAACTAACTGAATTGGTCGGGATGTCAGGTCCTGTCCTTGCGTGGTTCGTGTCCTATTTATTAGGGAAGAGTTTTAGTGTTTCAGCAAACCAGATCCCATCTGACTGCGCCAACTAGTTGTGCGGAGTACCGCAGGGCTCAATTTTGGGCCCAGTTTTATTTCTTCTGTTTGTTCCACCACGTAGGAAAGTTAATCCAGGAGTAAGATCGTGTTTCTTACAACTTCTTTGCTGGTATGGTTCGTTTAAGGAAACTGAACAGTTTATTGAACTATCTTTTGCAATTAAAATAATAAATTAAAACAAGGTCATCCACTCTAATATTTCGTTGGACCGCCTTTAGCTTTGATTACGGCACACATTCGCTGTGACATTGTTTTGATGAGCTTCTGCAATATCAGCAGATTTATTTCCATCCAGCATTGCATTAGCATTTCAAAACAAAAACGAAATAAAAACTAGCAAAACTGCTCTAAAAACGAATTAAAACTAACCGAATTTGAAAAACTAAATAGAAACTAAAACTATTGGAAAATCCAAAACTATTATAACCCTGGTTGGACCCTCCGGAGGACGACCGGGGCACCGGTACCAGGAGACTCTTTCTTCCCTGACAGTAGTTTAACAACGGTTCGATAACTCTCATTTCCCGCCCACAGATCTACATCTTCTACGGGACGAGGTCCAACGCCGAGTTCGTCATCCACAACGGCTTCTTCTTCCAGGACAACGCCCACGACAGAGTCAAGGTCAAGCTGGGCGTCAGTAAGAGCGAGCGCCTCTACGCCATGAAGGCCGAAGTTCTGGCCCGGGCCGGCATCCCGGCGTGAGTCTCCCCTCCTCCTTCCTTCCTTCCTTCCTTCCTTCCTTCCTTCCTTATCTGCACCCTTCTCTCCCAGCGCCAGCGCCGGTTAGCCCCCGTCTGAGCGTAAACGTTGCCTTCCCCTCCCACCACAGCGAACCTCTATCTGCCATCCGTCCTGTCGCTTTCATCACAGAGCCTTAATCCTTTTATCGTTAGCCCTCTAATTTTATGCAGCGTTCTCCGCTCCGCGTCTTTAATCAGACGCCTTTAATCTGTTATTGATGACGCTCGACATCTCGGCGGTGGAAATTAAGTGAAACAATCGAGCCGTTGAACTGACGGAGTCGAGATTCTGCTGACGCGACCGTTATCGTCAGAGTCGACTCGCAGCACAAACATCACTTTTTTATTATATTTTAGGTGGAATTTGAACATTTTCAGCCCAGTGATGCATCCTGGGCTGAAGGATCGGTGGCTTCCAGGTTAGAAGGAACCACGACGACCTCTGACCCCCCTCAGTCCAGGAAGACGCCACGGCGGGTTAACCGGTTAACCCAGCCTTTCTCAACCGGGGCGTCGTCAAAAAAAAGACCTATTCTGACATTTCATATCCAGCGGTACCTCTACTTACGAATATTTCTACATACGAAATTTTCAGGTTACGAAACGCCTCATCGGGAAAATATTGCCTCTAGTTACGAAAGAAATTTCAGGATACGAAAGTCAGAAATCCAGTAGCTTAGTAGAGTTTACTGAACGTAAACATTGCTGTCAGCTCTGTATCTCGGTTTGACAGCGGTGAGTCCGAGCTGCTCTGCCATTGGCTATCGCTTAGCATCTTCCTGGCATCCCATTGGCTATCGCTTAGCATCTTCCTGCCATCCCATTGGCTATCGCTTAGCATCTTCCTGCCATCCCATTGGCTATCGCTTAGCATCTTCCTGGCATCCCATTGGCTATCGCTTAGCATCTTCCTGGCATCCCATTGGCTATCGCTTAGCATCTTCCTGCCATCCCATTGGCTATCGCTTAGCATCTTCCTGCCATCCCATTGGCTATCGCTTAGCATCTTCCTGCCATCCCATTGGCTATCGCTTAGCATCTTCCTGGCATCCCATTGGCTATCGCTTAGCATCTTCCTGGCATCCCATTGGCTATCGCTTAGCATCTTCCTGCCATCCCATTGGCTATCGCTTAGCATCTTCCTGGCATCCCATTGGCTATCGCTTAGCATCTTCCTGGCATCCCATTGGCTATCGCTTAGCATCTTCCTGCCATCCCATTGGCTAGGAGGGCCCCTTGTCTGTATGAGCGTAACCCAGCAACCACGTAAACAAACATGTTTTTGTCTGCGTTTATCAGTCTGTGTTCAAGATAACTCTAAAAGTTATGGATGGATTTTGGTTAAATTTTCAGAGGTTGTCAGAAATGTGAAAAGGAAGAACTGATTTCATTTTGGTTCTGATCCGGAAGAAATCCTGGATTCTGGATCACTTTCAAATTTTCGATAATTGTTGCACTTGGCGGAGGTCTGAGCTCTCTGAGTGCTTTTTCTAGTTTCAAATCAAATGGCTTCAGATTTCTAAAGTTAATCTTTATCTTGGATCTTGTGATGTCAAAATCCAGACTTAACAAAACTTGGTGCCAACGATCAACTCAGGATTGTTTGGAGAGGAACCAAATTCTGTTGATTTCTGCCTAATTCTAGTTGAGCTTAAATGTGAAACACTATCCAATCAAATTCATGGGCAAATTTTCTATAATTGTTGCGTTTAGTGGAGGTCTGTGCTCTCTGAGTGCTTTTCTAGTTCTAACATGTATTTCTTACAGGTTTTTATGTCATTTCATGTATTATTTATCATTTTTTAAAAAAATAAATGTTTGAATTTTGGGGGGTTCTGAACGGATTAGGACATTTACATGGAAAACACGTCTCTACTTAAGAAATATTCAGGTTACGAAACTACTTCCAGAACCAATTAATTGGCAAGGACTTCGCAATACGATATGTATCGTGATACTTGGGTCACGATACAATACTATTGTGCTGTCGCGATATCATGATATATTGCGATATTCTACCCAGTTAAAATCAAATTTAAAAGTAGAGATAAAAAAATCAATGATGATATTGATCATTCAGAGGACAAATTGAGTCAAACTATAAACAACCTACGTATTGTTTATTATTAGTGTTTTTGCACATTTAAGTGAATGAAAAAATCGATATTAGGAGCTGAAAAATCAATTTTATATTGGACAGCCGAATATCGCGATAAATTGCCAAATCGATTTTTTTTTTCACACTCCTAAAGTAGAGGTACCACTGTATAAATATATGAATGCACACATAAATACATACTTTCTGCCTATGAATGAATGAATGAATAAATAAGATACATAATTGGACATGAAATGAATAATAAAAATATGTCTCACATGCCCATTTCCCAATGTTAACAACGTCAGTACGGCGTCAGCGTAAGGTCAACGTGACTGCCCAGTTAGCTTACGTCGTAATATCATTTAACCGCTGGAACTTTATTTCACAGATAGCAAAGAGAACTTTTTAGCAGCATCATGGATGGTTTTCTAAAAAGAAAAGATCACAGAGGAGCCGACTTCTTCATCAAGCCTTCATCCACCAGCTCTGAATCTGCTCCATAGCTACCAAAGCTAGCTGCTAGCGATAAGGCTAAAAAGAGGCGATACAAGGATGATGGATGGAAGCTAGCACATCACGGATGAAGAGAAGCTTTCCTGCTGAGGCCTACTCTGGTGCAGTTATCCTGTTCAGGTTATTTAAACTAAATAATGTATGCATTTACAGTCGGAGGTGTCGTGACTGAAAAAAGGTTGAGAAAGGCTGAGTTAGCCGGTGACCCGAAACTGGCGCAGGAGTGATCGGTCCCTGACTGGGCTGACTGGTGGAATAAACTGGTTTCTGGTATACGTCGCTCTCAGATCAGAGAGCTTTTCCCAGACTGTCCTCTGCTTTGTTGCCAGGTCCTGCGTTTTCGCTCTGCACGGCAACGAGCCGCCGATCTCAGCGCAGCTGCTGGCCTTCCTGAGAGTCTTCTGCATGACGGAGGGTAAGAAACGCCGAAACGAGGCCGCGAGCCTCCATGAACACTCCTCAGAACGGGGAAAACCTCTCCGCTAGAGGTCTTCACGGGTCCACTTTCATGGACCCGAAACCAAATGGACCCGTGAAAATTCGACCCGAAACAGACCCGACCAGAGCTATTATCATAAGTCCGGGAGTCCGATCCCGAATGGACCCGCGATATTTGGCCCTAGAACCGACCCGACCCAAGTCTTTAGTTTCCGACCACGAACTGAACCGAGTTACCTGAATAGAACCGAGACAATCCAGCCCATAGCTGCTCCTGTTAAAGTTGTCTAGCGTTGAATAAAACTTGATTCTCTTACATAAAGTTGTCTTCTATTACCGGTTCAGTTGCTACATAGGCTACGTGATGTAAACAATAATAAATACACGTCGTTACTTTCTTTGTGGATACAGATGCTATTGTATTGGTAGCTAACGACGTGGATACAGATGCTATTGGTCGCTAACGCTATTAGCGTTAGCGACCAATAGCATCTGTATCCACATTGTTATTTTCAAATAGCATTTTTTACAAATAGCATTTGCATCCATGTTGTTATTTTCTTTTTGGATACAGATGCTATTGGTAGCAACTGCTAACTCTAATAGCAGTTGCTACATAGGCTACGTGATGTAAACAATAAATCCACGTCGTTATTTTCTTTGTGGATACAAATGCTATTGGTAGCAACTGCTAACGCTAATGAGATGCTACATAGGTTATGTGATGTAAACAATAAATCCACGCCGTTATTTTCTTTGTGGATACAGATGCTATTGGTAGCAACTGCTAACGCTAATAGCAGTTGCTACATAGGCTACGTGATGTAAACAACAATAAATCCACGTTGTTATTTTCTTTGTGGATACAGATGCTATTGGTAGCAACTGCTAACGCTAATAGCAGTTGCTACATAGGCTACGTGATGTAAACAATAAATCCATGTCGTTATTTTCTTTGTGGATACAGATGCTATTGGTAGCAACTGCTAACGCTAATACCAGTTGCTACATAGGCTACGTGATGGAAACAACAATAAATCCACATTATTACTTTCTTTGTAAATACAGATGCTATTGGTAGCAACTGCTAACACTAATAGCCTACACCGGTCAGGACGTGTCGTGAATATGTTCTCTCATCCAGCGTTGTCATGTTGGCGATCCGTTGTGCTTCACAGCTGCCGGGCAAACCGCTAATAACACGCTACGGCAACACGATTGTTTCATGACAAATATGCCACGTTAATGAATAATTAATTAAACTGCCCCGAGTCCTGACATTAGCTGCCACCGCTAATATCTTTACCTCTCTGGAGTAAACGTGGACCCAGCCTGTCAGAGAGCACCGACCGGACCCGAGACTAACTGTACCGATTCAGACCAGAACCCGGAGTCACGTCTTTTGAATGGACCCGAGACCCGATTCGGGTCGGAACCTCGGGTTTTCGGAATGTCGGGTTGTTCCGTAGAACTCTGCGCCTCTGTGACTTTCCTCTGAGAGCGTCGTCGAACTTCCTCTGTGAGAGGAGGAGGAGGAGGAAGAGCGAGACCTGTCCCTTCCCAGGACGGTTAATTGATCCAGGCAGGCCGCCAGATGTGTGGAAGCAGCGATGCGCCGCGGGGTTTGAAATATTCATGGGCGTGTATGCGGGAAGACACCGGTGTCATAAATCCCTCGTCACACGAGGCCACGTTCTCCTCCTCCGTCGCAGGACTCGCTCTCAGGACCCTGCCTGATCATTTATTCACATTTCTGCTGCCTGTTAATTTTTAAAAGCGGCTCCCGATGCCTTCGGATACGTGTGCGGTGGGGGGGGGGTATACATGTGCGTAAGTGTGTCAGCGGTTCTTAACAGATGTGGAGAAGTGTGTTCAACTGGGACGCCAAAGTTCCCCCTTCTTTTATCTCCCAGTGAAGTCCTGAGATGAAAGGCGGCGGTCCGTGGACGTCGGGACGCTGCAGACGGAAAATAAAAACCTAAACGTGGATCATTTTGACTCAAAATGGTCGGGCAGGGCGGTATTTACCGCTGCGTAGCATCCATATACGTCCGGAGACTCGGTGATGGAGGTTCGGGCTCGGTTGGATCCCAAACTGCTTCGATGCCGCCGACTATCGGAAAACACGTTTGGGCCGATTTGAAACGGCTCCGTTTCTGTTTTTGGGCCAACTAGAACCGATCCAGTTCACATCTGGTTCAACGTTTTCAGCGTGACCGGATCTGCTCTCGTTGAGTCGAGAAAACCCGTTCCGGATCGGGTCTGATTGAGCAGGTTCGAAGCCGTTTCCTGTTTGAGATATTCTGATGTTTGTCTTTATTTCAGAGGAGCTGAAGGACTACCTGCTCGGAGAACGTGCCATCAATAAGATCTTCACTCTGGGCAACAGCGAGTTTCCGATCAGCTGGGAAAACGAGATCAAGCTGTGGACTTTCCTGGAGACCCGAGCCGCTCTGCTCCTGAAGACCTACAAGACCACGTCAGAGGTCAGTCCTCCGGAGCTTAGTTCGGGGTTTCCTTGTCTGGAGATCTCTTTGAAAGCTCCGTCTGAAGAGATGTGCTGAAAATCTTTAGTCTTTAGCTCCGACCAAAGAAAACCAGCTTGGATCTTCAGTCTTTAATTACCATAAACTTTGGTGGAGATCACAGTAACCATCAAAGGCTTGAATCAAGGTCCCTTTGAACAACAAGAAAAGGTCCAGTGAGGATGGATCATTAAAATGGAAAACCCATTTGTAGTGATCATGTAGAGTTCTCATGAGGGTCAAATCAGCTCTTAAAGGCATCATCACCATGACGTGGAGTTCCTCATGGCGCGATTCTCGCACCACTATTATTCAACTTTACATGCTTTCTTTAGGGTCACAATGTTTCTCATATACAGACAACACTTTGATTTACTTCGCTCTTTCACCAGACGGTGGCGGTCCGTTAGACTCTCCATATCGGTGCTCAGAGTGAGTAAATAGCTGGAAGAAAGTATCAAAGACCAGGCTAGAGATCTCTGAGTTTTAACTGGCTCGGACCTGAGCTTCAGCAGCATCATCAAGGCTAAATCAGCTTTTCAGATGTGATGTCCAGAGCAGATGTAGACGAGCTCCTCCAGCCTTCATCTCCAGGAGATGTGACTACTGCAACGATCTTAAATAATACATAAAATAGTTAGGTTTTACTATCCGGAATTAGCATTATAGATATCAATCATTTAATTTTGACTAGTCGTAATTATATGATGACTAGTAGGAATATTAATTAAAGATATCTGTAAATTCATTCTGCCTAGTCAAAAGTACATTTAGAGATATCTGTAATTGATTTTTGTCTAGTCAAAACTGAATTACAGATAACAGAAATGACGTCATTTAACGCACCACTCGACTCGTCACATCCTCAAGTGACAATTACAGACATCTTTAAATCGGTTTTGACTAGTCAGAATGAAAGTTAAAGATATCTCTAACGTAATTGTGACTAGTCAGAATTGTTTGAGTAAGACGTTGCTCATGCGAGGCGTCCGATTCGTTGCTTATTATTGGCTAGCTTTCTATTGGCTATTGGCTCAGTTAACCAAAGAGTAATTCCTCTCCATTTCTGGCCGTTAGCTCCTGTCGGGCTGCGGCGTTAAAAACCCGATCAAAATACGCCAACTTCAGCCCCCCGTTGCTCGGACATCGTGAGAAACAGTAAAAAGTCCTGCTAGCATTTCAGCTGGCTAGCTGGAGAAACAGAGTTCCAGTAGTGGTTCGATGGTTTTAATGGTTCTGATTCGGTACCAAGCCCCGCCTCACTTTTCACAGATATCCGTGATGTCATTTTGCCTAGTCGAAACTCTAATACAAGATATCTGGAGTTACATTCTGACTAGGAAGAATCAGGTTTAAAGATATCCAGAATACGAGATATCTCTAATAAAAGTTCCTTTCGAGATATTTACAATCCAAATGATAGATATCTACATATGAATTGTGACTATCCATAATTCCAGTTAGCGATATCAACAACTTAATTTCGACTAGTCGTAATTCCAATTCAAGATATCAACAATGTTATTCTGGCTAGATAAAATTCAATTTAAGATATCTTGATATACACTGTTAATACTTGAATTAACAGTGTTTGGAGATATCTAGACTAGTCAAAATTATGTTGTAGATATTTTAAATGGAAATAAGGATAGTCGTAAATCAGTTGCAGATATCTGCATTGTGAGTTATGGATATCTGTTAATGGATTACGTATGGAAGTATTTCTGTGCCATCTGAGTTTGAATACGAATTTTTAAGATTGAAATTTTTCAGCATCAAAATCAGACTTTGAATTTTAAAAAACATCAGATTTCTAGCACTAAAATTTTTTTTGCCTCTGAATTTTAGTTTGTTAAAATTAATTCAGTGTTAAAAAAAAATTGTTGTCTTAAAATATTCAGTTTTTCAAAAATTCAACATGCAAAGAAATTCAACACCCCAAAAAAAATCAGTGTAAAAAAAAAATCAACATCTCAAAAAAATTCAGTGTAAAAAAATTCAATTTTTAAAAAAAAAATCTGTAAAAAAAAATTCAACGTTGGCTGAATTGAGACAGGCATCGATTGCTTCTCCCTGGTGACCCGGATGTTGAGTCTGGTTCTTTTTACACTGAATTTTTTGAGGTTGAATTTTTTTACACTGATTTTTTTTTTTTTTTTTTTTTTTTTTTTTTAGAAATTGAATTTTTTTTTACACTGAATTTTTTTGAGATGTTGATTTTTTTTTTTTACACTGAATTTCTTTGCATGTTGAATTTTGAAAAACTGAATATTTTAAGACAACAATTTTTTTTTAACACTGAATTTATTTTAACAAAATAAAATTCAGAGGCAAAAAAAAAATTCAGTGCTAGAAATCTGATGTTTTTTAAAATTCAAAGTCTGATTTTGATGCTGAAAAATTTCAATCGTAAAAATTCGCATTCAAACTCAGATGGCACAGAAATACTTCCATAATTACGACTATCTGTAATATCAAACCCCAAACACATGAACGGGAAAAGTGACATATTTGTCCTGGTAAGAATGATGTTAATATCTGAAATTACAGTTGGCTGGATATCTGAAATGTTATTTTTGGACAGGAAGAATTGAATTATGGGTATCTCCAACACATATCCAGATCTTTTAAGGGGAACGATTGATGGGCTGCTTCCTCTCTTCCAGGAGGACCGGTCCATGCTGGAGAAACCGGACCTATCCCTTCACGCCCGCCTGGCCATCCAGCTGCGCCTGGCGGAGAAGCAGATCCTGGAGAAGGCGTCGGCCGGCGGCCGGGCCAAACGCCTGCACTTCCAGAAGAAGCTGGAGGAGGGCGCCGCGCTGCCGCGCTTCGAGGAGAGCGACATCGCTTTCCTGGAGAACAGTGACACGGATGCGAAGCTCCCCATCATCCTGCGCAAGCTGGAGGAGGTGGAGGAGGACCAGGAGCACCTCCTGAACGGGGGAGGCGTGGAGGCTAACGGGGAGGCGGAGCAGGCTAGCAAAGATGTGGCTGTGGTTGGAGATTCAGGTGCCAGCCGGACTGGAGACAATCCCAAAGAGAACAGTGAATAAATAGATCCAGCTTCCCGCCACGGCTCACGCTATTAATTTATTTTTGTGTCTCTTAGATGACTCAGAAATATAGAAGCTGAAAAAAAAAAAAAAAAAAAACTGTACGTTCATCCGGCGTGACTTTCTTTAGCTGTCCGCTGCTGAACTGCCTCTGCCTTCTTCGCCGGAGGGGTGTTGATTTAAAATTGGTTCTCTGTTAAGTTAGAAGTGTTTGTGGAGTCCCTCAGGGGTCCGGTCTCGGACCGCTGTTGTTCAGCTACGACCCCGCGGGAGTCGTACGTTCACCTCGAAGCTGCTTGAGGGCGACGGCGAGGGACGACGCGACGGATGCGGACGGAGCAGGTTCCAGCAGAGCCGAGATCCTTTTGGTTTTCTCCCAGACCGGCGTGTTTTCGTTTCATCGGCTTGCGTTCGTTTTGAGTTTGACAATCATGTTCTCCGGTGCTTCGTCACTGCCCTTCCTGTTCCCGGGTTTGACTGAGAGTCCTCCATTAGGGTTTCCCTCCCTTTTCTTGCTGAAGAGCCTGTTTGAAGTCGTGTCTTTGTGAATGTATTCTGTGGGCGGAGCTTCAGTGATCACCTGTGGGCGGTCGCCACCTCCGTCGACTAAAGCCATACGCAGCTCTGAGGACGAACGGACTCGTGAGTTTCACAGTTGGACCCTTTTTTTTTTTTTTTTTCTTTCTTTTCATTTTGGACTGTCTCCAAATGACACTTTGTACAAACAAACAAAAACAAAACAAAAAAAACAAAAACAAGTGCTGGTTCTGACCGTCTGGGTCGCGTTGACTGCAGGAGTGGCCCCAACGATTTGAATTGTTTATTTGCTGAAAAAACGTCTCTTGGTTTTGGTATGTTTCCTTAGACGAGGTAGAAATAAGACCGTCCCAGCGTCCACCAGGTCCGTCTTTTACTGCTTAAATACCATCAGTTCAGACAGTTCTTGTCTGGTCCGGTTTGACCTCTTTAGTCCAGTTGTAGAAAACCCAACTGAATGTTAGCTTCCACCTGAGTTCGTGTAAATGGACCCTGGAGCGGCGCCTTCCGGCCTCGTTCGTACGCCCAAAAACACGTTCCCGCCATGAATCCGAGGGTCCGCTGCAGGTTTCCCAGTCAAAGGTGGACGTCCTCTCCAGTCCGTGGAGTTGGACGGCAGGAACCCGTCAAACCGTGAAGGAACCTTCGTGTTTCAGTCAAAAACTTGAAGCTACCACCCGGTGGCCGACACTGGCGTCCATCATGGCGCTGTCCTGGGGTTTCTTTTATTCCTGAAGTGCCCTCGTCAGTAAAATTAGATATCGAGGTTCACACAGAACTTGGACTTTGTCCTCCATCTGGTCCGGTCTGATCTCTTTAGTCCAGATGGAGGAATCCATTTAAATGTCCTCACCGACGCGAGGAAGAGTCCAAGAAAGTACGCTGATCTTCCTCAGGAAACCTTCCAGAAGGCCAAGAACCGTTTGGTTCTTTGGTTTCATCGGGACGACCTGAGCTGCGAGTCCTCCGTCCCGGTTTTACCGGGCGTCTTTCGAGGTTTTTTCCCGTAAAGATATTGATCCTGATGACGTCACCAGGGCTGTTTCCTGTCGTTCAGGAGTCCGTCGACAGATTAGAAGGCGGGAATCTCACTAACGTTGAGGAAAACTGAAATTCTCAGTTGGGGGCAGAAACGTCCAGAAGTCGCCACCTGGTGGCCGTCGGTGGTTTTGCATTTTTGAGGTACTTGAAGACGTTGATCTTTTCTGTCTTGGTGATGATAAAAACAAACACCAAAACTGTTTTCTGAAAACAAAACAAATATATTGATAAATTTCACCCGGCTGAGAGGTGAGTTGGGGTCACTCCTGGTTACCATGACAACAGAGGCGTGGTGGTCTTTGATCGTTAATGCAGCGTGTCCATCGGTCCAGGACGTCCCACCACGACGACGTCCTGCTCTGAACCCCGTTTGACGTGTCTTTTTCTCGGCTTGAGCACTTTGTCCGTCACAAATCTTTATTTTTGTGTTTATCAACCTCCTCAGCTGTTTTTCTAAACATCCGTGTGTTTGCGTGAATCTTAACTAGTTCATATGTGTGGCTACGCGTGTCCCCGAGGGGGGGGGGGAGGGGGAGGGGGGGGGGGGGGGGGGGGGGGTCCTCAACCAGTCAACCAAACCAGTACCGACTGGTGGCTGATCTGGACTCACTGCTGTCGCCCAAACCAGAGATTAAACTTCTGTCGTTTCTCACATCTGGAGTGTCCTGTTGTTCTTTAATCTATCTATCTATCTATCTATCTATCTATCTATCTATCTATCTATCTATCTATCTATCTATCTATCTATCTATCTATCTATCTATCTATCTATCTATCTATCTATCTGTCTATCTATCTATCTATCTATCTATCTATCTATCTATCTGTCTATCTATCTATCTATCTATCTATCTATCTATCTATCTATCTGTCTATCTGTATCTATCTATCTATCTATCTATCTATCTATCTATCTATCTATCTATCTATCTATCTATCTATCTATCTATCTATCTATCTATCTATCTATCTATCTATCTATCTATCTATCTATCTATCTATCTATCTATCTATCTGTCTATCTATTTGTCTATCCATCTATCTATCTATCCTTCCATCTATCTATCTATCTATCTGTCTATCTATCTGTATCTATTTATCTATCTATCTGTCTGTCTATCTATCTATCTATCTATCTATCTATCTATCTATCCTTTCATCTATCTATCTATCTATCTATCTATCTATCTATCTATCTATCTGTCTATCTATTTGTCTATCCATCTATCTATCTATCCTTCCATCTATCTATCTATCTATCTGTCTATCTATCTATCTGTCTATCTATCTATCTATCTATCTATCTATCTATCTATCTATCTATCTATCCATCCATCCATCCATCCATCCATCCATCCATCCATCCATCCATCCATCCATCCATCCATCCATCCATCCATCCATCCATCCATCCATCCTCCGTCTCTTCTTCCTCCAGGAGGCTCGTATCTTCTCTCCTCCGGCCTGATTATAAATTTATAAACTGAACATTATCTTGAATCATTTAATTTGAATCAGTTAAATGTTGAAGTGCAGCATTTATAATTAAAGTAGCTGAAGATAAAAGCTCTTTAATCTGAATCAGTGATGGTGATGGACAGAAGAGAGACGCTGGTGTCCACTGGTGTTAGAATCAGCACTGGGACCAGACTGGGAGGAGACTGGAACCAGACTGGGACCAGACTGGGGCCAGGTTTTAGGTGCCTAAACCCGACCGAGTGGTTTAAGGTGCCTAAACCCGACCGAGTGGTTTTAGGTGCCTAAACCCGACCGAGTGGTTTAAGGTGCCTAAACCCGACCGAGTGGTTTTAGGTGCCTAAACCCGTCCGAGTGGTTTTAGGTGCCTAAACCCGTCCGAGTGGTTTTAGGTGCCTAAACCCGACCGAGTGGTTTTAGGTGCCTAAACCCAACCGAGTGGTTTTAGGTGCCTAAACCCGACCGAGTGGTTTTAGGTGCCTGAACCCGACCGAGTGGTTTTAGGTGCCTGAACCCGACCGAGTGGTTTTAGGTGCCTAAACCCGACCGAGTGGTTTTAGGTGCCTAAACCCGACCGAGTGGTTTAAGGTGCCTAAACCCGACCGAGTGGTTTAAGGTGCCTAAACCCGACCGAGTGGTTTAAGGTGCCTAAACCCGACCGAGTGGTTTAAGGTGCCTAAACGCGACCGAGTGGTTTAAGGTGCCTAAACCTGACCGAGTGGTTTAAGGTGCCTAAACCTGACCGAGTGGTTTTAGGTGCCTAAACCTGACCGAGTGGTTTAAGGTGCCTAAACCTGACCGAGGGGTTTTAGGTGCCTAAACCAGACCGAGTGGTTTTAGGTGCCTAAACCTGACCGAGTGGTTTAAGGTGCCTAAACCTGACCGAGGGGTTTTAGGTGCCTAAACCAGACCGAGTGGTTTAAGGTGTCTAAACCGGACCGAGGGGTTTTAGGTGCCTAAACCCGACCGAGTGGTTTAAGGTGCCTAAACCCGACCGAGTGGTTTAAGGTGCCTAAACCCGACCGAGTGGTTTAAGGTGCCTAAACCCGACCGAGGGGTTTTAGGTGCCTAAACCCGACCGAGGGGTTTTAGGTGCCTAAACCCGACCGAGGGGGACCGAGGGTTTTAGGTGCCTAAACCCAGACCGAGGGGTTTTAGGTGCCTAAACCCGACCGAGTGTTTTAGGTGCCTAACCCGACCGAGTGGTTTTAAGGTGCCTAAACCCGACCGAGTGGTTTTAGGTGCCTAAACCTGACCGAGGGGTTTTAGGTGCCTAAACCTGACCGAGGGGTTTTAGGTGCCTAAACCAGACCGAGTGGTTTTAGGTGCGTAAACCCGACCGAGTGGTTTAAGGTGCCTAAACCCGACCGAGTGGTTTAAGGGGGCCTGAACCCGACCGAGTGGTTTAAGGTGCCTGAACCCGACCGAGTGGTTTTAGGTACCTAAACCCGACCGAGTGGTTTTAGGTGCCTAAACCCGACCGAGTGGTTTAAGGTGCCTAAACCCGACCGAATGGTTTAAGGTGCCTAAACCCGACCGAGTGGTTTAAGGTGCCTGAACCCGACCGAGTGGTTTAAGGTGCCTGAACCCGACCGAGTGGTTTTAGGTACCTAAACCCGACCGAGTGGTTTTAGGTGCCTGAACCCGACCGAGTGGTTTTAGGTGCCTGAACCCGACCGAGTGCTTTTAGGTGCCTAAACCCGACCGAGTGGTTTAAGGTGCCTAAACCCGACCGAGTGGTTTAAGGTGCCTAAACCCGACCGAGTGGTTTAAGGTGCCTAAACCCGACCGAGTGGTTTAAGGTGCCTAAACCGACCGAGTGGTTTAAGGTGCCTAAACGCGACCGAGTGGTTTAAGGTGCCTAAACCTGACCGAGTGGTTTAAGGTGCCTAAACCTGACCGAGTGGTTTTAGGTGCCTAAACCTGACCGAGTGGTTTTAGGTGCCTAAACCTGACCGAGTGGTTTAAGGTGCCTAAACCTGACCGAGGGGTTTTAGGTGCCTAAACCAGACCGAGTGGTTTTTAGGTGCCTAAACCTGACCGAGTGGTTTTAAGGTGCCTAAACCTGACCGAGGGTTTTAGGGTGCCTAAACCCGACCGAGTGGTTTTAAGGTGCCTAAACCGACCGAGGGTTTTAGGTGCCTAAACCCGACCGAGTGGTTTTAGGTGCCTAAACCCGACCGAGTGGTTTAAGGTGCCTAAACCCGACCGAGTGGTTTAAGGTGCCTAAACCCGACCGAGTGGTTTTAGGTGCCTAAACCCGACCGAGGGGTTTTAGGTGCCTAAACCCGACCGAGGGGTTTTAGGTGCCTAAACCCGACCGAGGGGTTTTAGGTGCCTAAACCTGACCGAGGGGTTTTAGGTGCCTAAACCAGACCGAGGGGTTTTAGGTGCCTAAACCCGACCGAGTGGTTTAAGGTGCCTAAACCCGACCGAGTGGTTTAAGGTGCCTAAACCTGACCGAGGGGTTTTAGGTGCCTAAACCTGACCGAGGGGTTTTAGGTGCCTAAACCTGACCGAGGGGTTTTAGGTGCCTAAACCAGACCGAGTGGTTTTAGGTGCGTAAACCCGACCGAGTGGTTTAAGGTGCCTAAACCCGACCGAGTGGTTTAAGGGGGCCTGAACCCGACCGAGTGGTTTAAGGTGCCTGAACCCGACCGAGTGGTTTTAGGTACCTAAACCCGACCGAGTGGTTTTAGGTGCCTAAACCCGACCGAGTGGTTTAAGGTGCCTAAACCCGACCGAATGGTTTAAGGTGCCTAAACCCGACCGAGTGGTTTAAGGTGCCTGAACCCGACCGAGTGGTTTTAGGTACCTAAACCCGACCGAGTGGTTTTAGGTGCCTAAACCCGACCGAGTGGTTTAAGGTGCCTAAACCCGACCGAATGGTTTAAGGTGCCTAAACCCGACCGAGTGGTTTAAGGTGCCTAAACCCGACCGAGTGGTTTAAGGTGCCTAAACCCGACCGAATGGTTTAAGGTGCCTGAACCCGACCGAGTGGTTTAAGGGGGCCTGAACCCGACCGAGTGGTTTAAGGTGCCTAAACCCGACCGAGTGGTTTAAGGTGCCTAAACCCGACCGAGTGGTTTTTAAGGTGCCTAAACCCGACCGAGTGGTTTAAGGTGCCTAAACCCGACCGAGTGGTTTAAGGTGCCTAAACCCGACCGAGTGGTTTAAGGTGCCTAAACCGACCGAGTGGTTTAAGGTGCCTAAACCCGACCGAGTGGTTTAAGGTGCCTAAACCCGACCGAGTGGTTTAAGGTGCTAAACCGACCGAGTGGTTTAAGGGCCTAAACCCGACCGAGTGGTTTAAGGTGCCTAAACCGACCGAGTGGTTTTAAGGTGCCTAAACCTGACCGAGGGGTTTTTGCCTAAACCTGACCGAGGGGTTTTAGGTGCCTAAACCTGACCGAGGGGTTTTAGGTGCCTAAACCAGACCGAGTGGTTTTAGGTGCGTAAACCCGACCGAGTGGTTTTAGGTGCCTAAACCCGACCGAGTGGTTTAAGGTGCCTAAACCCGACCGAGTGGTTTAAGGTGCCTAAACCCGACCGAGTGGTTTAAGGGGGCCTGAACCCGACCGTTTAAGGTACCTGAACCCGACCGAGTGGTTTAAGGTGCCTGAAACCCGACCGAGTGGTTTTAGGTGCCTAAACCCGACCGAGTGGTTTAAGGTGCCTAAACCCGACCGAGTGGTTTTAGGTGCCTAAACCCGACCGAGTGGTTTTAGGTGCCTAAACCCGACCGAGTGGTTTAAGGTGCCTAAACCCGACCGAGTGGTTTAAGGTGCCTAAACCCGACCGAGTGGTTTTAGGTGCCTAACCCCGAGGTGCCTAAACCCGACCGAGTGGTTTAAGGTGCCTAAACCCGACCGAGTGGTTTTAGGTGCCTAAACCCGACCGAGTGGTTTAAGGTGCCTAAACCCGACCGAGTGGTTCCAAACATGGTGGTTCTGAACGGTGGGAGTCTGTGTAAAACATAGTTGTAGTTTTAGTGTGGTGAAATAAACCTGAATTATTTTTTAAATTGAGCCTTCTGATTGAATCCAGTTTCAGCTCCTGATCAGGTGGCTCCTCCCTCCAGGTAGCTCCTCCCTCCAGGTGGCTCCTCCCTCCAGGTAGCTCCTCCCTCCAGGTGGCTCCTCCCTCCAGGTTTCACTGCTGGGCTGATGTTTCCAGGTGCAGCACGTTTTGTAGTCTCCAGCTGTTCCTCCTGGGTTCTTCTAGACGTCGCTGAGGATTCTGGGTCGTCTCTTGGCTGGACGTCCTCGTCTGAGAAGACTGGACTGGACTGAACTGGACTGGTTTGGACTGGACTGGACTGGACTGGTCTGGACTGGACTGGACTGGACTGGACTGGACTGGACTGAACTGGTCTGGACTGGACTGGACTGGACTGGACTGGACTGGTCTGGACTGGACTGGACTGGACTGGACTGGACTGGTCTGGACTGGACTGGACTGGACTGGACTGGACTGGACTGGACTGGTCTGGACTGGACTGGACTGGACTGGACTGGACTGGACTGAACTGGTCTGGACTGGACTGGACTGGACTGATGGACGCTGGACCTCTGAGAACATCTGCATCCATCGGACTGGACTGGTCTGGTCTGGACTGAACTGGTCTGGACTGGACTGGACTGGACTGGACTGGTCTGGACTGGACTGGACTGGACTGGACTGGTCTGGACTGATGGACGCTGGACCTCTGAGAACATCTGCATCCATCGGACTGGACTGGTCTGGTCTGGACTGAACTGGTCTGGACTGGACTGGACTGGACTGGACTGGTCTGGACTGGACTGGACTGGACTGGACTGAACTGGTCTGGACTGGACTGGACTGGACTGGACTGGACTGGTCTGGCCTGGCCTGGACTGGACTGGTCTGATGGATGCTGGACCTCTGAGAACATCTGCATCCATCGGACTGGACTGGTCTGGTCTGGACTGGTCTGAACTGGACTGGACTGGACTGGACTGGACTGGACTGGACTGGTCTGACTGGACTGGACTGGACTGGACTGGACTGGACTGGACTGAACTGGTCTGGACTGGACTGGACTGGACTGGACTGGTCTGGACTGGACTGGACTGGACTGAACTGGTCTGGACTGGACTGGACTGGACTGGACTGATGGACGCTGGACCTCTGAGAACATCTGCATCCATCAGACTGGACTGGTCTGGACTGGACTGGACTGGACTGGACTGGACTGGACTGGTCTGGCCTGGCCTGGCCTGGCCTGGCCTGGCCTGGACTGGACTGGACTGGACTGGACTGGACTGGACTGGACTGGACTGGACTGGTCTGGTCTGGTCTGGTCTGGCCTGGCCTGGCCTGGCCTGGCCTGGCCTGGCCTGGCCTGGCCTGGCCTGGACTGGTCTGATGGATGCTGGACCTCTGAGAACATCTGCATCCATCAGACTGGACTGGACTGGTCTGGACTGGACTGGACTGGACTGATGGACGCTGGACCTCTGAGAACATCTGCATCCATCAGACTGGACTGGACTGGTCTGATCTGATCTGGTCTGGCCTGGTCTGGTCTGGTCTGGTCTGGACTGGACTGGTCTGATGGACGCTGGACCTCTGAGAACATCTGCATCCATCAGACTGGACTGGACTGGTCTGATCTGGCCTGGACTGGTCTGGACTGGACTGGTCTGATCTGGACTGGACTGGACTGGTCTGGACTGGACTGGACTAGACTAGACTAGACTGGTCTGGACTGGACTGGACTAGACTAGACTAGACTGGTCTGGACTGAGGGACGCTGGACCTCTGAGAACATCTGCATCCATCAGACTGGACTGGACTGGTCTGATCTGGCCTGGACTGGTCTGGACTGGTCTGGACTGGACTGGTCTGGACTGGGCTGGACTGGACTGGTCTGCTCTGGACTGGACTGGTCTGGCCTGGTCTGGTCTGGTCTGGACTGGACTGGTCTGATGGACGCTGGACCTCTGAGAACATCTGCATCCATCGGACTGGTCTGGACTGGACTGGCCTGGACTGGACTGGTCTGGACTGGACTGGACTAGACTAGACTAGACTGGTCTGGACTGGACTGGACTAGACTAGACTAGACTGGTCTGGACTGAGGGACGCTGGACCTCTGAGAACATCTGCATCCATCAGACTGGACTGGACTGGTCTGATCTGGCCTGGACTGGACTGGTCTGGACTGGTCTGGACTGGACTGGTCTGGACTGGTCTGGACTGGACTGGTCTGGCCTGGTCTGGTCTGGTCTGGACTGGACTGGTCTGATGGACGCTGGACCTCTGAGAACATCTGCATCGCTCTGCAGCTTCATCCTGATCAATGACTCATCTTTTAGTGAAAGAAGATCAAAGAACGTTGTTGTTTTGTCCGTTAATGTTGCTGAGATGAAAATCAGATCACAGAACCAGCGAAGTCCAAACGGTTCACATATTTCATTTTATTTTTTTGCTCCTGTAACTAAAACAGAAGATGGTTGAGGGAAGCTTCTTTTTCTGATGTGACCTAGAAAACAGAAAGTACGACTGGAGGCCGACCAGCTTTCTCTCCTTGTTTCCTTCCTTTCCTTCGTTTCCTTCTCTCCTCCCAGCCGGAGGGAACATGGTTCTCCATCTCCGGGTCAGAGAGGGAACAATTAAGAGTGGAGGGCGCTGGGAGGCGCCGACAGGTGATGAATGGCCGGGCCGGCTGCAGGTGACAATATGCAGACAAGCCGGATCATTTGCAAATGGATGTGGGGAGATGGAGGGGGGGAGGGGGGAGGTGGGGGGGTGAACCCCTCCAGGATCATTCCTCAGCGTCGGTGGAGGAGGTGGAGGAGGTGGAGGAGGTGCAGCCACCTGCCGACTGGAGGAGATCATTTGTAAGGTGTGATGGAGGCCGGCGGACGCGGCGCCGCCACCAGGGAAGGTAGCGCCGCGACGCCGCCGCTGACCGGCGGACGCCGTCCTGCCTGAGGGTTCTGGTCAGGTCATGGACCAGCGGTCCAGGTGAGGCCTCCGTCCTCCCTGGACGCCTCGTCCAGCTCTTCTGGAAGGATGTGAAGCCGTTGCCAGGACGACTCTGATTTTAAGACGATCCCTATTTTTCAAATATCATTTTGGGAAAATAATTAGCATCACAGGTTAGCATAAGCTAAGCCAAGGAAGCTAAAATGGCTAACTGGGACCGGCGTTAGCCGGGTGTGTTCGTTTGTAACAGTGCAGCAGTTAAAGGTGACATCAGCCTGTCGGTGACATCACAGAGGGTTTGTCCAGTTCTTCTTCTACAGTTTACGGACACAAATATAATTTAACGGGCCGCTCTTGTAGAACCGGGTCATGTGGGTACGTGCCCAAGTTCTGGTTATCACTTTTTTATTTTATTCTATTTTTTTATTGGTTTATTTGGCAGGATGTTGAATGTTAATAAGTGTTTCTGCCTCCATAAAGGGGAAAAATAAACGATAAAAAGCAGCAGGATAAAATATCAGATACATACAAAGAACATAAAGGTGTAAGTACACACACAAAAAATGGTAAATAAAGTAGTAGAGTTGTAATAAAATAGTAGCGAAATACAAACGATGACGTCGTTTTGTAACTTTTACTGTGTTGTATTATCAGATAAGCAGCTTAGAAACTAATCTCTGATCTATGGTGAACCTCTTTCACCTTTTTCATCCTCCTTTACCCTCCATCTACCCCCCCACACACACACGCACACACACACACACACACACACTCATTCTTGTTCTTCCTACATCGTGAGGTCTGAGTGAACAGACCAACAAACTAAGGACACAAACGCGTTTATGGTTTCTTCCTCTTAAAGTGGAGTTTTTTCTTGCCTCTGTTTGGCTTAAAGGTTTTTTCTTGTCATCTTCTTCGAATAGGATTCAATATTATAATTTGAGTTAATGATATTTGCTCGGGGGTCGTGATCTGGGTCTCTGTAAAGCACCTGGAGACAACTGACATTGTAACAGACGCTATACAAATAAAGTTGAATTGAATTGAATTATTGATTCGAGGTGTGGATGGAAACGCTGCACTTTGTTGAATCATCTTCTTTATCTCTGATACTCCCGACGTTGGCGGCGCTGGAGGAGGTCGAAGTCACACGCGTCCTGATCTCGTTTTTAAAAGAACGCGTCTGTTCGCCTGCTAATCCAGAACTTATAAACTTATGAAGAACTGTAAACCCTTTAGATTTTTAATCCATTGTGGCAAATGAAAGTCCTGTTGAACGCTCCTCAAGGAAAGGTAGACCCAGGTGGGGTACCAGGACCACCGCGTGGACCTGTCTGGGAATAAGCTAGCAGGACTACGAGGCCGCCGACATTTAGCATCGGCTCCAACATCACTCACCTTAGACGGCGTTGCCATAGCAACCTTTGAACAAAATGCTGACAGTTTTATTTATATAGCATCTGTTGTCTGTAGTCGCTTCACAGAGACCGAGATCATGAACCGAATGTAATATTACGTTCGTAGTTTCATCCTTAAATCACACATTTTTGTATGAAATTTGTTGTAAGAAGTGAACTTTTGTCAAAAAATCTCAAATTTCACGAAACAACTTTTTGATGTCAAATCACAACTGTTTGATTTTTTTTAAACCTTTTGACAGAAAATTACCACTCTGTCCTAAAATCACGTATTTTTGTTTTCATGAAATCACTAAACTGTTGCAAACCACAAATTTTTGACATAAGATCCCAAATTTAACAAAAACGCAACTTTTTAACTTAATGTTACAACGTTTTGTAACTTCTCTGACGGAAGAGCTGCTCGGTGCTTCCGGACTCGTCTACCTGTGCAGGTGCTAAACACGTTTAGCGTTCTGGTAAAAACGGCGTCGTCGTCGGGCTCGGATGGCGTCTGGAGGATGTTTTTAGTTTTTAGATTCCCTGTTAAAGTTTTGGGTTTATCTTCATCTCCAGATCACGTATCCCGTTAATTCTCAGGGAAACGTTTCCGCTAACGTGCTAACGTAAACGCAGCGTAACAGCGGACCGACGGTGTAAAAGCGTAAAAACAGCCGTCTGGACCGGAGGATGTAGATGAATCAGTGAATGACCTCGGTCTGATTCCATCACTGCTCTGAGTTCCCCCATCCCCCCCCCTCCACCTCTGCCGTCGTCCTGGTTACGGAGTGACGGCCTGTCAGGAGACGCCACCGAGAGGACGGAGTGGATGGATTCATCTCGGATCAGACCTGATCCTCACGCACACACCGGTGCGCTGACCAGCGAGCGGTGAAGAGGCCCAGAGTCGGTGTCCCGCCTCATCTTCATCACACCTCCGGGGTCTGACCCAGAATCCTCCAGACCTGCCAGCCAGCGCTTCCTCTGACCACATCAGGAGCCTCGGCCTCGGTCGCTCAGGTGGACACGGCGCCGGCTGACATGATGGCTTTGGCATCGAGTGCTGCTCTGCCCAGCAGCCCAACTGTCAGGACAAATAACCCAAAACAGCAGAAGAAGAAGAAGAAGAAGAAGAGGAGGATGATAGACGGAGAAGGAGCTCGGCGCAAGTGAAGCAGGACGACCATGAAACGTTTCAGTGATCCACGAAACTGTAGGAGAGGAGAGCGTCCGACTTGGAGACGTCACCTGCAGGCAGCAGAGCTCAGCTAACCGACAACAACCTTCCTCGTTAGTTCGTTTGTTTTCAACCGGTCAGGAATCATTTACAAAAACCGTCTGGATCCGACCTGGAAGCTGCCGCTGCTCAGCAGGACGACGGTGAACGCCGGTCCGAACGGACCTCGGTCAGTTTTTTAACGGCCTGTTTTAACGGGTTTGAAGCTGAGAACCACAGACTCCAACGATGTCAGGAGGACCGTCCAAGACCGGTTCTGACGTCCCAGCTGAGTCCAGTCTTATCACTGGTGTGGGTTCACATCCCAGTGGAGGTGTAGTCCCAAGTCTCTGAGATGAAGGGGGTCATGGGTCATGGTTAGGGTCATAGGTCATGGTTAGGGTCATAGGGTCATAGGTCATGGTTAGGGTCATGGATCATAGGTCATGGGTCATGGTTAGGGTCATGGGTCATGGTTAGCGTCAGGGTTAGGGTCATGGGTCATGGTTAGAGTCATGAGTCATGGTCAGGGTCATGGTTAGGGTCATGGGTCATGGGTCATGGTTATGGTCATGGGTCATGGTTAGGGTCAGGGGTCATGGTTAGAGTCATGTGTCATGGGTCATGGTTAGGGTCATAGGTCATGGTCAGGGTCATGGTTAGGGTCATGGGTCATGGGTCATGGTTATGGTCATGGGTCATGGTTAGGATCAGGGGTCATGGTTAGAGTCATGTGTCATGGGTCATGATTAGGGTCATGGGTCATGGATCATGGTTAGGGTCATAGGTCATGGTCAGGGTCATGGTTAGGGTCATGGGTCATGGTTATGGTCAGGGTCATGGTTAGGGTCATAGGTCATGGTCAGGGTCATGGTTAGGGTCATGGGTCATGGTTATGGTCATGGATCATGGTTAGGGTCATGGTTAGGGTCATGGTTATGGTCATAGGTCATGGTTAGGGTCATGGATCAGGGTCATGGTTAGGGTCATGGGTCATGGTTAGGGTCATGGTTATGGTCATAGGTCATGGTTAGGGTCATGGATCATGGTTAGGGTCATGGTTAGGGACAGGAGAGCCACACCAGTGAAAGGACAGTCGAGTCGTTAGGAGTGAGCCCTCGCTACTGTTGCTAAGAGACTGAACAACAAGGACTGAACTAAACTAAACTCAAGTTGCTGAAGGAAACATAACGACAGTCGTTCACTGGTAACCACACCTCGCTCCTAACGACTGTTGTCCACCAGTGGCCCCACTATCTCCTAACGACTGTTGTCCACCAGTGGCCCCACTATCTCCTAACGACTGTTGTCCACCAGTGGCCCCACTATCTCCTAACGACTGTTGTCCACCAGTGGCCCCACTATCTCCTAACGACTGTTGTCCACCAGTGGCCCCACTCGTTCCTAACGACTGTTGTCCACTAGTGGCCTCACTATCTCCTAACGACTGTTGTCCACCAGCGGCCCCACTCGTTCCTAACGACTGTTGTCCACCAGTGGCCCCACTCGTTCCTAACGACTGTTGTCCACCAGTGGCCCCACTCGCTCCTAACGACTGTTGTCCACTAGTGGCCTCACTATCTCCTAACGACTGTTGTCCACTAGTGGCCTCACTATCTCCTAACGACTGTTGTCCACCAGCGGCCTCACTATCTCCTAACGACTGTTGTCCACCAGTGGCCCCACTATCTCCTAACGACTGTTGTCCACCAGTGGCCCCACTATCTCCTAACGACTGTCCTTCCACTGGTGTGGCTCTTCTGACCCAAACAAAGGCTCCAGCCAAACTCCACTAACTATTGTCTTTAGGAAGTGGTGGGTTAAACCTCCACAGAGGTTAAAAACCAGAGTCATACTCCACTGTTTGTCTGACTAGTGCGGACTAGTTTAGACTAGTTTAGACTAGTTTAGACTAGTCAGACTGATGTCTTCTAGACAAATCTAAGTTGCAGATGATTCAATTGTTGGGATAAAATCAACCAGGAGGAACTTAGAAGCTCCTCGGCTCTTCTGTCAACAACGCTGAGTTTTTCTCTCTTCGACGTCAAAAACAGGTTTGAAACGCAGATGTTTCTCCAGCTTCAGGTTAGCGTTAGCGTTAGCGTTAGCGTTAGCCCTAACACTGACCCACCATCCGTTGTTAGGACCGTTGGAGTCGAAGCACTTCCCTCCCCATGGACACGGCTGTACACTTCCAATACCTTTGCATGGAGGGAGGTTCAGTCCGTGGACTGATTTAGACTACAGCTGCAGGGCCGACGGGGGGGGGGGGGTCCACAGGTGGCCCTGGATCTCAGCTACCACGTGGGAAGCCCTCGGACCGAGTCGGACCGAGGGACCCCATGCTGCGTACCCCGAAACCGAAAAGAGGTCAGGGTAGCGAACTGGAGTAGTTTACCTTTTGACCCACCAGGAGGCGCATGGAGACCCCTGATTAGACCCATAACCCTCTAGAGAGGATCAGAACCAAGATCAGAACCAGGATCGGATCCAGGATCAGAACCAGGATCAGAACCAGGATCGGACCCAGGATCAGAACCAGGATCAGAACCAGGATCAGAACCAGGATCGGACCCAGGATCAGAACCAGGATCGGACCCAGGATCAGACCCAGGCCAGGGACCTGGTTCCTTCAGTCAGGGACCTGGTTCTTTCAGCCAGGGATATAGTTCCTTGAGCCAGAGACCTGGTTTCTTCACCCAGAGGACCTGGTTCCTTCAGCCAGAGGACCTGGTTTCTTCACCCAGAGGACCTGGTTCCTTCATCCAGAGGACCTGGTTCCTTCAGCCAGGGACCTGGTTCTTTTAAGTCAGGGACCTGGTTCCTGGTTCCTTCACCCAGAGGACCTGGTTCTTTCACCCAGAGTATCTGGTTCCTTCAGCCAGGGACCTGGTTCTTTCAGCCAGAGGACCTGGTTCCTTCAGCCAGGGGACTTGGTTCCTTCAGCCAGGGACCTGGTTCTTTCAGCCAGGGATATAGTTCCTTGAGCCCAGAGACCTGGTTCCTTCAGCTAGGGGACCTGGGTTCCTTCAGTCCCAGGACCTGGTTCCTTCAGTCAGAGGACCTGGTTCCTTCCAGTCAGAGGACCTGGTTCCTTCAACCAGAGGACCTGGTTCCTTTAACCAGAAGACCTGGTTCCTTCAGCCAGAGGACCTGGTTCCTTAAACCAGAGGATCTGGTTCCTTCAACCAGAGGACCTAGTTCCTTCACCCAGAGTACCTGGTTCCTTTAACCAAAGGACCTGGTTCCTTCAGCTAGGGGACCTGGTTCCTTCAGCCAGGGATCTGGTTCCTTCAGTCAGAGACCTGGTTCCTTCAGCCAGGGACCTGGTTCCTTCAGCTAGGGGACCTGGTTCATTCAGCCAGGAATCTGGTTCCTTCAGTCAGGGACCTGGTTCCTTCAGCCAGAGGACCTGGTTCCTTCAGCCAGAGGACCTGGTTCCTGGTTCCTTCAGCCAGAGGACCTGGTTCCTGGTTCCTTCAGTCAGAGGATCTGGTTCTTTCAGCCAGGGATCTGGTTCCTGGTTCCTTCAGCCAGAGGACCTGGTTCCTGGTTCCTTCAGCCAGAGGATCTGGTTCCTGGTTCCTTCAGTCAGAGGACCTGGTTCCTTCAGCCAGAGGACCTGGTTTCTTCACCCAGAGGACCTGGTTCCTTCAGCCAGAGGACCTGGTTTCTTCACCCAGAGGACCTGGTTCCTTCATCCAGAGGACCTGGTTCCTTCAGCCAGGGACCTGGTTCTTTTAAGTCAGGGACCTGGTTCCTGGTTCCTTCACCCAGAGGACCTGGTTCTTTCACCCAGAGTATCTGGTTCCTTCAGCCAGGGACCTGGTTCTTTCAGCCAGAGGACCTGGTTCCTTCAGCCAGGGGACTTGGTTCCTTCAGCCAGGGACCTGGTTCTTTCAGCCAGGGATATAGTTCCTTGAGCCAGAGACCTGGTTCCTTCAGCTAGGGGACCTGGTTCCTTCAGCCAGGAACCTGGTTCCTTCAGTCAGAGGACCTGGTTCCTTCAGTCAGAGGACCTGGTTCCTTCAACCAGAGGACCTGGTTCCTTTAACCAGAAGACCTGGTTCCTTCAGCCAGAGGACCTGGTTCCTTAAACCAGAGGATCTGGTTCCTTCAACCAGAGGACCTAGTTCCTTCACCCAGAGTACCTGGTTCCTTTAACCAAAGGACCTGGTTCCTTCAGCTAGGGGACCTGGTTCCTTCAGCCAGGGATCTGGTTCCTTCAGTCAGAGACCTGGTTCCTTCAGCCAGGGACCTGGTTCCTTCAGCTAGGGGACCTGGTTCATTCAGCCAGGAATCTGGTTCCTTCAGTCAGGGACCTGGTTCCTTCAGCCAGAGGACCTGGTTCCTTCAGCCAGAGGACCTGGTTCCTGGTTCCTTCAGCCAGAGGATCTGGTTCCTGGTTCCTTCAGTCAGAGGATCTGGTTCTTTCAGCCAGGGATCTGGTTCCTGGTTCCTTCAGCCAGAGGACCTGGTTCCTGGTTCCTTCAGCCAGAGGATCTGGTTCCTGGTTCCTTCAGTCAGAGGATCTGGTTCTTTCAGCCAGAGGATCTGGTTCCTGGTTCCTTCAGCCAGAGGATCTGGTTCCTGGTTCCTTCAGTCAGAGGATCTGGTTCTTTCAACCAGCGATCTGGTTCCTTCAGTCAGGGACCTGGTTCCTTCAGCTAGGGGACCTGGTTCCTTCAGCCAGGAATCTGGTTCCTTCAGTCAGGGACCTGGTTCCTTCAGCCAGAGGACCTGGTTCCTTCAGCCAGAGGACCTGGTTCCTGGTTCCTTCAGCCAGAGGATCTGGTTCCTGGTTCCTTCAGTCAGAGGATCTGGTTCTTTCAGCCAGGGATCTGGTTCCTTCAGTCAGGGATCTGGTTCCTTCAGCCAGAGGACCTGGTTCCTTCAGCCAGAGGACCTGGTTCCTTCAGCCAGGGACCTGGTTCCTTCAACCAGAGGACCTGGTTCCTTCAGCCACGGACCTGGTTCCTGGTTCCTTCAGCTAGGGGACCTGGTTCCTTCAGCCAGGGATCTGGTTCCTTCAGTCAGGGACCTGGTTCCTTCAGCCAGAGGACCTGGTTCCTTCAGCCAGAGGACCTGGTTCCTGGTTCCTTCAGCCAGAGGATCTGGTTCCTGGTTCCTTCAGTCAGAGGATCTGGTTCTTTCAGCCAGGGATCTGGTTCCTTCAGTCAGGGATCTGGTTCCTTCAGCCAGAGGACCTGGTTCCTTCAGCCAGAGGACCTGGTTCCTTCAGCCAGGGACCTGGTTCCTTCAACCAGAGGACCTGGTTCCTTCAGCCAGGGACCTGGTTCCTGGTTCCTTCAGACAGGGACCTGGTTTTCTTGTTCCTTCAGCCAGGGACCTGGTTCCTTCAGTCAAGGACCTGGTTCCTTCAGACACGGACCTGGTTCCTTCAACCAGAGGACCTGGTTCCTTCAACTATGATGACCTGGTTCCTTCAACCAGAGGACCTGGCTCCTTCAGCCAGAGGACCTGGTTCCTTGAGCCAGGGACCTGGTTCCTTCAGTCAGGGACCTGGTTCCTTCAGCCAGAGGACCTGGTTCCTTGAGCCAGGGACCTGGTTCCTTCAGTCGGGGACCTGGTTCCTTCAGCCAGAGGACCTGGTTCCTGGTTACTTCAGCCAGGGACCTGGTTCTTTCAGTCAGGGACCTGGTTCCTTCAGTCAGGGACCTGGTTCCTTCAGTCAGGGACCTGGTTCCTTCAACCAGAGGACCTGGTTCTTTCAGCTAGGAGCCTGGTTCCTGGTTCTTTCAGACAGGGACCTGGTTTTCTTGTTCCTTCAGCCAGAGGACCTGGTTCCTTCAACCAGAGGACCTGGTTCCTTCACCCAGAGTATCTGGTTCCTTCAACCAGAGGACCTGGCTCCTTCACCCAGAGTATCTGGTTCCTTCAACCAGAGGACCTGGTTCCTTCAGCCAGGGACCTGGTTCCTGGTTCCTTCAGACAGGGACCTGGTTTTCTTGTTCCTTCAGCCAGGGACCTGGTTCCTTCAGTCAGGGACCTGGTTCCTTCAGACACGGACCTGGTTCCTTCAACCAGAGGACCTGGTTCCTTCAACTATGATGACCTGGTTCCTTCAACCAGAGGACCTGGCTCCTTCAGCCAGAGGACCTGGTTCCTTGAGCCAGGGACCTGGTTCCTTCAGTCAGGGACCTGGTTCCTTCAGCCAGAGGACCTGGTTCCTTGAGCCAGGGACCTGGTTCCTTCAGTCGGGGACCTGGTTCCTTCAGCCAGAGGACCTGGTTCCTGGTTACTTCAGCCAGGGACCTGGTTCTTTCAGTCAGGGACCTGGTTCCTTCAGTCAGGGACCTGGTTCCTTCAGTCAGGGACCTGGTTCCTTCAACCAGAGGACCTGGTTCTTTCAGCTAGGAGCCTGGTTCCTGGTTCTTTCAGACAGGGACCTGGTTTTCTTGTTCCTTCAGCCAGAGTACCTGGTTCCTTCAACCAGAGGACCTGGTTCCTTCACCCAGAGTATCTGGTTCCTTCAACCAGAGGACCTGGCTCCTTCACCCAGAGTATCTGGTTCCTTCAACCAGAGTACCTGGTTCCTTCAGTCAGGGACCTGGTTCCTTCAGCTAGGAGACCTGGTTCCTTTAGCCAGAGGACCTGGTTCCTTCAGCCAGGGACCTGGTTCTTTCAGTCAGGGACCTGGTTCCTGGTTCCTTCAGCCAGAGGACCTGGTTCTTTCACCCAGAGTATCTGGTTCCTTCAACCAGAGGACCTGGCTCCTTCATCCAGAGTATCTGGTTCCTTCAACCAGAGTATCTGGTTCCTTCAACCAGAGTACCTGGTTCCTTCAACCAGAGGACCTGGCTCCTTCATCCAGAGAATCTGGTTCCTTCAACCAGAGTATCTGGTTCCTTCAGCTAGGGGACCTGGTTCCTTCAGCCAGAGGACCTGGTTCCTTCAGCCAGGGACCTGGTTCCTGGTTCCTTCAGACAGGGACCTGGTTTTCTTGTTCCTTCAGCCAGGGATCTGGTTCCTTTAGTCAGGGACCTGCTTCCTTCAGACAGGGACCTGGTTCCTTCAACCAGAGGACCTGGTTCCTTCAGCCAGTGACCTGGTTCCTTCAGACAGGGACCTGGTTCCTTCAACCAGAGGACCTGGTTCCTTCAACCATGATGACCTGGTTCCTTCAACCAGAGGACCTGGCTCCTTCAGCCAGAGGACCTGGTTCCTTCAGTCAGGGACCTGGTTCCTTCAACTAGAGGACCTGGTTCCATCAACCATGAGGACCTGGTTCCTTCAGTCGGGGACCTGGTTCCTTCAGGCAGAGGACCTGGTTCCTGGTTACTTCAGCCAGGGACCTGGTTCTTTCAGTCAGGGACCTGGTTCCTTCAGTCAGGGACCTGGTTCCTTCAACCAGAGGACCTGGTTCTTTCAGCTAGGAACCTGGTTCCTGGTTCCTTCAGACAGGGACCTGGTTCCTTCAGTCAGGGACCTGGTTCCTTCAGTCAGGGACCTGGTTCCTTCAGCCAGAGGACCTGGTTCCTGGTTACTTCAGTCAGGGACCTGGTTCCTTCAGTCAAGGACCTGGTTCCTTCAGTCAGGGACCTGGTTCCTTCAACCAGAGGACCTGGTTCTTTCAGCCAGGAACCTGGTTCCTTCAGACAGGGACCTGGTTTTCTTGTTCCTTCAGCCAGGGACCTTGTTTCTTCAGACAGGGACCTGGTTCCTTCAACCAGAGTACCTGGTTCCTTCAACCAGAGGACCTGGTTCCTTCACCCAGAGTATCTGGTTCCTTCAACCAGAGGACCTGGTTCCTTCAGCCAGAGGACCTGGTTCCTTCATCCAGACGACCTGGTTCCTTCAGCCAGGGACCTTGTTCTTTTAAGTCAGGGACCTGGTTCCTGGTTCCTTCACCCAGAGTATCTCGTTCCTTCAACCAGAGGACCTGGTTCCTTCACCCAGAGTATCTGGTTCCTTCAACCAGAGGACCTGGTTCCTTCACCCAGAGTATCTGGTTCCTTCAACCAGAGTACCTGGTTCCTTCACCCAGAGTATCTGGTTCCTTCAACCAGAGGACCTGGTTCCTTCAGCCAGAGGACCTGGTTCCTTTATCCAGAGGACCTGGTTCCTTCAGCCAGGGACCTTGTTCTTTTAAGTCAGGGACCTGGTTCCTGGTTCCTTCACCCAGAGTATCTCGTTCCTTCAACCAGAGGACCTGGTTCCTTCACCCAGAGTATCTGGTTCCTTCAACCAGAGGACCTGGTTCCTTCACCCAGAGTATCTGGTTCCTTCAACCAGAGTACCTGGCTCCTTCAGCCAGAGGACTTGGTTCCTTCAGCCAGGGATCTGGTTCCTTCAGTCAGGGACCTGGTTCCTTCAGCTAGGGGACCTGGTTCCTTCATCCAGAGGACCTGGTTCCTTCAGCCAGGGACCTGGTTCTTTTAAGTCAGGGACCTGGTTCCTGGTTCCTTCACCCAGAGTATCTGGTTCCTTCAGCTAGGGGACCTGGTTCCTTCAGCCAGAGGACCTGGTTCCTTCAGCCAGAGGACCTGGTTCCTTCAGCCAGGGACCTGGTTCTTTCAGTCAGGGACCTGGTTCCTGGTTCCTTCAGCCAGAGGACCTGGTTCTTTCACCCAGAGTATCTGGTTCCTTCAACCAGAGGACCTGGCTCCTTCACCCAGAGTATCTGGTTCCTTCAACCAGAGTACCTGGTTCCTTCACCCAGAGTATCTGGTTCCTTCAGCTAGGGGACCTGGTTCCTTCAGCCAGAGGACCTGGTTCCTTCAGCCAGAGGACCTGGTTCCTTCATCCAGAGGACCTGGTTCCTTCAGCCAGGGACCTGGTTCTTTTAAGTCAAGGACCTGGTTCCTGGTTCCTTCAGCCAGAGGACCTGGTTCTTTCACCCAGAGTATCTGGTTCCTTCAGCCAGAGGACTTGGTTCCTTCAGCCAGGGATCTGGTTCCTTCAGTCAGGGACCTGGTTTCTTCAGCTAGGGGACCTGGTTCCTTCATCCAGAGGACCTGGTTCCTTCAGTCAGGGACCTGGTTCCTGGTTCCTTGAGCCAGAGTATCTGGTTCCTTCAACCAGAGTATCTGGTTCCTTCAGCCAGAGGACTTGTTTCCTTCAGTCAGGGACCTGGTTCCTGGCTCCCTCAACCAGGGACCTGGTTCCTTCTCTGTGCTGAAGGTGGATCTAGAAGCTCTGGATCTTGGAGGTTCTTCAGATTTAGCTGAATGTCTGATGTTTGTATTTAAATCTCAGATGTTTACAGCAGACGACCAGCAGAGGGCGGTGTTGCTCTGCAGCTCTGCAGCAGTCCTCCTCTTCCTCGTCTGATCCTCCTCCTCTTCCTCGTCTCCTCCTCACTGCTGATGAGAGCGGGAGACGTTGATGGACAGCTGACATTAAGACAAGATGGCCGCCGTTAAAGAGGACGCTTGTCCTCAGCGTCTGCTGGAGGAGGTCCAGACCTCGTACCTTCAGGAAGGAGGCGTCTCCTCACAGCGACGGAGCTCCTGATTGGCTGCAGGAGCTTCTAGAAGACGTGTGGACATCAACATTCCTGCGGCGTCGCGGTGAAGTCGTTTGTTCGTCCACGTTGAGACGAATCGACGACATCTGAGAACATAAACATCGACATTAGCGACATTAGCGACATTAGCCAACAGTTGTTGGCAAAGTGATCTTAAACTGGAAAGGACACCTCCACGAGTCTCTAATTAAGATATAACCGCCCAGTCGAGGCGAGGTGGGGGGGGGGGGGTGATGGGGGGGGGGGGGTATTTAGAATTAACATAAAAACAAACAGCCGCACGTATAAATATAAATATAAATATAAATATCAACGCGTACGCAGATGAAGGAGCATCAGTCACTCTGATGGCCTTCAAGAGATCAAACCCCCCCGAAATAAAAAAATAAACGTACCAGGAGGGGGGGGGGGGGGGGGGTGGGGGGGGGGGGGGGGGGGGGCAATGATGCACCTGTCGACCATCTGACTAATGAGCCAATCAGGTCGCAAGGACGGACGAGAGGATGATCCAGATAAGACGTCAACAGATCTGAACCTGAACGCAGCGTGACCCCCGAAACATGGAGGGGGTTAGAGGAGGGAAGGAGAGGAGGGAAGGAGACAAGTGGAGGAATCCTGGGGATGTCGGGGCCTCTCCGTCCACCAGGGGGCCCCAAGACCCAGAACCAGAACCGATGAAGACCTGGAGTTCAGATCTGCAGCGTTTTAACGTTTTAATTAATTTATTTACTTAATTACAGTTAAAGATTTCTGATGTCATTGATTCATTTATTCACTTTATGCAAATTTGCAAAAAAGTGAATGAATTCATAAACAGTTTTTTAATCTTATTTTTTTTCCTGTTTTCAACTTAATTTAAAGTTTAGAAATCAGAATTTTATCTCATTTCCTTTTCCCCAAATAATCAAATTTAAACATTTTAATTTTTTTTTCATTTATGAGCTTTAAAGTCATTAAAAGTTTTCTCTTTAAATTTGAGGCTGTACATTTGATTTGACTTTTTTTTTTATTTTCACGTTTAAAGTCAGTTTTTTTTTAAGTGTATTTTGTAAATTTGTGGCTTTAAAGTCAGAATTTCAGATTTTTATGTTTTTAATTTTGCTATTTTTCTATATTTTTATGTTTTTAATGAACCGGTTCACAGATGGAGAAATTCAGTTTTCTCTTTCAAATCTGAGATTTTAAATGTTTCTGCTTTTTTCTTTAAAGTTCTTTATGAAGTCAGAACAAAAAATGTTTAACTTTGTTTGTGTTTAAATTTGTTTTTAAAATTTTCATAAATCATATTTTAAAGTTTCTGCGTTTCCTCTTTCAAATCTGTCAGCGTAAAGTTGGACGTTTTTATTTATGTTTATTGTCAGATCTGTGAATTTAACATTTTTACAATGTAAAATTCATAAATTTGTTTTTTTTTTTAAATTAAAGTAGGAAGTTTTATTAAATTCACATGTTCTGTTTTTATTTAAAATGATGAGATTAATCTTCAGAAATGTAGATAAATTCATCCCAACTCCTACCTGAAAGCTGACAGATCAATCACAGATCAATCACCTGATCATTTTAAATAGTTTGACCGCCCCCCCCGGAGGTCTGAGGGGCCCCAAACCCAGTCTGGCCCAGATCCCTCAGAAGCTTTTAGAACCGGCCCTGCCGCAGAGACAGATGAGTCCAGCTGCAGCTGATCCTCATGTCCGCGGAGACGCGGAAAAACTAAACTCACAAACCTGAAGCTCTAAACTCCCGCGGCCCCTGAACGCCTCACTTCGGCTTTAACCCGCTGTTAGAAACTGAAGCGAACCCGCGCGGGACAAATGAGACCATCTGAAAGTGAGTGTGAATTACAGAGGTGTGTGTGTGTGTGTGTGTGTGTGTGTGTGTGTGTGTGTGTGTGTGTGTGTGTGAGACCAGTACACGTGCACGCGCACCGAGGGTCAGGCGTCCAGGTGAACTCGTCCGGATAAACGAGAGGAAAAGCAGCGGGAACGGCCGCGCGTGCTCCAGGTGCGTGGGGGACCCCCCTCGAGTCACTCCCGCGCCTCTGACCACACGCACGTGTGTGTGTGTGTACGCGCGCGCGCTGGTGTGCGGAAGCCGCCGCTAGTCGCCCCCAGTGCTCTTCAGTCTCCCTCCGCGCCGCAGCCTGAACGTCACGTCCGCGCGTGAACTCGACTTTTCTCCACGGCGGCAGCGCGAGAGCCGCTCAGAGCCGCGCGCGCGCCGTGGACGCGGGGACTCAGCCACCAGAACACAAAGAGGAAGGAGACGGGCTCGTCCTCAGACCAGCGCAGACCGGGACTCTGACTGGACCGCTCCGGATCCCAGACCCGCTCCCGCCCTGCCCGTGCGCGGCCGGAGCTGCCCCTGACACGCGGGGATCTTTGAGTCACGCGCGCCCGAGTGAGGTCCGGTCACCACTGAGTCCGCGCGGGACCACCGGACAGCGCGCGGATTTCTGGACACTTGTGGTGACCTGCCGCGCGTCCGGCAGTCCGCGCCGCGCCGCACCGCGCGCAACGCACCGCTCCGGTGAGGGATGCTGTGAAACCCGCGCGTGGAATCCGCCGGACTAGACCCCCTCCCTCACCCCAGAACCAGAAGGAGCTGCAGGAGGAGAAGGGGAGCCCCCCCCCCACCCCCGCGCCCCAGCGCTGCGCCACGGCCGCTGACCGCAGAGCGCAGCCGCTGCCGCTGCTGCCGCCCGCAGAGGACCCGCGCCGCTGCGGCCGCGTGTGGGTCCAGCGCGGGGTGAGTTTTGGAGCCGGTTTGGCCCCCGAGAGGAGGAAGAGGAGCCGCAGCAGGAGCAGCAGGAGGAGCAGGAGGAGCAGCAGGACCGCCGACCCTTCCGCGCCGCTCTCCGGGCGATGCCAGTGTAAATGCCGGGGCGATGTCCCGACGCAAGCAGGGGAACCCGCAGCACCTGTCCCGCAGAGAGAGCCCGCGTGAGTAGCTTCACCTGGAGGCCCGCCGCCTTCCCTCCATCTAACCCGAACCTCCTCTCTTCTCTCACTCTCACAACTTTTTCTGCCTTTTTGAGTAAAAATGTTGAAAGTTGGAGCAGAAAGTTGAGCAAAGTTCCTCCCGCCTGCCGCCGCGCTCCGCTCCTCATTCATCCGGTAACCGCTCCGGTAACGGCTCCGGTAACCGCTCCGGTAACCGCTCCGGTAACCGGCTGGTCGGTTCCTCCGGTGTGGATCCAACCACCACCGGAGCTCCGCTCAGAGTCCCGCCGAGGACCGACCCCCCCCCCCCCCCCCCCCCGGATCTGGACCCGGATCCGCAGCTGAAACAGGAAACACTTTAATTCACTTTAAATCGGATTTATTATCAATTGAACACAAAAGTTTTATCATTTATTTTATTTTATTTTATTTTACACATTTAATCTCAGTTTCTCATTAAAAGCAGCTCTGATGGTTTTAATTTTATATTAAAGCATTAAAGACTCGCTTTCTTTAAATTTACTACAATAATTTCAATAATTTAAATATAATCGCTTTCTATTTTTACAATAAACGGTATAAATTATCTTTGCATCTAAACATTTTAAACGGATTCACTAAACAATTATAATCATTTTTTTTTCCAGTTTATTTCGTTTTTTCAGGTGGAAACAACAAAAAAAAGAAATCAACATTTAAAATCCAGCAGAGAAAAAGATCAAAGCGCCGCCAGTCAGAGATGATTATTTTAAATAATCTTTAATTTCATTTTTCCGTCATTGCCTTCAAATCAAAAGATAAATCAGGAAAGAAACAGGTAGATTATTTGGAGGAAGAAGAGAAACTTCCAGCAGCTGGAATCAAACACGTTTGTTCAACTTTAACGCTTTTTTAAATTATTATTTTTTATTATTAATAATTTTATTATTGTTTTAAATGACAGAGCAGCAGCTGGAAGGATGTTCCCATGTTTCTGTGGGGAAACGCGCACACGCACACGCACTCATGTGACCTCCAACCAGACCTCCGGGACCCGGATCCTCCTGGATCCGGTTGTAATCCCGAACCTGGTCCCGGTCCGGACCGGCGGGAGGTTCCGGTCCCGTCCGAGGCCGCAGCGGAGCTTCCGCGTCTGTGCGCGTGATTTGTTTTAACTCACGTGTTTTGTTTTTTTTTTCTAATTTCCTTCCGTCAATAATCGATCAGAAATTCTGGATCAGAACTTCAGGAATCAGCGGTTCGGTCCGTGCACGCGCAGCAGCCGCTTCTTCCGGTTTTATTTTTTAAACTTTCACTTCTGAATGAATTTAATAAAAGTCGCTGAGATCTGCGGAAACTTTGCGCATTTCTGCTGCGGCTGTTTCCTCCGGTTCCTCTCGTGCGCGTCTCTTCCACGCGGAGCCTCCTGCGTGTCCCCCCCCCCCCCCCCCCCCCCCCCCCCCCCCCCCCGCTCCGGGTCCGGGTCTCTGGTTCCTCCCCGCTCTGATGGAAGTTTCACTCGTTTTTCAGGTTCAAGCAGAACTTCCGGGATCCAGTCAGATATTTACTGATGAACCCAACAGCTGTAACATCTGGAAGAGAGTCTCCTTCCAGATGTTTTATTCTGAAAGATCTAAAAAGATGTGAAATCATCTCAACAGACTGGAGGAGAAATAAAGATTTAAACCAGTAATTTACACTCGGACCTTCCACTGGACCGGCTCTTAACGAGCTTCAATCTGCTTAATTATTAACGAGCTTCATCTGCCTAATTAAGAAAAAAAAAAACATTTCAGTCAGAAACAGAAACAGTTTTCAGCTCCAGAGTAAATTAAAATAAAAATAGTCCATAAATCCTCTTTTAAACTCACGTTTGGAGACATTTTTTTTCTTTGTTGGAAACTGCAGTGTGTGTGTGTGTGTGTGCACGTGTGTGCGTGTGTGTGTGTTACCTGATCATTCGTGGACACACGGCTGCGTCCACAGGTCTGGTCTCCTCCTCCTCTGTCCTCCAGCTCAGGTGTCCTCCTACCTGCTCCAGCTAGGGGGCGCTCTGCACTCACGCTGCCGGGGTCCCTGTGTGTGTGTGTGTGTGTGTGTGTGTGTGTGTGTTTTCGTCACATCGTCAGGACCCGGTCGCGGTGCCGTCACCCTCCCTGTGGGGACCCGGGGTGGTTCTGGGGCCTGAGGACTGATCCTGATGAGGCTTCTGGACCGGTTCTCTTAATGAACCCGTTTCAACATGAACCGCTCGTCCGCCGGTTCTGGTTTAGTATTTAAGCGTCGACGACGACCCGATTGTTCTCTGATATTAAAAATGTTTCACGACACGATTCTGATTCGCTTCGGTTCAGGAGCCGATCGGTCTGAGACGATCCAGCTACATGGAACCGGTTTCGGTTCTGGTTCAACTCCAGCAGTTCTGGAGGTTCTGAGCTGATGAAGGTGAGCTGATTGACGCCAACGGCTCATTTATCGTTAAATCAATGCCTCTGATTTTTAACGGATCCACCGATCGATTTATTGATCAATCCTGCAGCATCGATATAAAATAGAAAAGATCCATCAGATCTTTTGTGGTCCGGTGGAACCCAACGATGACGTGACACACCGTATCAATGGAAGTGATCGGGTTCCAATCAGCGCATGACATCATCTCATATCGATCGATCGCTGCTGAATCGGATCCGGTCAGAACCGGATGGTGAGACAGTTAGTGACGTCGGCAAACATCAAAGATCATCCAGGTGATCTATCTATCTATCTATCTATCTATCTATCTATCTATCTATCTATCTATCTATCTATCTATCTATCTATCTATCTATCTATCTATCTATCTATCTATCTATCTCTATCTATCTATCTATCTATCTATCTATCTATCTATCTATCTATCTATCTATCTATCTATCTATCTATTATCTATCTATCTATCTATCTATCTATCTATCTATCTATCTATCTATCTATCTATCTATCTATCTATCTATCTATCTATCTATCTATCTATCTATCTATCTATCTATCTATCTATCTATCTATCTATCTATCTATCTATCTATCTATCTATCTATCTATCTCTCTCTCTCTTCAGTGATAGAGTCGTTTTAAGGGGGACTTCAGGAGTTCAGTCCGGTTCTGGGTCGGTGAACCGGGTCAGAGCTCAGGTGTGAAGTGAAACTAGGTCGTGGTTGGTGTTTTTAAACTTTAATAAAAGTACAAACGTGCAGAGCGACGGCAGAGCGACGGCAGAGCGACGGCAGAGCGTCACTGCAGTCGTTAGTTTCTGCGCCGCACAAAGAAAAAAAAACGGGTTTGATGAATAAACGTTGAGATAAATAAAGTAAATAAAACAGCAGCGACGCGTGAAGGTTCATCTCCACTACGTGACAGAATAAATTAATAAAATAAAAGAATTAAAATGAAATGAAGGGAATCAGAGTAAATGTTCATTATTAGAAATGAAATCAGTTTTAAATATAAATGTAATTAAATTAGAAATTAACTAAAAACTGGGAAACACTGAGCTTCAGGAATAAAATACTCTCCAAATGTAACTGTGTAAATTTCTCTAAATGCTGATTATTGTTTCAGTTTCTTTTTTAATGAATAATTACAGGATTTATTTATAAAAATAAAACACAACTCCTTTAATTAACAGATTTGTAGGACATGAACACGTTTTATTTCATGCTTTAGTCGCTCGTGTATAAATTTAAAGGAAGACGCGTCGACGTCGGTTCGTTGAGCTCCGGAGAAATTTCCCATGAGGCCTTATTTTCTTGAACATTTCCTCATTTGTTTATTAGTTGTTCTGTTTACATGAAAAAAAAAAAAAGCCTGTGGCTGTAAAAACATCGAGTTGTATTTTATTAACGGTTGTTTATTCCCTCTAACGGCTGCAGCTTCATTCATTTAAACTTCCACATCAGGATAAACGACAGCTTTTAGTTTTCTGGTGACGTGAAGCTCTGAAGTTCAGGAGGTCGACGTCCAGGTGAGCTGCACCTGACGACCGACGGAGTCGGAGAAAACGACGCCGACGTTGAATTAAAGAGCGTTAACGGTTAACGACCTCATTAAATCAGAAACTGCATGGTTTTATTTTCTGTTTAAACGAAGTTGGCGTTCAGGTTTGTCACCGCGGTGACGCTGCTCCGCCTCCGAGGCTGGAGGCCCTCAGCTCCGCCCTCTTCGTCTTCGTCTTCATCTTCGTCCAGGCGACGGCTGAGCTCCCGTCAGACTCGAGTTCCTCCGGTTCAAACGGGTTTTTGAGCCGGTTTTCACATTTACCTGACTCATGGGACGTTTAAAACCTAACCCGCTGGCTTTAGGGGGCGGAGCCTGACGGTTTCCCCTCGACATCATTCAACGCGGCTCTAAACTCCGTTTCAGTCGTGGAGCAAACGCAGAAACATTTGAAATATTAAGTTCTGACGTCACCGCGCTCCGCAGATCCGATTGGCTCGCTGAGCGGCGGCTTGGAGGCGACCAACCTAAATACGTGATCTTTTTTTAACTCGTTAGCGTCCCTTTAAGCGCCGCGGCTCCGAACAGCAAACCCGCGTAGATGTTTAGCGAAGCAGCTGGATGTTCTGCCGTTAGACGCTTCTGCAGTTTTGATTGCTGACGGGAGACAGGAAGTGAGATGAGGCGGAAGAAGGAAGATGAGGGGAAGATGAAGCGACACGTTTGCAACCAAAAACAGCCCCCCTAAACCCCCCCCCCCCCCCCCCCCCCCCCCCCCCCCCCCCCGACCCGTTACAGCGTGTCAGATAACAGAAACTCAGCCAAACCTCACGGTTTAATGAGGCTTCTCACGGCTGACTGTCCTAAAAAAATTAAAATTAATGGCTTCAGACGCTAATAACGCGGACGTTTACCGCGGCCTGAACGCAGCGTTTGTGTCTCGCAGAAACTTAAAAGCTCTGCGCGCGTGCACGTGCATGTGTGTGTGCCGTTAGCACGCGGACGAACGTTGAGGTGTGGCTGCAGGTGTGATATCTGCAGTTTCTCCCTCGAGCCTTTAAGTGCCGCATCAGTAAAAAACCGACTGCGTTTCTTTCTCGGTTCGTATCCGCGCGCTAGCGGCTGTCAGAGAAGACGAACGTTCAGAAACGTCGTTTTTATGAAACGTTTATTTATCTGAAGCGGCACGGTGGCGTCGGTGAGAAACAAGAGGACTCAAACCTCCGTAGATGATCCTGAACCGCTGCAGAACCGCTGCTCAACATTTACTTTAAGCATTTAAGCGTTAATAAACTTAAATCGAGCATTTTAGTTTTTTTTTTAAACCGTCTCAGCTTTGAAGCTACTTCAGCTCAGTAAAAACCACAGACACCTTGAAGGTTCGTGGTTCAGATCCCGGTTCTCTCGAGTCGGTGCAGGTTTTCTAAAAATACGCCCGATGATAATCTTTTAAAGGCTGAACGTACGCTCGTAGGAGCTGCAGGTTATCAGCGTTCGGCTTGACGTGTGCAGCGAGAAGTGTTGGTGATATAACGACAAACCGCACGCAACAGCCCTCGACACAGGAACTCAAAAAAAAAAAAAAAAAGAAAAGAAAAATCCCCCCGTTCTGCCGTCGTCGGGGGTGAAACGTCGTTTCAGCTCTGCAGGCTTCAGGGTTCTCCGTCCTGCCGGCGTTCTCGCCAGGATCACAGACCTTATTAGGTATGAAAGCAGGCCGGAGCGCCGCTTCCTGCCGCAGGTCTGCCGTTAGCGCCCAAACGGTCGGCCTGACTGGCGGAGAGACGAAAGAAATCAACTGATTTTCACGACTGAGTAGATGATTAATTTTTTTGATTTTATTGTTGATTTTATTTGTTTTATTGTTCACTCAGCTGCAGATTTCAGGCTCCTGTCGTTTATTAAATCACATTTCTGCTGTAACTGTGTGTGTCCTCACTCTGTAGGTCTCTTTACTCAGACCTCATTATTTAATAAGAACAAGCGTGTGTGTGTGTGTGTGTGTGCTGGGTTTGTTCCAGGTCATCTAACTGGTTTCGTTCGCCGTAACATTCGCTGTCTCACACTCACACTGTATGCCGACAGATGGCTGCAGCCTTCAGGCCGCGCACACGCTAACCACAGCCGTGCACGCGCGTGCGCTCAGATAAGGAACGCAGCTCCACACGTTACGACGCTAGGTGCGTTTAACGCTCTCGGATTCGGCGGCGATGTGGTCTGACGGAGTCTGATGCTGCACACCTGCACGCACACACACACTTCCTGTAGCCGTAGCAACCAGATGTAAAAACAGATACACCTCGGTCACACTTTCGTTGGTGCGCATTTCCTTCATGTCTGTTGATTTAATTGATTTGTAGCTGCAGCGGTGATCAGAGGCGTTCTGGATCGTTCTGCGGTTCCTCGTGTGTCTTTTCAGAGTGAATCGGTTTCCTGATGCGCGGCCCCTGAAGAGATTACGTAACCGTTGTAATAACTCCTGATTTATGAAGTTACACTTTCACAGTTTTCCATCAAAAATTTGTCACTAAAGTTTCTTTTCGAGTCATTATTTTCAGACTCGAACGTCCAAGTTTACAGAAACAGAAGTTTCAGCCCCATCAGCATGAAGTCACAGGTTTTAGGTTTTTCTATCAAATTCAAGCAAATAAGTTTATAAATGATTAATTTCTGATGCTTCTCTTTGAGTTTAATGAAATTAAAATCCTTTTCCCAAAATCTGCAAGTTAATTAAGTCCTAACCTCTTAATATATTCTTACAAATTCAGGAGTTTTACAAAGTTTTCTGTTCCGAACGTCGGTCGGTTTCTTGGTTTCATTTCGACGCGTCGTAGATTCTGACTGAGATGTCGATCGGTTTTGGTCGTGAAGGTTCCTCGGAGCTGTCCGTGGTCCAGATCCGGCCGGTCCTTCCTGAGATACGTCCTCGTCGTATAAACAGCCCGGCGGCTGTTCCACGTGGGGGCGCTAGCGCACCGACCGAACAACCAGCTGATGCAAACCAGCTTTTTAGTGGTTTTGTGAATGAAATAAAGCCAGTCTCATAGTTCTAGAACTAATCAATAGTCGATCTGGAAATTCTGTCTCAACGTTCGTCTTCAGAAAACCTCTATAAACTCTCTATTTTGGTCCAATAAATGCTGAGATGCTCTAGACTGGATCAGGAGACGGTTCAGGTTTCCACCACATGGATCCAAACGGATCTAAGCTCTAGATTTAGTCACATGTCTGCTGGGTCCCGCCTGGGTACCACTCATGTGGTGTCTTTATTTCACGCTAGCTGCTGAGATGCTACCGTTTTAGTCCAGTCATGTCACTTCTGAGCAGGAATCTCATTGGTCAAACACGAGGTTCACGTTGGCGTCTCTCTTCTTCTTCTTCTCTTCAGCGGAGGTTGAGCGTCCAGATGGCGCTCTGCTGTCCGACTCGCCGCCCCCCCACCCGCTCGCCCTGGACCCCGGCTTGGCCCACTCGCTGCCGCACGGCCTCCACGCCGACCACGACCTGCTGACCTGCGGCCAGTGCCAGATGACCTTCCCGTTGGGCGACATCCTCCTCTTCATCGAGCACAAGAAGAAGCAGTGCCAGACGCCGCCGCTGACCAACGGCTGCTACGACAAGATGAACGACCGAGCAGCGGGAGGAGGAGGAGGAGGAGGAGGAGGGGGGGGTCTGCAGAGCCTCCATCACTTCGCCCAGCGGGGGGAGCTCAGGAAGGTGGTGGAGCCGGTGGAGATCGGCATCCAGGTGACGCCAGAGGAGGAGGTGATGGGGGGAGGCGGCCAAGGAGCTGAGAGGGGGGAGAAGACGCCCACCAAAGGAATTTGCCCGAAGCAGGAGAACGCGCTAGCAGGTAGGCGTGACCAACGCACACTCGCTTTCCAGACTGTCGTCCTCAGGGTCCAGCCTGGTTTCAGAGCTGCTGCAGTAAAACCCGTGTTTGGACACAAATCTGGGCAAATAAAAACACGACGGAGAAACGTTTCAAGCTCGAAGCCTCCCAGTAGGAGGCGGCGACCGCAATCTGGACGATTAGCGTGAAAAACGTGCAGCTTCGAGTCGAAGCAACAGATCCGTCTCTGTTTGAAAGTCCGGCTTTAAAACCTTAACGTCCGTGTGTCCCGCCACCCGTTTTACGGTTCTCGCAAATGTTTTATGACATTTTGGCACCGTGGCCCCTTTAAGCTCCTCCCACTTGACATCACAAACTTACAGCTTTCGCTTCGTTTCGCCTCAGACAAACGGAGCTAATTCCTCAAAAAGTTGCGTTTCTGTCGCCCTTCAACGAACAGAGGAAACAGCAACTGGAAACACGTCGTACTGTTACCAAACAAATATTCCCTCCGGTGTGAAGCGGACGTTCTGGCAGTAGGAAAATCGGGATATTTCGCAGAACAGCAATGAAAACACCTTTAAAAGAAAAAATGAAGAAGAAATTTCCGGGTCACAGTTGTACCAAAAGAAGAGTGGTTGTCTTTTCTGTAGCATCCGGCTCCTTTGATGGTCGGGATGGTTGGTTCGGATTCACAGCTCATCTGGAGGCGTAGACTCATCCTCACGGTGGTCGGCAACTACACATTAAAGTGACTAGAAAGGGCGGGAAACACAGATTTACCTGCTAAAGCTAAAGCGGTCCAGGACGTCCATCAGTAGTTTTCTGGGAGACATTTATCGGGACTTTATCGGGGATCATTTCTCGGTCGACCTTTATGGAAATATCACCGTCGTGATGGGGCGGCTCGTGTGCTCCGGTGGTTTGGTGGTCGTCTTGACTTCCCCTCCGAGTCTCACGGACAGAACCAGAACCTCAGATCCCTCAGACCTGGAGCCACCGGTGGCGTCAACGCTGTCGTGGAGACATCGGTGGCGTCCAGTTGCTTCCATATTTTCTCACGTTCCCTCGTCCTCCTGAAAAACCCAGTTTGCTCTGGTTGGGTCCGTTGACGTGAAAGGGGGGGCGCTATATCGGGGCTATACGATAATGCAGGAAGCAAGTTCTTGGGAAACCAAATACCCGGATGGAGGCTACCAACAGAATCGTTCCAGTATGTAATACCAGTCAATGCATTCCCAACGGTCCACATGTCACATGTATACAGCAACGGCTAACAGTCTAAAATAGGGGAATCTTATTTGGAAGCGTTGGGACAGTTCTGTCGTTCTGATATTGGACCACATGGACGTGTTTTACGGCGAAGTCCTGCTGTGATCCGGAGACGGAGATGCCTCGTTTCATCAGGCGGGAGACGGGTGAGCGAGGCACATTACCCGCCCAGAGCTTCTAAACCCCCTCAAGGACTCGGCTAGTCGAGACAAATTGCACGAAAACGTGACAGAGACTCTCGCCCCGACTTTCACGGAGAAATCCAGCCTAAGCCATCTGCTTAAAAAGGTGAAAAGCTCATTAAAATTCAAATAAGCAAAGCCAGGAAAGAAAACACAGAGGGAGGGGAAGGAGAAGTCAGAGAAAGAGGGATTAAAAAGAGGCAAGTTTCTCCCTGATCAGTGGGGGAAAGAAGCAGTTTTAGCTGGTGGTGGTGGTGGTGGTGGTGGTGGTGGTGGTGGGGGGGGGGGGGGGGGGGGGTAACCAGCATTTATCTCTCAAACCAGTTGAGACGCTGGGAAGGACGTAGAGGAGAGACAGATTATTTCAGTCTGTAACGAGAGGTTTGTAGAGATGGAAGTCACTCCTTCATTCGGAGACATTTGCAGTGCAAAGGCCCCTCCGGGCCACAAGGGGGCCCCAGAGCTACGAGCTCTACCTCAATCTGCAGCGGGACCGCAGAGTATATTAATAATGAATCATTATCACAATATCAACGTCGCAAAAACAAGAAGAAAAAATAAATCACAAGCAGTCACACGACATGTCCTAAATGCATTCAGCCAGATAGAAGATTTATGTGAGAACGTTGCTGCAGTTGTTGCAAAATAACGTTTATAAATCCCAGTTACAAGAATAAAAATTACACATTTCCTTTTTTTTTTTCTAGATAAACTACTTACAGCCAGGGTAAATGTAACAGTTAGTTTAAATGTCACTTGTCTTTAGTGCTTCACTGTGAGCAGCTGTGATTCAGCATCAGTCATGTGACATCTTCGTTGTGACTTGAAAAGGTTTTAATGAGGCCAGAAACAATTTATTAAAAACATCTGAGTTTATAAAGTCAAGAATTTACATTATCGCTGACGTAGCTATGAAACTCCTCGCTCCGGTGTTGTTCGGACAGCTGTTTGCCTCATGTGCGTTCGAAGATTTTAACTTGCGAGGTGGAATTTCAGGACATACGCCATGCTAGCTAGCAAAGCGCTAACAGCTAACTTCTAACACGAGCTAAATGCTTGGGGTTGGACAACGTTGCAATAGCGGTCAGTCTTTTGACCATGTAATGAAACTGTAAAGACTACAAGCGTCAGATGTTGGTTTACACTAGCGACGTTAGCGTCATGCAAACCCACTGTTAAAGAAGTGCGCATTCTTGAGTTGAACACTGGGGGGCGTGGCCTGTATGTCACATGGATTGATTCAGGAGTGAAACAAGAGGAGGTAAATGAACAAGCCAGCCTATGAAGCAGTGCCACTTCTGACCACATGGGGGCAGCGCATCATTGGAAAGTTCCACGTGTTCAGCTGGCGTAAGACACAACGAGCTAGCGGGGCACCAGCGCTGTATTTTCGGTGGGTCTTTCATCACCACAAGCAGATCTATTCCTCCATGTGGTCAGCAGCTGTATAGCTACATAGCGTGGCTTTAAAACTTTGATAAAAGAGTTGATAAAAGCACAGGAGTGATTATAATATCAGTTAAGCTTTAGAAAGAGTCAATAATTAATTTTATATCAAAACTGTTGTCCAAATGTTGAAAATGCGCTTCTGCATTTTTAAGTCGTGTTTATGAGGGCGTACTGAAACAAAGAGGTTTGACTTTAGTGAAACCGCTGTAATGATTCCTGCTGGATGGATGTAATTGTAGGTAGAAAAACATTCAGGGTTTCCGTCGCCTTCGGTGCGCTAGATTCTGGCAGCGTGACGAAAAACCGCTGCCAGGTAAAACCCTTGGCGTGTTGGCGCTGGGCAGAGTCCCTCTGGACGTGTCGCTCTGCGGTTTGGCCCCGGCTGTAAACACTGTGTCTGGACCAGCACTTCATCAATATTTGATGAGCCCCCCCCCCCCCCCCCCCCCCCCCCCCCCCCCCCCCAACTCTCCGGCGCTGCCGCGGACGGGACTTCCCGCTCGGCTCCGAAGCTCGGAGCTCGTGCGGCTCAGTTCAGTTTGGAGCGCGCTAATTGAACAACGTTGGTCACATCATTAGGCTGGTATTATTCATATTTATGTGCATAAATAAATACCCCCCCCCCCCTCCGCTGAAATACTCGTAATATATCTAAGTGCAACCCTCCCGTGAAATCAGCCCCACACGAGCTCCGTTGGAAGGCCTGAAATTGTAATTGCACAATATTTCTTTATAACAGAAAGAGCAATAATTTCCACATTAAAAGCAAAAGCATATTAGCGGCTCAATTGGACGTGCACTGCGGCAACTGTAAACTATATTGCTCCAATAACGTTTTATGTTGGAAAATTAGCCCCAGTATTTCACAATTTCCACTTGAAATATGTCCAACTAGCACCTTATTAACACGTGGAAAGGACCGTTATTAATCAAGACGGAGTTTAATTTGCGGGAACACACTGAGCCCTCGTCGTAATCTCCGGGGGGCTGAAGTTATTGCAGGACTCTTTCTGGAATTCAGACCGACTCTTTCTTCATTTTTACACCTTTTGTTACCTGGTGGAGGAAGGATCGGGGAGTCGGAACATTTGAGCATTTGTAATTGGCTCCCAGCAGGTCAAACTAGTCCTGTATCTGAGACGGCCATCATGTTGAAACGAGGCGTCGTGTTCTGAGTGCTGTTGATCTGCTTTCTTCTTTCTCTCTCGATGCATCTGTGTTTTTTTTTTTTCATGGCTGGCGGTTATTGTCGTGGTTTCGCTTTGTGGAACACACACCACGTTGTTGAGCTTTTCTGCATCATCGTCTCAGATTTCATTGTGCCGGTTCATGTGGAATATTTAAAAAACCGTAGTTTAACAAGCCAGCAAACAATACAAGCAGTTGTTCATTTTGATATTTGCCTGATTTCTGCCCATTAAAATATTCAACTTTAGATACATTGATATGATGAAATTCTGGTCTCAAAGATGGAAACATTTATAGAAGAAAATGACACACGTCCATATAAATAACTCAAAGAGACACAGTAATATAACAAAACATCTTATAAAAAGGTAAATATGCTCAAAATTAGTAAATTGTTTTCTTTTGCTTTCATTAATATTCATTAGATATAGACATAAGGTTTTCAGTTTTGTTGAAAGACAAATTCTGCTGCTGCCACTGGACTGGATACAATTACCCAGATACCCGTATAACCAGATACCCAAATACCCGTATAACCAGATACCCGTATAACCAGATACCCGTATAACCAAATACCCGTATAACCAGATACCCAAATACCCGTATAACCAGATACCCGTATACCAGATACCCGTATAACCAGATACCCGTATAACCAGATACCCAAATACCCGTATAACCAGATACCCAAATACCCGTATAACCAGATACCCAAATACCCGTATAACCAGATACCCAAATACTCGTATACCCAAATACCCGTATAACCAGATACCCGTATAACCAGATACCCAGATACCCGTATAACCAGATACCCAAATACCCGTATAACCAGATACCCGTATAACCAGATACCCGTATAACCAGATACCCAAATACCCGTATACCCAAATACCCGTATACCCAGATACCCGTATAACCAGATACCCGTATAACCAGATACCCGAATACCTGTATAACCAGATACCCAAATACCCGTATAACCAGATACCCGTATAACCAGATACCCGAATACTTGTATAACCAGATACCCAATACCCATATACCCAGATACCCGTATAACCAGATACCCGTATAACCAGATACCCAAATACCCGTATAACCAGATACCCAAATACCCGTATAACCAGATACCCGTATAACCAGATACCCAAATACCCGTATAACCAGATACCCGTATAACCAGATACCAAGATACCCGTATAACCAGATACCCGTATAACCAGATACCAAGATATCCGTATAACCAGATACCCGTATAACCAGATACCCGTATAACCAGATACTACCCAAATACCCGTATAACCAGATACCCAAATACTTGTATAACCAGATACCCAAATACCCGTATACCCAAATACCCGTATACCCAGATACCCGTATAACCAGATACCGTATAACCAGATACCCGAATACTTTATAACCAGATACCCAAATACCCGTATAACCAGATACCCGTATAACCAGATACCCGAATACTTGTATAACCAGATACCCAAATACCCGTATACCCAGATACCCGTATAACCAGATACCCGTATAACCAGATACCCGAATACTTGTATAACCATATACCCCCAAATACCCGATATACCCAAATACCAGTATAAACCAGATACCCAAATACCCGTATACCCAAATACCCGTATACCCAAATACCCGTATAACCAGATACCCGTATAACCAGATACCCGTATACCAATACCCAGATACCCAGATACCCGTAGACCTATTTCAATGGACATCTAGCCAAGAAATGTTTGCTTTTTAAGTTAAGAAATTTTAGTATTCTGGATCATTAGCAAACATTTGTAAGTCAGACATGAGACATACATTTTTTCTTATTTTTTTACTAGGGCTGGGCAAGATAACACGTTATTATCGCATTAACTCATTAATTTATTAATGCCGACATTTATTTTATCGTGCATTAACACATGTTACTCACATGCTTTTGTTTTGAAAAGTCTTTTTCTGGCTGCTGCAGAACCGGAAGAGAATCGACGGAAAAACATGCGGAAAAGCTAAAACAGACATGTAGAGCGGTAAAGTTACAGAACTTTAACATGGACATTTTCATTTTAAAGTTCTCCCAGACGGAGGATTCAACAGAAACAAGGTTATTTGTAACAACTGACAAGTTGAACTCCCCGTTAAAAGTTTCTGCTGTTACCTCAGAAATTAATGTTTTAATGTTCTGATTGTGGCTCAGGATTTTGTTTGTAGACTTTTTTTTTTTTTAAATAAAAACAGGATGACATTAATGCCCTGGCAGTGGCAATAAGCTTATTTTATTTTACATTTTTAAGATGAGATTTACACTAAATATGTGTTACTGACAAGTGCTGATGTTAAAAGTGTTTGAACAACAAATGTTATGACACTTTAGTTCATATGGCAGCAGAACATTTAAATAACTACATTTAAATACACTACTTTTGAATTCATTATTTGATTTTGTGTATACAATGTGATTAATTGTGATTAATCAGGTAAATCATATGATTAATCACGATTAAAATTTTGTAAACCGTGGCCCAGGCTTATTTTATATATTTTAATTTCTGCTGTGACAGAAAAGTAAAGCTCTGGAAATCATTCTGCTGCCACGGTGTCTGAACCTGAATATTCATATATCCGGATATTTGTTTGCGAGGTGGAGATGTAGTTTTAAGCGTTCATGTTTAAATTTTTTAATTTAATTGTTTGTTTGTTTTTTGCGCTCATCACTGAATGTGATAAATTGTGGAAATCAAACAGCTGCCACCAGAGCCAGACCCAAACATCTGGAAATATGGATATATGTTTATTAGCTGGACATTTGGTTTTCAATTGTGATAGACAGATATTTGTTTTTTGCTTTTTCCTCAGATGTTTATTTGCCAAATATCAGATTTTTTTTTTAGGTGTAAGTGAGATTTATTTCTAAAATAGATCAGGTGTGAAAAATCAAACGACTGCCAGCACCATCATCCCCCCATAATATGCAAATTTAAATTATGTGCTTGACATTAAAATTAAAACATCTGCATGATGACAACGTCAGAAAAACACTACGAGGCCAAGGAGGAAATGTAAACACTAGAAGCTACAAATTCTATCTGTCGTTTAAGTGTTTGGGCTATGAAATTTTACTTATGATGGTGTTTTGTAGTTTTGTCCCAAAAATATGGAGGATTGACTCATTTATGTGGATTTTAATGGTGTCTGGAAAATACTGCTTTTCCTCCACGTCTCATCATCGTCAGATTAGTTAATGATTGTATCTGAAAACATTTCTTTTTATTCACTTTTTAACCACACAATGGCATGCGGTTAAATGATGTTTTTTAATTCGGAATTAATTATTCTGAATTAAATAATTCAGAATTAAACTATTTTCCTTCGAGTTTACATGGAAATAGTAATTCTGAATTGAGGTTTACATGGAAAACATATTTGTTCGGCTTTATCCAACTCAGCTTTAGGTCTGGGGGTTGGGAAGGGTTCTGATTGGATGGGGGGGCGGACGTCTTTACGTATTTACGTCTACCGGACGAAAACAAACTTACTCGATTAGCAACAACATGGAGGACTACATTATTAGCATCCTTTTTTGGATTTGTTTGGATTTTATTTTTGAAGCAGCAGCACGACAACATCATGTTGATGATTTTGTCGATGAAAACAAGCCCAGCGCGGAATATTAGCGTCATGGCAACAGACGGGCAAGAGAACTAGCATGCGCAGAAAGACCGGAATTAATTTAAAATTGAATGAGTGTTTACATGACCGTGGAATTATTCTTTTCGGATTTAAAATCAGAACAAACCAGCCACTTACTTCGGAATTAAGTTTAATTCAGAATGGACATTTTCATTTGGAATTAGGTGTTTACATGGTAACTTTTTTAATCATTTTAAATCGGATTTAATTTGAATTCTGAATTAAAGAGGAATTAAATTTCCCATGTAAATGCACTAAAAGTCACTAATTCCAGTTTCTGGAATCAGTGCACCACTAAAGTCAAGTCCTGCTGAAAATTTACATTATTGTGGCTTATTGACATAAATGAAATATCCTGAAAGAGTTGTCAAAAAAAAAAGGTTTGAATTTTGTTTAAATGTTTATATGGTCAGTACGTCAGAGTATTCAGGGCCACACTGAGAAAAAAAATATTGTGGGCAATGATTTTTTTTTTTTTCATTCCTCACTTACGAGAAGAAAGTCGAAATATTGAGAATAAAGTCGAAATGGTTTCCAGAATTCCAGAATCGAGTTTCTTTTTCTGAATAGGCGCAATTTCTGACACAATCTCTTCAAAGTACGAATACTTATTATAATACTGTCTATGTGATAAAAGCACACAGACACAGACATTTTGAATTAATTCTTGACATTTCGACTTTCTTCTTCTAATTCTGTGAGGAATGAAAAAACAATTTATTTTTTCTCAGTTTGGCCCTGATACTCCGCCGTATGTGAGCACGGATGAATTTAAATTGTCCGAAGGTTTTGAATGGGACACGCCCATTAGAAACTTCCTGTCATCCGGGATTTAACGTGGGGGATGGGCAGCGTGAGAAGGTGCGCTTGACTGAACCGATATCAGCGAGTTCCTGAATATTCTGTAGAGAAAGTTGCTCCTGAATAAAGATCAGTAAATGAACGTTTACCGAAGTCATCAAAAACAAATCAGGGAAAAGCTGACGGCGGTTTTGCGGTGGAGGTTTCTGCTCTGAGACGCGTCCGGATCTGATTTCGTCCCTGATTTCGTGAGCCGCCTGAAACGGTGAAACCGTCGCAGTCGTGACTCCTCGTCTTCTGGACCGGAACCGTCAGCCCCGCCGACACCGGGCTCAGAGCACCGGAGCACCGGCGGGGTGGAAACGAGTCATCTCTGGTTTAAGGCAAACACACGAGCGCACTCAGCGCTCGCGGTTATCAGCGAGGAGCGTTTAACGGCGGCTGACACGCCGCCGCCGAGCCCTTAAAGCCTCGTCAAGCAGGCTTTAATTCAGACGTTTAAGCGAACGCACACACCAGCGGGGAGACGCTCTCCACACTCAGATACGATGACACCTTTTTAATCTGACAGAGCCGTTTGACAGGCGGTGCGTGCGCCTTCACACCCTCCTCCTCCTCGGCCCACTTCTTCTTCTTCTTCTTCTTCTTCTTCTTCTTCTTCTGTTTGCTGCGGTTCATTTTCTGTCTTTCACCCACACACTTTACACACGGAGACGAGCGCTGTCAGTCACGCACACACATGCCCCGACGCATCAATCACGGCTGGACCTGGACGTCCTCACGTCCAAACACTCATCTGGGGGGACGTTTGCGTTTCAGTCGTGGCGTCTAGATATTGTCCTTTTCTTTTCTTTTTGCTTTTTTTTTTTTTTTTAGCTTTTGCAAACGTTCGCAAACCAAATTAAATATTAAAGTTTTAAAGCTTGGCATCCAGATATATTTATTCCTATAATACACGCTGAAGGAGGAATAGTTCTGGTGCCGCTGGATGGATCAGGATGTCCGTTACGTTTTTCTTTATTTAATTGTTTCTGTTGCAGTCAGAGACATAAAGTCCTACGACGGAGTGTTAGCGCCACACTGAGAAAAAAAAATTGTGGGCAATGATTTTTTTTTTTTTTTTTTTATTCCTCACTTACGAAGAAGAAGAAGAAAGTCGAAATGTCAAGAATTAAATCGAAACGTCTGTGTCTATTTGTTTTTATCACGTGTTTATTCGTGTGTGTTTATTCTGGAAACTGCATTTCGACTTTATTCTCAACATTTCGACTTTATTCTCGTAAGTGAGGATTGGAAAAAATCATTGCCCACAATTTTTTTTTCTCAGTGTGGCCGCTGACACTCCGTCATAAACTCCTGGTAACTGGACCCGACCTGAATATTCTAGATCAGTGGTTCGCTAACTTTTAATACTGCGTACCACCAGTTTTAAAATATAGCCATAAATGCCTTCCTCAATTAGCTTTAAACACACAGAAGGTGTTTATTCCTTATTGTGGTTATTTATTGTTACCTGAATTGTTACTTTACTGAATCAGACATTTACAATTCTGTCCAATTCCTCACATACTCATACAGAGTAAAATAAAACACTCAAAAATTGTTACATCTGCATCCGCTAATTTTAATTAGCTCAAGCTACACATTTTTTTTGAAACATTGTATTCTATAATGCATTGTATGTTTCCGATTTAAAAATTTTTTTTAAAGTGAAAATGTGGAAAAATTGTGGAAAGTCATGATACCACCAGTACCACCAGAGAGCGCTAACGTACCACTGGTGGTGCGCGTACCACAGTTTGCGCACCACATATTAGTATCCTCATTTATTTATTTGCTTTCACAAACATTTGAGGACATCTCCTTTTAAATGCTGGTATATCCCTATTTATTCATTTATTTCATTTAGTGTCCAACATTCACTATCCAAATATAAGGTTTTAAATTTTTATATCCAGATTTTTTATTTTTATTTTTTTGTCGTGTTGCTGCACGCTAAGTTGGACGCTAGTTGACATCTAGCTCACAAATACTTGCTTTTCTAGAGAATAAACGTTTGCATTCTGGATTATTTAGCAAAGATTTGTTTGCTAAACATCCAGTTTATATTTTATATTTCCAGATATCCAGTCGCTGGTTGACCGCTAGCTTTAGTCTTTTTTGTTTTTACTTTTGTTTTTCTGGACTCGGCAGACACTTAGCTTTCAAGTGTTCTGTCCAGATTTGTATATAATTATTTTATTTTATCTTTTTCTCATGCTGTCTCACTGATGTAGATAAAGCTGGAAACATCTGGATATTCCTTCATTAGGAGGATATCTGGTTTATATGTAAATAAACATGTATAAACCGTAGTTTATGGATATTTTATTCCTTCAGTTAGCTTCCGCAAACACTCCTATAGTAATAATAGTAATAATAATAAAGCGCTCTACTGATAAGAGTGATTTAAAAAGTCAGAAAGTTCCCCTTAGCTGGTAAAAGGAAGCTAAGTGACGCTTTAAATGTTTCACTCGCGATAACGAGGTAAATCCAGTCGGGAACTCTGGCGGGATCGCTGGCTAGCCTGCTAGCACACTTAACAGCGTGTATTTGACGCAGTCAGCCGACATCCAAGACGGACCGGTGGTTCGATTCTGGGCCTCGTAGCATCAAGAACCATCTGCTGTCGTGAAAAAACTGAATGCGCGGCTAGCTGCTAGCACGCGGAGCTAACCGCCACAATTTTTTGGCGTTCCGGATCACAGAGGATTCGGTGAATAACGGCGGCGCGTCCCTGAGATATTCACCACCGGCTGATCCGTCACAGACGGTAAAGAGCTGCTGCTGCTGCCCGTTAACGGCGGCGCCGCTCTCACGTTCCTCACGTTGTTTCAGTAAAGCGGGGGGCGGGGCCTCTCTGATGAAGCGACGGCGGTTTCTGGAGGGATCGTCTCTCCGGTTCCTGCAGCTCTGATTTATTTTTAACGGGCCTGACAGGCCGCGGACACGTGTGTACAACACATTTTCTATTTTTAGTTTCTTTTCTTTTGTTATTTATTTCAGACGAGGGTTTGACATCGAAGAGCAGCGGGAAACTTTTTCATGTTTTCAGTCAGAGCTGAAACGTTCATGGCGACAGCAGCAGATTAGGTTTTTCTGTTTTTGCTGATGGCGAATACGACTTTTGAAGTGTTTTTTTTTGTCCAGGTGTTTCCAGCGTTAGTGGATGAACGTTGCCGTCGTATCTCAACATCTGTTAATACTCCTTTAATCTCCAGAACTTCAGAACACCAAGGCCCAATTAAAAACGTGAAAAATCTCTGCGGCCCACCAGAACCTTTAATTACAACTGTGATCAACATACAGGACCAGGAACCAATGATCCGATATTAATGTGAGGGGACAACAAATAAGGTGACACTTGTTATATTAAGTTGAGATTTTAGTAAAATAACACTTAACTGGCTTATTTTAATACTTAATGTTTTTTTAAACCATGTCATGAATATTTTACAGTAGTTAAAAACCTATTTTAAAAAGATCGAAAACATATTTGTTTAATTTTATAATGACCTCTCACGGCCCACCTGCAGTACCACGACGGCCCACCAGGGGGCCGCGGCCCACACTTTGGGAATCACTGCTCCAGATGATTTCTGGTTTTTTTTTAATATAACCTGCTAAGCAGCACCTCAACACCAAACTAATACTTGAAGTTTGTTTAATTGGTTCTTTATTCTGGGTCCGTTCACACGAAGCATTTTATTTAGATTATTTTCGGTTTAAATTCCACCATGTAAACAAATACTTGATTACTTTGCACACTTTTGTACCAGATAGATGACATATCTCATAATATATATGATTAACATCTTATTGATATGAGTATAAATAATGACAGCGTTGAAATCTCATGTGTTTGTAAAAACGTTTCCTGTAAACTGCGTATAAACGAGGGCGTTTGACCTTTAAACATCTTGAATCGAGGACTTTTAAAATAATAAGTTGAAGTGACAAACGTGTTCACATCAGCTCAGCTAATGCTCTGTAGCGACTCCTGATACGTCACGTAGTGTTTTACGCACATTTAAAAGCGTCTTTTTCCATAAGTCTCAAACATGACTCACATCGTTTGTTTTGACACCCAGAATGCATCTGGGCCGACTTTAGTAGTAGGAGAACAGTTCAACTGAGCCTCAGTCGTCGTCCTTTCTGGCCAACGGGACGGCCGGTTTCTAGTCATCTGGCTGTCCTGTCAGCGGCGGTGACCTGACCTGGCTAGCAGGAGCGTCCCGCTAGCATTAATGCAGCGGCGGTGACCGGACCTGGCTAGTAGCAGCGTCCCGGTAGCATCTGGAACCGTGAGCGTTCATGCAGTGGCGGTGACCAGACATGGCTAGCAGGAGCGTCCCAGTAGCATCTGGATCCATGAGCGTTAATGCAGCGGCGGTGACCAGACCTGGCTAGCAGGAGCGTCCCGCTAGCATTAATGCAGTGGTGGTGACCGGACCTGGTTAGTAGCAGCGTCCTGGTAGCATCTGGATCCGTGAGCGTTAACGCCGGTGCATCGTCCCATCCAGACACACAGTCCTGTTTCTTCTTCTGTGCACCAGAAGCCAGCACAGGAAGTCACGCAGTCCTGCCTTCCAACTTCCTGTTTCGAGTTGGCGGGAGACGAGCCGGCCTTATTCTAAAAAGGTTTTTATCAAACTGGCACTCAGTATCTAGTATCTAGTCTCTAGTCGTCACCCGTAAAACTGCATTGCTGTTTATGCACAGATTTGTGGTTTGATTTAGTTTTAATTAGGGCGGGGCAAGTTAATGCGTTGTTATCGCGTTAACGCATTAATTTATTAACGCCGACATTTATTTAATCGAGCGTTAATGCATGTTTCTTACATGCTTTTGTTTTGAAAAGTCTGTTCCTGGCTAAAAGTGACCTTTACACTACTTTACAATGCAAGTAGTCGTGATTAATCAGGAAAATACTGCGATAAAAAATTTTAATCGTTGCCCAGCCCTAGTTTTAATTGATGACGGATGGGAGCCCCCCGGTGGTCAGCAGTGGAACTGCAGTGCGTCAACCGTAAACTGTCCTGGTGCTCACACGTCCTGAGATCCCAAAAAAAAATCCAAAAAGTGAGAGACGGAGGACTGGGGACGCGTCACGTCCGCCACGCGTGTCCCGCGTTCATTTGGCATGTCGGTCAAAAATATACGACGCGTTCACGTTAGTATCCAGTCAGGGTGGACGCGCCACGTCAGTGCCCAGTCAGGGTGGGCGCGCCACGTTAGTGTCCAGTCAGGGTGGACGCGCCACGTTAGTGCCCAGTCAGGGTGGACGCGCCACTTTAGTGCCCAGTCAGGGTGGGCGCGCAGTCAGGTGGACGTTAGTGCCCAGTCAGGGGGACGCGCCACGTAGTGCCCAGTCAGGGTGGCGCGTCAGTGCCCAGTCAGGGGTGGACGCGCCCGTCCAGTCAGGGTGGAGGCCCAGTCAGGGTGGACGCGCCACGTCGGTGCCCAGTCAGGGTGGACGCGCCACGTTAGTGCCCAGTCAGGGTGGACGCGCCACGTTAGTGCCCAGTCAGGGTGGGCGCGCCACGTTAGTGCCCAGTCAGGGTGGACGCGCCATGTCGGCGCCCAGTCAGGGTGGACGCGCCACGTTAGTGCCCAGTCAGGGTGGAGTCGGCGTCACGTCGGTGCCCAGTCAGGGTGGACGCGCCACATTAGTGCCCAGTCAGGGTGGACGCGCCACGTTAGTGCCCAGTCAGGGTGGACGCGCCACGTTAGTGCCCAGTCAGGGTGGACGCCATGTCGGTGCCCAGTCAGGGTGGACGCGCCACGACGTCAACAGATCATCTCGTCTCATGTGCCTCTTTGCATTTTCAGAACCCGTCTCTGCGGTTTTCGTCCTGTCCCCTCGCTCTTAATCACTTTGCATGCACTCATTTAAATATTAAAATTTCCTTTAATCATCAAAGCCAGTGAGCGTCATGCATATTCATAAGGGTCCCCCCCCCTCCCCCCCTCCCCCCCCTCCCCCCCTCCATCCGTCCCCTCCATCTCAGGTTCATTACTCTGCCGAACAGCTATCAGCCGCTTTCCTAATCACACAGTTTACACACATAAACTAGCCAATGCACACACACACACACGCAGAGCTAGCCAGCAGCGCTAACCAGTGCTAATCCGCTAACTAGACTAAAACACACAGGCATCCCTCCAGTCTAAACGGAGGCAGCGGACTTGTCATCCATCCCGGCTGCTGGATGGCTGGAGCTGCCGGAGTATTTGTCAAGAGGCTCGGCGGCGCCCTCATTTGCATAATGACTTTGTAGTTCTGCATTAATAAAATTTGCATATGAAGCCGTGTTAATTACTCCTGATCAGCCTTTTTTGCATTCATGCATGGTAATTTCCAGCAACTTGCAGAAATTGATGTCCAGGCGCGGGTGATGAGATCAGTGGCGCGGGGGGGGAGTGGTGGTGGTGGTGGGGTGTGTGATGAAGGTGAGGTGTTAGCGGGGGGGGGGGGTGGGGGGGCATTCAAAGATGGCAGATCGGCGCCGCTGGCTTTTTTTCTGCCCGTAACTTTCATGAAATCTCCTTTATTTGCGTGGAGTGAAAACGAGGAGCTTTTCAGTAAAATCCTCCCCTAATTTTATCTCACGTCTGGCGGGATGGCGGGATGGCGGGATGGCGGGTCTGGCTGGCGGCCATCTGGGAATCCATTGTTTACTCCCAGCGCTTCATTTCAAACAGCAGAGGCTTCTAGAAGCGCTCCGGCTTTGATGGAGATGGAAAATATTCACCGCTCTTTGCTCCTAATAAGAATCTACTGTTCTTGATTTTAGAGGCCGTGTTCAAGCGCGCGAGGCGGGTTTATGCTAACCGCGTGACGCCGTGTCATGTGTCAAGCGCTGCATTTATTTAAAGCTTTTTCTTCAGGGATGAGTCTCTCTGGTTCCTGCACCTCCATATTCACGTATGCAGATATTCATCCAGTTGTTCCACATCTGGGATTCAATTCTGCTGCACATTTTAGTTTTTTTTTATCTCACAAACAGCCAAACTGGAAAATTCATTCATCAGCAGGTTGTAAATTTGAAAGAGATTACCGGCGCAGACAGCTGGACATCTGAAATTACTTGTAGCCAAACTGCAGAAGGCGTTTACAGTATTTCAGATTTTAAAGAGCTTAAGTCCTCATTGGTCGAGGCGGGTGGTCCATGAGCAGAGGCTGCAGCAGTCGCAGGTTCGAGTCCCGGCCTGTGACCCTTTGGTCCACGTCTGCCCTGGTTTCCGGTCTCTCTGCTCTGGTAATAAAAGCACCAGGATGGACCCGCATATCTGGATATTTGTTCACTTTCTGCTAGCTAGCATGATAACTATCGACCCGATAACTATCGACCCGATAACTATCGACCTGATAACTATAACTATCCCGATAACTATCGACCTGATAACCATCGACCCGATAACTATCGACCCGATAACTATCGACCTGATAACTATCGACCTGATAACTATCGACCCGATAACTATCGACCTGATAACTATCGACCTGATAACTATCGACCTGATAACTATCGACCTGATAACTATCGACCTGATACTGACCTAACTATGGACCTGATAACTATCGACCTGATAACTATCGACTATCTGATGATAACTATGGACCTGATAACTATGGACCCGATAACTATCGACCTGATAACTATGGACCTGATAACTAGGACCTGATACTATCGACCTGATAACTATCGACCTGATAACTATCGACCTATAACTGATAACTGATAATATCGACCTGACTAACTATAACTACCTGATAACTATCGACCTGATAACTATAACCTGATAACTATGGACCTGATAACTATCCGACCTGATAACTATCGACCTGATAACTATGGACCGATAACTATCGCCTGATAAACTATCGACCTGATAACTATGGACCTGATAACTATCGACCTGATAACTATGGACCTGACCTGATAACTATCGACCTGATAACTATCCTGATAACCCTGATAACTATGGACCTGATAACTATCGACCTGATAACTATCGACCCTGATAACTATGGACCTGATATACACTATGGACCTGATAACTATGGACCTGATAACTATGGACCTGATAACTATCGACCTGATAACTATCGACTATCGACCTATAACTATGGACCTGATAACTATGGACCTGATAACTATGACTGATAACCTATCGACCTGATAACTATGGACCTGATAAACTATGGACCCTATGACCTGATAACTATGGACCTGATAACTATCGACCTGATAACTATCGACCTAAATAACGATAACGACCTGATAACTACGACCTGATAACTATCGACCTGATAACTATCGATCCTGATAACTATCGACCCTGATAACTATAACTGATAACTATGGACCTGATAACTATGGACCTGATAACTATCTATGGACCTGATAACTATCGACCTGAACTATGGACCTGATAACTATCGACCTGATAACTATCGACCTGATAACTATCGACCCGATAACTATCGACCTGATAACTATCACTATCTGATAACTCGACCCGATAACTATCGACCTGATAACTATGACTGATAACTATCGACCTGATAACTATCGACCTGATAACTATCGACCTGATAACTATCGACCTGATCGACCTGATAACTATCGATAACTGATAACCTGATAACTATCTGATAACTATGGACCTGATAACTATCGACCTGATAACTATCGACCTGATAACTATCGACCTGATAACTATGGACCTGATAACTATCGACCTGATAACTATGGACCTGATACCTGATAACTATCGACCTGATAACTATGGACCTGATAACCTGATAACTATCGACCTGATAATAAACTATCGACGACCTGATAACTATCGACCTGATAACTATCGACCTGATAACTATCGATAACTATCCCTGATAACTATGGACCTGATAACTATGGCTGATAACTATGACTGATAACTATCGACCTGATCGACCGATAACTATAACCGACCCTGATAACTATCGACCTGATAACTATGGACCTGATAACTATCGACCTGATAACTATCGACCTGATAACTATCGCCTGATAACTATGGACCTGATAACTATATGGACCTGATAACTATCGACCTGATAACCTATAACTATAACTGATCTAACCTGATACTATCGACCTGATAACTATATCGACCTGATAACTATCGATCTGATAACTATCGCCCCGATAACTATCAATCTGATAACTATGGACCTGATAACTATAACTCGATAACTATCGACCTGATAACTATCGACCTGATAACCTGATGGACCTGATAACTATCGACCTGATAACTATCGACCTGATAACTATCGACCCGATAACTATCAATCTGATAACTATCGACCCGATAACTATCAACCTGATAACTATGGACCTGATAACTATCGACCTGATAACTATCGACCTGATAACTATCGATCTGATAACTATGGACCTGATAACTATCGACCTGATAACTATCGATCTGATAACTATAACTGATAACTATCGACCTGATAACTATGGACCTGATAACTATCGACCTGATAACTATGGACCTGATAACTATCGACCTGATAACTATCGACCTGATAACTATCGACCTGATAACTATCGACCTGATAACTATCGACCTGATAACTATCGACCTGATAACTATCGACCTGATAACTATCGATCTGATAACTATCGACCCGATAACTATCGATCTGATAACTATGGACCTGATAACTATGGACCTGATAACTATCGACCTGATAACTATGGACCTGATAACTATCAACCTGATAACTATGGACCTGATAACTATCAACCTGATAACTATCGACCTGATAACTATCGACCTGATAACTATCGGGTCGATAACAGGAAATTATAACGTCATCCTGATAAGTCCGATATCACGACGAATAGCCCCGATAACATTTATATTTCTGTCAACACAGCAGTGTCTCGCTCTCTCTGAGCCTTGAATGACCGGCAGTGAATGTTATGTTCAAGTGACGTCGGCATAATCAGAAAAACTATTACTCAATCAGGAAAATCAAGAATACCCCCTCATGCCAGAAAACAACTCGGTCATAATTTTAGTAGTTGCTGACTTTAATTGATATTCGCAGTATTTTCCCACATGTTACACATGAAAAATATAAAAAATATAAAAGGCTGAAAGAACGACTAGAAAACGAGGGAACGGAGAAATTTACGTTACACCTTGAATGCAGCATTGCGGTATCATGATACATATCGTATTGCAAGGTCCCTACCAATATTCACCCCTAACAGATGCATGACATTTTAGCCACAGTTACTTTATTTCAGGAGATCAACCCAGTTCCTCCTGGTTCCTCAGAGACCTCTTGGTTCCTTAGAAACCTCCTGGTTCCTCGGAGACCTCCTGGTTCCTTAGAAACCTCCTGGTTCCTCAGAGACCTCCTCCTGGTTCCTTAGAGACCTCCTGGTTCCTCAGTGACTTCCTGGTTCCTTAGAGACCTCCTCCTGGTTCCTCAGAGACCTCCTAGTTCCTCAGTGACCTCCTGGTTCCTTAGAAACCTCCTAGTTCCTCAGAGACCTCCTCCTCCGTGACTCGTCCGGTGCTGGCGGCGGAGACTCGCCTCTGCAGACCTTCTGCAGATCAGACGGGCTGATAAAGCGTCTCGGTGCAGCTCGTTTCCGGTCGTGTTTGTGGGCCGCCGTCAGCCAGGTGTTTCAAGGTGAGCGGAGGAAGAGGAGACGCCGCCTGCAGCGAGCTCGTGCTTCCTGCCGCGTTCGTTCGCACCCAGACCCTTCCTTCGCCCCGACCGTTGCCGCCTGGTTCACGGGCCGGCGTCAGCGCCGCGGTTTCTCTGAGCGTATCTGTGTTAGCGCCATATTGTTTCTGGGGTTTGTGAAAGTATTTTTAGCGGCGCATCCACGCGTCTTTAAAAAGAGCGACACCTCCTCTGAGCCCTGACACGTCTACCCAGCCGCCCTCAAACTCGCCTTCCCCAACACCCTCCATCTCTGCTGAGTGACAGAATGGAGGTGGGTGTTACATCCTGGCACGCCTGGCGAACGCTCCATCTGCAGTCCAGATCAGGATTCACAAGATTTCTGTTTCAATTCAACAATGTTTCCCTGCTTTGCTTTTTTCTTTTAAATCCCCGACACATGCAACATGAGTAAAACCATTAAAGCTGATCAGCTTTGCTCCTGATTGGCTGAAAAAAACGACACTACAAAGCTTTCAAAAGAAGAACCTGAACTCCAGGTAAACGTCCAGGTGTGTTCCAGCTCCAACAGATGGATCTGATGGTCCTCATTAAAGGACATGAAGTTGAAATGTCGAGAATAAAGACGAAATGTCGAGAATAAAGACGAAATGTCGAGAATAAAGACGAAATGTCGAGAATAAAGGTGAAATGTCGAGAATAAAGTCTAAATGTCGAGAATAAAGTCAAAATGTCGAGAATAAAGACGAAATGTCGAGAATAAAGTCGAAATGTCGAGAATAAAGTCGAAATGTCGAGAATAAAGACGAAATGTCGAGAATAAAGTCGAAATGTCGAGAATAAAGTCGAAATGTCGAGAATAAAGAAAGTCGAAATGTCGAGAATAAAGTCGAAATGTCGAGAATAAAGTCGAAAATGTCGAGAATAAGTCGTCGAAATGTCGAGAATAAAGAAAGTCGAAATGTCGAGAATAAAGTCGAAATGTCGAGAATAAAGACGAAATGTCGAGAATAAAGTCGAAATGTCGAGAATAAAGTCAAAACGTCGGAAATAAAGTCGAAATGTCGAGAATAAAGTCGAAATGTCGAGAATAAAAGTCGAAATGAAAATAAAACAAGAAAAGTCAAAATGTCCGAGAATAAAGTCGAAATGTCGAGAATAAAGTCGAAATGTCGAAGAGAATAAAGTCGAAATGTCGAGAATAAAGTCAAAACGTCGGAAATAAAGTCGAAATGTCGAGAATAAAGTCGAAATGTCGAGAATAAAGTCGAAATAACAAGAATAAAGTCGAAATGCCGAGAATAAAGTCAAAATGTCGAGAATAAAGTCAAAATGTCGAGAATAAAGTCGAAATGTCGAGAATAAAGTCAAAATGTCGAGAATAAAGTCTTAAATGTCGAGAATAAAGTCGAAATGTCGAGAATAAAGTCGAAATGTCGAGAATGAAGACGAAATGTCGAGAATAAAGTCGAAATGTCGAAAATAAAGTCAAAATGTCGAGAATAAAGTCAAAATGTCGAGAATAAAGTCGAAATGTCGAGAATAAAGTCAAAATGTCGAGAATAAAGTCGAAATGTCGGAAATAAAGTCAAAATGTCGAGAATAAAGTCAAAATGTCGAGAATAAAGTCGAATTGTCGAGAATAAAGTCGAAATGTTGAGAATAAAGATGAAATGTCGAGAATAAAGTCGAAATGTCGAGAATAAAGACGAAATGTCGAGAATAAAGTCAAAATGAATAAAGTCTAAATGTCGAGAATAAAGTCTAAATGTCGAGAATAAAGTCAAAATGTCGAGAATAAAGTCGAAATGTCGAAAATAAAGTCAAAATGTCGAGAATAAAGTCGAAATGTCAAAAATAAAGTCAAAATGTCGAGAATAAAGTCAAAATGTCGAGAATAAAGACGAAATGACGAGAATAAAGTCGAAATGACGAGAATAAAGTCGAAATGTCGAGAATAAAGTCGAAATGTCGAGAATAAAGTCGAAATGTCAAGAATAAAGTCAAAACGTCGAGAATAAAGTCGAAATGTCGAGAATAAAGTCGAAATGTCGAGAATAAAGTCGAAATGTCAAAAATAAAGTCAAAATGTCGAGAATAAAGAATGTCGAAATGTCGAGAATAAGTCGAAATGTGTCGAGAATAAAGTCGAAATGTCAAGAATAAAGTCGAAATGTCGAGAATAAAGTCGAAATGTCAAAAGAATAAAGTCGAAATGTCGAGAATAAAGTCGAAATGTCGAGAATAAAGTCGAAATGTCGAGAATAAAGTCGAAATGTCGAGAATAAAGTCGAAATGTCGAGAATAAAGTCAAAATGTCGAGAATAAAGTCGAAATGTCGATAATAAAGTCCAAATGTCGAGAATAAAGTCCAAATGTCGAGAATAAAGTCCAAACGTCGAGAATAAAGTCGAAATGTCGAGAATAAAGTTGAAATGTCGAGAATAAAGTCAAAATGTCGAGAATAAAGTCAAAATGTTGAGAATAAAGTAAAAAAAATCTAAATTTCGATTTCGATTTAGTTTAGTTAGTTATTCTCGACATTGCATCATAGAAGTGTGAATTTATGAGGTCGGGATCGGCGGTGGAAGTGGAGTTCACGTCTTTCTCGTGGACGTGGGAAGACGTGAAGTCCTCTGACAGCTCGGTCACCGCGCCGCCGCGCCGGTTTCAGCGCGGCCACGCAGGCAGGGTGGGATTACGGCGGCGTTCCTCCAGGTTCGGCCGACTCATGACCGCCTCCTCTCCTCCACAATAGTCTGATGGCGTTTAGCGGCGGCCAAATCACCACTTAACAAAAGCTAATTTCTCACTTGGTTAAACTGGGAGGGATTAGCGGCGCTGCGCTGGCGCCATGCGTGTTCGGTGGAGAGCGAGGGGATGGAGGCATGTTAGCGAAGGATTTAAGCCTCAATTACAAGGGACCGGGGGCTTTTGTGCGTCCGTGGCGAAGGTGGGACGCCGAGGTTTAGCGACTTCGCCGGTAATGTTTGCCGCCTCGTCGTGCACGTGTGGAGGAGTGTGCGCGTGCAGCTGAGGGCGACGCAGCCTGACAAATACATGCTGATCCCCTTGTTTAAGAGGGTTTAAATCTCTCCAGTCGCTACTCGGCTGAACACTCGGAGGACCGGCAGACGGTCGAGGCCTGATGACACGCGACCCCGACATGACAGCGACCGGTTTGGTGCGTTAAAACCGGCCGACGACGCTCCGCCAGCACGAGCTGGACTCATGGGGGGGATCACAGCCGGGACGATCCCCAAACCTTCTGGCTTCTGGTTGCGTCGGGGTCAAGAGGAAGTTACATCCAGTCATAACGAACGCTCGAACAAACCCTTCAGACTCTTTAAAGCGTTCAGTGCACCGCCGCAAATGAAATGCAATGCACGTTCTGCCTTCTTTTTTATCAACAAAAGGGTTTGAAAGCGTCTCCGAGCCCGAGCACGAATGCATAAAGACGTGCAACAGCGGTGGTACGTCCTGAAACGGGAGGTCAGATCGACAGATCGGTGAATCCACAACTCTGGTTCAACGGTCATGTGATTTTTTTTTGTTTTCTTTGGTTGAGAATAGACATTTATATGTATATACTGCAGTCCCAGAACCGTCCAGACTGGTTCTGTGGCTTTTCCATCCTGGACGCTTGGAGGGTTTAGGGTTAGGGTTAGGCTAACTCTAACGCTAACCCTAACCCTAACCCTAACCCTCCAAGGGTCCAGGGTTAGGGTTAGGGTTAGGGGCGTTAGGCTAACGCTAACCCTAACCCTGGACCCTTGGAGGGTTAGCGTTAGCCTAACCCTAACCCCAGCTCAGACCTGTTATCACAATTAGCAGCTAGGGGTGTGAAAAAAAAATCGATTTGGCAATACAGTGATCCCTTATTTTCCGCGAGAATCAAAATCCGCGAACTGGAGCCGGAGCCCCCCCGAGCCTAAATAATGTGTTAAAATATGTTTAAAAAACCGCAAAAAAGTAGCGTAACAAGACAAAGGCTCAACTGTGGTCTTTCTGTTTCCTTCACAGCCTCTGGTCTCTGAACCGTAATAAACAAACCGCTCTTTCATCTAACCTCGTTTTCATTCTGCTGTCCCATAACACACACACTACATTACCCATAAGGCCACCTTCTCAAAGGGGCCAGGGTGGCCCACAGCATTTCTTTGCTGCGTTTCCGCAGCAATTTGTTTCCGCAAATTTTTTCTTGATTTTTTTTTAATATTATATATTTCTGAAAAAAATCTGCGAATAACTAAAACCGCGGAACTTAAGCGTGAATTGGCGAAGGATCACTGTATATCATGATTTTCGTCCGCCCAATATAATATTCGATTTTTAGCTCCTAATATCAATTTTTTAAGAACAATTTCAATGTTCAGTTTCAATTTTCAAAGAATTTCAAACCAACCTATTTAATAAACAGGTTGTTTTGAAGCAAATAGTTTTGACTCAGTTTGTCATCTGATAAACATATACAGCAACGTGATTTTTCATCTCTACTAACTGGGTAGAATATCGCAATTTATCATGATATCCCGACATCACGATAATATCGTGACCAAGTATCATGATACATATCGTATTGCGATGTCCTTGCCAATACTCAATATTAGCAGCGCAACGAGCTGAATTAATGGATCTAATTACTACAAATTAAGGGCGATGACGCTCGGGGCTGTAGCGATACACTAATCCCGCGATACGATACGATACACGATATTCGGCTTACGGTACGATACATATCGATATTCATCTTACAATACATTTACATCATTTTCTGAAAGATTTTAAAGGGACAAAGTGATTTTGGTGACATCTTGTGAGTGTTCCAATGACTTTGTTTGAATTAATTAAACTGAAAGCATCAATAAAAATAAAATCAATAAAATATAGATATATATTGCGGAATCGATAAAATCGCTCACCTCTAGATGACGCTCTGCCGGCTCGTTCTTGGTCACTGAACCCAGTTGGACGAACAGTTCTGGCAGCCGGACGGGACCAGATAGGTACCAGATAGCCGGCTCAGCTTAGCTTAGCTCACGCTAACTCATTATGGTAACCAACACTCATAAAAGTTATCGTTTTGCACTCTTGGCTTTTTATTCACGGCCCAGAATTTAAATTAACCGAAAGTGCTGAGAGACTAAAGCGATGCCAGCGAGTCTTTATCGTAACTTAGTCGTAATATTTGTGTGCTATTAAAACCAGTTAGCGATATAACACAACGTCGTATTGTCCCGTAAATAACTGAGGCTGGCTAACAGAGGAGCTGTTGTACTTTAATCCCCGCAGGATTGTGATCTAAAAAAAACATCACAAACGTTTTTATTACGACCTCAGGAAACTAAGTTTTAAAAAGAGTCAGAAGATGTTTGTTTTCAGGATTAAACGTAAGAAACGTCCGCCGCTGCCGAACCTCCACGGCGCTCACGGTTGGAGAACAAAAGCAGCAGTTTTCATCTCCTCCATACTTTTGGGGGGCGAGAAAAGTGGGATGTAGAAGGAGTTTAGACCCCCCCCCCCCCCCCCCCCCCCCCGTCACAACAGCCAACCCTTTGGTCTGAATCAAAGCCCTGCCTCCCCCCCGCTGACACCCCTGAATTATTCACTCAGAGGAAAAGATAAACAAAGCTCGCCAGCTACAGTTGTTCCATCGATTTTCTCGGAGCAACATCACAGATAACAAAAAGAGGGCTGGAGGAGGCGAACCGGGGCGCCGCCGCCGCCGCCGCCGCCGCCGCCGCCGTGCTTTTTCCCCCCATCTGTAAATAAATCAATAACACGTGTAGTTTCCCTCCTGAGAAACAAACCCCAGGCCCGTTTCCCAGGACGGCCGGTCACGGATCCGTATGATATTTGTTTTATTTGCAGCAGTTTTACGGTGCGAGCCCCCCCCCATGTGGGCGCGCCACCTCTCTACCTGTTGCTTGGGCTGAAACGACTCTCGGCTGGGATCATTTACTCCTCTGAGCGCCGGCCGGGTAAACAAAGCTGGCCCGGGGCCAGTAACTGATTAGAAACAGACACCCCCCCCCCCCCCCACTCTCACTTCAGCTTTCTCCTCAGCGAGACTTTCAGAATAAAAGCTTTTTCTACCGACAACAGTTTTACAGTCCTGTTCGAAAGCTGGAACCTCTTAATCCTCCATTTAATGTTTAAAAACGGGATTTTAAAAAAGAACAGGCATTGTTGTGGGTTCTCTGCCTTAACACAACGCCAAAAAGGAAAGACGTCAGCAGTTGATCTTAGAGAATCAGAGCGGTTCAGAGCAGCCAGTTGAGGCTGCTTCACCTGGTCAGGTGAGAAGGTGTTCTGAGGACCTGAGCCACTGAGGAGATGAGCTGAAGATAACTGATGGAGAGGTGGACAGCTTCTCCTTAGTATTAAAGTTATGTTGCTGTTCATCTGAGGTTGTCTGTGATCAAAGCCGAGATCCACTACAATCAGGATTTATAGTTTTTACCCAGAAAGAGGAGGCGCTAACGTCTGTCTGAATTACAGTCGGACACATTTCTGGACCGGGAGCTGCCGTCTCCACGTGTCCTAGCTTGTCCAGGATCCTCTAACAGCCCCGTGGCTCCACTTGGAGGAAATAGAAAGACATACCTGGAGGAAAATTGCAGGTATTTTCTCTCTCGCTGTGACTGTTTTTATCACCAGCCTCCTTCTGCTTTCTCCGCCTCCACGCCTCTGCGTGTAGCCGCTAACGGCGGCGGCGGGACTCGGCTGGTCAGAGGGTGAAACAATGGCGGGATGGAGGCCCGTCCCGGCTGGGATCCGGTTCATCCGGAGCTTTTTAGCGAAGCTTTCTCGGCTCGTCCGCTCGTTAAAACAAGTTCTTGCGGTGAGCGACGACCCCACAAATGTTTTTACAGCCGGAGATGTGCGAACACCTGACGGATGAGTTATGGGCAGCCGAGAGACTCCCTCCAACTCCCCACTTTTTAAACTTCTCAAACCCAAAGTTGGAACAACATGAGTCAGACTTTTACGATGAACCTGAGAGATATTTCACGTTTTCGGTGGATGACACTGCGATTCAGAGCCACCTGCACAAACGATGTCTTAAGATGAGCAGAAGCCACCTGTCAACCTCGTCCAGAGGCGACATCTTTGGACTCTATGGACCATAGAGTCTGGGATGGACCGTCATCATGGAAACATGGATAGTATGAACTGAGGAGTACCACAAGGCTCCGTATCAGGACCTCTGCTTCTTCAGTCCCACTCAGCGTCGTCTAATGTTCATTAATGTGCTGATTCCAACCATCAGCCAAAACCGACTACCGCAAATTATTTGGTTCTTCCCAAGAAAAAAAAAACTTACATTTAGAAGCCTTAGATATTTTTCTTGTTTTATTAATTACTTTCTTATTTTAAGTCTTCAATTTATCAGTATAATCTTATATCAAGTAAAACTTTACTTTTTTGTCTCAAACAGGCAGGGTAATCCTAAAATGAGACAATTAACACTTAAAATAAGATGTATTACGTTTTAAAATAAATCTTGTTTTAAGATTCAATAACAAACTATACCTTTCTTTAATCTAGAAACAAGTGTTCCTACAATCTTAATTTAAGAAATCTTACCAAGTGAAATTATCTTTTTTTTTCACTTTGTTTTGAGAACCTTTTTACGTAGTTGTATGTTTTTATCTTGTTTGAAGACCCCCTTTTTTTTTGCAGTGATGCTGATTGGATGCAGGTTGCTGATGTAGTGCTAATGCTAGCTAACTCCTCCGTTAAACTGTAAGTGTCGGTCAGTATTTCATAACTTCCTGTGCTGGCCTGTCGCAACCTTTCCACGGCGCCTCATCGCGCAGCTGAAATGAGGTTTCGGAAACCTCCGGATGGCGTCACAGAGGGGAGTCCAGAGATGTCAACTCCGTCTCAGAGCGACGTTGACGTATCCGTCCTCAGCCGAGCGAAAGTCAAAGCAAACGTCAGAATAGCTGCATTTCATTTTTTTTTTTATTTGTGTTTTGCCCGTCTTCCTCCGGGTCACCCAGGTTGATTTCGGTCTGCGAGCGACGCGACCTGGTTGTGGTGTTTTATTGGACGCTGTCAGACAGTGACCTGTTTTACTGTCGCCCAGCGTGGCAGGAAGTGGTCGCATGTTTTCATGTGTCACATTTGCTTTTTATAGCGCGTGCGCTTCCTCGCCGTGTAGCTTCGCTCCTTTAAGAGCGGAGGACGCCGGCGTCCGACGTGGACCGGCCCAGTTAGACAGCTGGAGGACTCTCATGAGCAGAAACCGTTAGCGTTACCTGCTAACCGCCACAGAGAGCTAACGCTAGCTGCAGAACTAGCTGTCTCAAATCATCAACCACGTAGATCAGGTTTTGTACTTTCTTTTAGGAGAAATAAAACATTTATGAGTGATAAACCAACATGTGAACTTTTCTGGAGGTTTTATCTCAGATGTGGCTTCAAACATTCACAGCTGGAGAAAGAAACCGGGACAGAAAAGGTCCGATCGGCCCAAATCGTTCTGGAACTGGATTTAATGTAAGTCTTGACATCCATGTGGCCTCCGCTGGGCGTGAATCATGTGAAGTCTGCTGGACCGCTTCATCCAGGCCTTATAAGGGCCTCCATCAGGGGCCGGCCCCCTCAGCCCCCCCCCCCCCCCCCTCCCCCGGTCTGGATCTCCTCGACCTGCCTCGCTCCCACTCCTCGCTGCCATTTCTGTGTAAACAAGTCGATTCTGACCAAACGCATTCAGACCCCGGGCCCGACCCCCCCCCCCCCCCCCGCCCCCCCCGCCTCGAATCCAAAACAAGAACCAGCACGAGCCTGTCGATGCCAGGAAGTGGACCTGCAGAGCCCAGACTGGGACTCATCCAGAGGAAAGCTAATAACATGTCACCGATCAGCTGATAACATGTCACCGATCAGCTGATAACGGGTCACTGATCAGCTGATAACGGGTCACCGATCAGCTGATAACGGGTCACCGATCAGCTGATAACGAGTCACTGATCAGCTGATAACATGTCATCGATCAGCTGATAACGGGTCACTGATCAGCTGATAACGGGTCACTGATCAACTGATAACGGGTCACTGATCAGCTGATAACGAGTCACCGATCAGCTGATAACATGTCACCGATCAGCTGATAACGGGTCATTGATCAGCTGATAACGAGTCACCGATCAGCTGATAACGTGTCACCGATCAGCTGATAACGGGTCACCGATCAGCTGATAACGGGTCACTGATCAGCTGATAACGGGTCACCGATCAGTTGATAACATGTCACCGATCAGCTGATAACGGGTCACCGATCAGCTGATAACGGGTCACCGATCAGCTGATAACAGGTCACCGATCAGCTGATAACGAGTCACCGATCAGCTGATAACATGTCACCGATCAGCTGATAACGAGTCACCGATCAGCTGATAACGGGTCTCCGATCAGCTGATAACGTGTCACCGATCAGCTGATAACGGGTCTCCGATCAGCTGATAACGTGTCACCGATCAGCTGATAACGAGTCACCGATCAGCTGATAACGGGTCTCCGATCAGCTGATAACATGTCACCGATCAGCTGATAACGAGTCACCGATCAGCTGATAACGGGTCTCCGATCAGCTGATAACGTGTCACCGATCAGCTGATAACGGGTCACCATCAGCGATAATCAGCTGATAACGTCACCGATCACTGATAAATCACCGATCAGCTGATACATGTCACCGATCAGCTGATAACGAGTCACCGATCAGCTGATAACGGGTCTCCGATCAGCTGATAACGTGTCACCGATCAGCTGATAACGTGTCACCGATCAGCTGATAACGGGTCACCGATCAGCTGATAACGGGTCACTGATCAGCTGATAACATGAAACTAATCTGTCACCTCTGCTACCTGTCTCTGATTGGTTGCGTCTGTCATCGCTGCTCTCTGATTGGTTGCGTCATCGCTGCTCTCTGATTGGTTGCGTCTGTCATCGCTGCTCTCTGATTCGTTGCGTCATCGCTGCTCTCTGATTGGTTGCGTCTGTCATCGCTGCTCTCTGATTGGTTGCGTCATCACTGCTCTCTGATTGGTTGCGTCATCGCTGCTCTCTGATTGGTTGCGTCTGTCATCGCTGCTCTCTGATTGGTTGCTCATCTGTCCATCAAGTGGCGTCAAATCAAAGTCCAGAGGAACCAGATTAATTATTTGTGTTAAAGAGGCAAACGAGTTGGACGGCTGAGAAATCCCTGCAAGCTTGACGTCATGACGACTAACGTGTAATTAGTCTCCAATTAGCTAGAACTCTGATTGGCCCAAACGTGGAGCACATCTGCAGTTTCTTCGGACCACATCTGGTCTCGAATGATGGAGTCGACGTTGTCGTTCCTGAATTTCTGGCCGCATCTGAGCCACATTTAGCAGAACCAGAACTGAACCGGGGCGGCCCAGATTAGGTCCAAATGTGTCTGGGCTTCAGGGGCCGAAGGGGGCGGGGCTTGAAAGCAGGAAGCTGGTTGGAGGTAAAACGCTGGCGGGAGACAGAAAGAGACGTTTTAGCTTTTGTCTGCAGTCTTGAAGCTGTTTTACGTCTCATTCAGACACCAGAGTTGGTCCAGTGGGTGGGGGTGTGGGGGGGAGTCCAGGAGACTTGGCATTGTGCGTCTTGGATGAGGCTGATGGGGGGGGGGGGTGTTTGGACGGGGCAGGTGACGTGTGGGGGGGGGGGGGGGGGACTGCTGGACCGCTGCTCCTCATGTGCACCTCATGGCAGAGCGTCTCCATTGTTGCCGTGCCAACACTTCACCTGACGAGACGTCCACCACTTCACCTCAGCAGACGAACACAAAGATCATCCAGAGAGACGCCAGAGCTTCCTGGAGGCTCCGGGACCCAGACAGTCCAGGAGGCGGGTTCTGGGGTTCTGGGGTTCTGGGGTTCTGGGGTTCTGGGGTTCTGGAGGTCTGGGGTTCTGGAGGTCTGGGGTTCTGGGGTTCTGGGGTTCTGGAGGTCTGGGGTTCTGGAGGTCTGGGGTTCTGGGGGTCTGGAGTCCGTTTATCAGGGTCTCAGTTGAAGTGTTGAGGAACCACATTTCAGGCTGTTGGTGGAGATTCAGACCCGTAGAGCTCCTTCCCTCCAGACTCTGGAGGTCCAGGTCTGAAGGTTCTGAAGGTTCCTCTGAAGGTCCAGGTCTGCTGTGAAGCTCTACGGGTGTGAATCTCCACCAACAGTCTGACCCCCAGAACCCCCATCCTGGACTGTCTGGGTCCCGGAGCCTTCAGGATGCTCTGGTGTCTTTCTGGATGCTCATTGGAGATCAACGGAGATCAGGCCCCTGGAGGTCTGTAGAAGACCAGGAGGTCTGTAGAGGACCAGGAGGTCTGTAGAGGACCATCAGGTCCAGGAGGTCCGTAGAGGACCAGAAGGTCCTGGAGGTCTGTAGATGACCAGGAGAGTCAGGAGGTCTGTAGAAGACCAGGAGGTCCGTAGAGGACCATCAGGTCCTGGAGGTCCGTAGAGGACCAGAAGGTCCTGGAGGTCTGTAGAAGACCAGGAGAGTCAGGAGGTCTGTAGAATACCAGGAGGTCCGTAGAAGACCAGAAGGTCCTGGAGGTCTGTAGAAGACCAGGAGAGTCAGGAGGTCTGTAGAAGACCAGGAGGTCCGTAGAGGACCATCAGGTCCTGGAGGTCCGTAGAGGACCAGAAGGTCCTGGAGGTCTGTAGAAGACCAGGAGAGTCAGGAGGTCTGTAGAAGACCAGGAGGTCCGTAGAGGACCATCAGGTCCAGGAGGTCCGTAGAGGACCAGAAGGTCCTGGAGGTCTGTAGAAGACCAGGAGAGTCAGGAGGTCTGTAGAATACCAGGAGGTCCGTAGAAGACCAGAAGGTCCTGGAGGTCTGTAGAAGACCAGGAGAGTCAGGAGGTCTGTAGAAGACCAGGAGGTCCGTAGAGGACCATCAGGTCCTGGAGGTCCGTAGAGGACCAGGAGGGTCAGGAGGACTGTAGAAGACCAGGAGGTCCGTAGAGGACCATCAGGTCCTGAAGGTCCGTAGAGGACCATCAGGTCCTGAAGGTCCGTAGAGGACCAGAAGGTCCTGGAGGTTTATAGAAGACCAAGAGGTCTGTAGAGGATCTGCAGTCATCGTTGGACTGATTTTGGTTCCATCAGCTGGTCTGCAGGTGCAGCCAGGTGTCTGTGACGAGCCTCCCTCCCTCTCTCTCTCTCTCTCTCTCTCTCTCTCTCTCTCTCTCTCTCTGCGGCGGTTTGTTCTGGACTCTCAGTTCTGACCCGTCACCTGACACCTCCTACTCCCTCTTTCTCTTCCTGTAACGAGCTAAAGGAGTCCTAATTTAGTTCCCATCAGCCGACCCCCCCTCCGTCGTTACACACCTCGCCAGCGCTAATCCTTTGTTGGCTGGATGACACGGCGAGGAGCCGGAGTTCAGCTCACGCTGGGATGAAAGCAGGACGCATCAGAGACGGAGTTACGGCGAACGGGAAAATAAAAATAACCGCTGCTGGTGTTGATGTTTCAAATCTGGATTAGTCCCGGTGAGATCAGCCGCCCCGCAGGAGGCCCGCCGTCGCTTTGTTCCCGCCACCCGTCAGCTTTACTCCACGGAAACATCAGAAACGTGACGGCTAGCTGAGTGAGAGGAGGTTAGCTAGCAGCTGGAAACGCTCCTGACCTGATGTTCACGTACGCAGACGTACGGGTGTTCAGATACCGGCGCGGTCGCTCGGTGTTCAGATACCTGCGCGGTCGCTCGGTGTTCAGATACCGGCGCGGTCGCTCGGTGTTCAGATACCGGCGCGGTCGCTCGGTGTTCAGATACCTGCGCGGTCGCTCGGTGTTCAGATACCACGCGGCTCGTGTTCAGATACCGCGGCGGTCGCTCGGTGTTCAGATATCTGCGCTCGGTGGATCGCGGTCGTGTTCAGATACCGGTCGCTCGGTCGCTCGGTGTTCAGATACCTGCGCGGTCGCTCGGTGTTCAGATACCGCGGTCGCCGTGTTCAGATATACCGGTGGTCGCTCGGTGTTCAGATACCGGCCGCGGTCGCTCGGGTGTTCAGATACCGGGTCGCGGCGCTCGTGTTAGATCGCGGTCGTCGCTCGGTGTTCAGATACCTGCGCGGTCGCTCGGTGTTCAGATACCGGCGCGGTCGCTCGGTGTTCAGATACCGCGCGGTCGCTCGGTGTTCAGATACCGGCGCGGTCGCTCGTGTTTCAGATACCGCCGCGGTCGCTCGGTGTTCAGATACCGGCGCGGTCGCTCGGTGTTCAGATACCGGCGCGGTCGCTCGGTGTTCAGATACCGGCGCGGTCGCTCGGTGTTCAGATACCTGCGCGGTCGCTCGGTGTTCAGATACCTGCGCGGCTCGGTGTTCTGCGCGGCTCGGGTTCAGATACCGGCGCGGTCGCTCGGTGTTCAGATACCGGCGCGGTCGCTCGGTGTTCAGATACCTGCGCGGTCGCTCGGTGTTCAGATACCGGCGCGGTCGCTCGGTGTTCAGATACCGGCGCGGTCGCTCGGTGTTCAGATACCGCGGCGGTCGCTAGTAAAAATACGGGGAAGTAACGACGAACATCAACAACCGACACTCGAGCCTGTCGTCGTGGTCGACCCGTGAACGTCTCAGCTCGTAGGCCTGCAGGCCGGCGGTCCAGGGGTTTTTAACCAGCAACATCTGTGCTGAGCTGATGACTCACATCTCCCATCATGCCCCTGGAGCTCCGCGTGGAAGTCAAACCGACTCAACGACTTCTAGACGCAGCAGATAAACTCTGCTGTCGGAGGACAAAGAGCGAAGTGATTTAATTAAAGCCGCCGCTCTCGTATGTGGTCCTGTAATGATATTAGTTGTGAGCTGTTAAATCCAAATTAGAGCGAGTTGCCGGGCGACGTTAAAAGCCGGCACTCGAACCACTTCATTCAAAACTAACAGACTACTTAAAGAATCCAGGCGAGCTCTGCTTGGAAACGAACTCTGCTTGGAAACGATCTCATTAGGCGGAGAGACGCGGGAAATAAACACCTCCTGGTTCCAAACAAACAACCGCCAAGTTCAGTCGACCGCGCCTCTGTGGCGGCGGCGGGAACGGCTGAAACGGCCGGTCACGGCTGCGTCTTGGCGCGGTCGTAGCGCCGACAGGAGACCGTTGTCTTAAATCAGCTCCGTAATCTAGAAGACACCAGGTCGTAGATCTGCAGTTTAACGCCGTTAATGGAGAAAAGGATTGTGGGTAGGCATTAATCAGCTCAGTAATAAGATCTTATTTCTTATTTCTTTCCGGTCGGACAGCGGCACGCCCGTCGTTGCTGTTAGGTTCGTGTTTGGCGAGTACGGCTAACGCCGGGGAAAGAATGTAGCTACGCTAGGGATGTAACGATATGGAAAATTTGATATCTCGATTGTAGTGACCAAATTATCACGGTTTACGATATTATCGCGGTATTCTTAATTGATGTACAAATGTCTAAAAAAAAACATACATTTTAATAATTTCACAAAATCTTGTGATTTTGTTGTCATTATGAAACATCAGAAGCCAAATTTAGGAGCTAAATATGTTGTTCTGAATTGTAGTTCACTCTGTGTGTCTGTGGGTGGTCGCTGTGTTGTTACCTGAGGGTCAGGTATAAAGGTAGCTGCCTGTTATTGGTTAGCTGTTAGCGCTGTGGCGCTAACTGCCAGCGTTATGGTTGTCGGATCAGTTAATGGAATAAATTAATATTTTAACTGCATCAGAAGAACATCGTTACGGTCATTTTTCCATGTCATTTTTCAATGTCCTGCGTGCTATCACCACTTTCCTCCATGCTAACGTTACGAAGTTGATGTTACAAGCTACATATTGACGCAAGACTTGAATGAGGCTGATATTACACATCCTGGTAATCGACCGCCATAATGAGATGAAGTCAAACATAAACGGTAATCATTATCACGTAAAATTTTACCGCGCTTTACCGTAATTCCGGTAACCGTTCCATCGCTAAGCTACACTACAGATAACGATGAGCAGCTAGTAATCGTCCAGCTCTAATCCTGGTTCTGGCTCCAACATGCGTGGAAGGACCAGAAATGATATGAAATACAGCGACGATCGTATGAAAAGATGTGCGTCCTTCCGACAGCAGGAGCTGGCTCCGCCCACTGGTGAGGCTCCGGGGATTCGACCAATCAGAAAACGCTCTGGGGTAGGGATGCACGATAACTGTTATTTAAAACTGATACCGATAACCGATAACACACACATATACCTAAGATCATTACATCAATACTATGAACAAAATCAAAAATAGTTTTGACTCTTTAAATGAACAGATATTTATTTTTTCCAATATAAAACTATTGTCAAGCCTCTCAAACATTTTCATAAAGCTATCAAACAAACCTATTTGATATCTCACATTAACTTAAATAAGGTTCATTACTGACTGATATAAAAAATAAAGGCTCCTTGAACTGATGGAAATACATGCATCAGAATTACTAACTGAAAAAGATTAACATTTAAAGGATTTTGACTTGTGGTTCCATTTAAATTAATACCTTTAATTAAAGTAAATGAGGTTCAGTAGTTTTTGTTTTTTATTTTTTAATCTCATGGAAGCTTTAGATGAGAGGAATGAAGGAGAGGAGAGACTGCTGCTGGCTCGCGTACGTTAGCATTAGCTTCCGTTAGCTCGCGTTAGCGCGATTTCAAAACTCCATGGAAGTGATTGTTATGTTGTAGGTGGCTGATCAGGTTTTACGTATTAAAGCTTGTGCTTCCCTCCTCGTAGAATTCACTCGGAGGATTCGTCACAAATAACCACCAAACTATCTTCTTCTGAAACTTTAACCAAGTTCCACGCCGCCATGTTTGTTGTGATCAGCGCTGTGCTGCAGGCTGCATTCAAGGTGTAACGTAAATTCCCACGTTCCCTCGTTTGCTAGTCGTTCTTTTAGCCTTTTCTATTTTTTTCTTTTTTATGTGTAACATGAGGGAAAATACTGCGAATATCGATTCTTGATTTTCCTTATTGAGTAATCGTTTTTCTGATTATGCCGACATCACTTGAACATAACATTCACTGCCGGTCATTTAAGGCTCAGAGGGAGCGAGACACTGCTGTGTTGACAGAAATATATACAGTCATGGAAAAAATTATTAGAGCACCATTTTTTCTTCACTTTCTTGTTCATTTTAATACCTGGTACCACTAAACGTCATCATGTGACTAAAACAGACAGAAAAGAAAACACTGAATGCATAAAAGCAGTGTTTTTGGCAGTACAACGCCATAGCTATTGATGTAAAAACTTAAGTGATTTAGGTCATAATCAAGAAAACCATGGAAAATGGTAAGATATCAGCTCTTAAATAAAACTCTTATGAACAATCTTTGTGGTTATCGTTATGTTTGTCCAAACAAATGTACCTTTAGTTGTACCAGGCATTAAAATAAACAAGAAACTGAAGAAAACAAGGGTGGTCTAATCATTTTTTCCATGACTGTATTTTATCGGGGATATTCGTCATGATATCGGACTCATTGGAATGACGTCATAATTTCCTGTTATCGCCCGATAACTATCGGGGCGATAACTATCGGGACGATAATTATCGCCCCGATAGTTATCGCCCCGAAAGTTATCGTCCCGATAGTTATCGCCCCGATAGTTATCGTCCCGATAGTTATCATTCCGATAGTTATCAACCCGATAATTATCGCCCCGATAGTTATCGCCCCGATAGTTATCGCCCCGATAGTTATCGTCCCGATAATTATCGTCCCGATAATTATCTTCCCGATAGTTATTGCCCCGATAATTATCGCCCCGATAGTTATCGTCCAGATAGTTATCGCCCCGATAATTATCGGGACGGGGGGGGGAGGGGGGGGGGGGGGGGGGGGGGTGGGGGGGGGGGGGGGGGGGGGGGGGGGGGGGGGGGGGGGGGGACGATAACGGGGGGGGGGGGGGGGGGGGGCAGCGTTGTGGCTCGGACCATTTAGATCCCAGTCCAGAGATGAAACAACCATCAGAGAGCAGAGTTGAGTCCAGTCGACTCCTCGTACTGAAGCAGAGACCCGTCGTCCCTGTGAGGACGTGGACACGGACCGTCCTGTCTCCTGTCCGTCCTCGGAGGACGTGGACCTGTGGAGTAATCAGACCCAGTAATCCGCTGAGACAGCCCCCCCCTGCTGTAATTGTACATATCCGACTCCTCCTCCCTCCTTCTTCTGTAATAGCCGTGATTTAATTTAGCTATTTAACCTGTAATTCCAGCGATATTTATTGAGGACCGGGGGGGAGAAAATTGGGCCATTAGCCGCCCCAGATGAGTACGCCGAGATGAAAATGAACGCCGCTAACTGCCGGTTGACCTCTGCACCTTTGCTTTTCCACTCTCTCCTCCGTTTTCTTTCTTATTAGCGGCAGCAGCAGTAATTACGGCAAATTGAATCACAGCGAAGGACCGGGCTTCACGGGTAATGAGAGGGAGGGATCATGGAGGAGAAGCTGCTGCAGCCGCCGGCCGCCGCCGCCGCCGCCGCCGCCGCCGCCGGCTCTGTTTTAAACAGCTTGATCATTTTTACGGTCGCACACTTTTATGTGTTTTGACAGCTGACGTGGTGCCGTTGCACGGAGGAGAATTATTGAGTAAAGACGCGGCGGTATTATAAATACTCCTGCAGAACTGATCTGTTTGCGTCTGTGAGCGAGCCAAGCTAAACAAAGGCAGCGAGCCAGGCGGCGCTTCCACGGCGAAAACACGAGCGCTCGGTTGGACGAGGCTTCGTCTGGAGTCGCCTCGTCACGTTCAGACCGCTAAAGCTCATCTGCTCGTCTGCGGTTTTTCTTATTCTGCTGTAACTCCTGTTGTTTCCAGGCTAAAAACCCCGTTTGTGCTCAGCAGATATGTGATTACTGATCATCACCATCTGCTTTTTAATTTACGAGCATTTCTTTCATGACTTTATGCTGCTTATATGTTTATATCTGATGAGTTAGCTGCTCGTTGGCTACCTCATTTTAAATTTAAAATAAAAAGCCCTGATTCTCACGTTTATTCACCAGCCAGGTCCCAGACCGGCGGCCATGTTTGGGCCTAATCTGGCCTACTTCTGGCTCAGTTACGGCCCAGACCGGAAGCTATGTGGGCCAGATGTGTCCAGATGTGTCCTGCAGGTCATGAACTGGGCCAAGACATGTTTTATAAATATAAATATGGTAAATGTTGTCGGGGCCAGATGTGGCCCAGCTGTCAGAACCAGATATGGGCCACAGAAAACTACAGATCAGGGACAACCGTCGGCTGATAACTTGGGCCTATTAAGGTTTTTTTTTTGCATTAATATAAAAATCTAAAAATGATAAATAATACATTCAAATAACGTTTAAAATGAATATAAATATATAATTCAACAACTCAACTGAGGACAAACACACCTGCTTGTTAACAGGTGAGACAGTCTTCTGTGACTGTTGATTACGATTATTAAAAAGTGGCCGATAAGGGTTAGTCTTTAGTAGTTAGCATTAGTCGTTAGTCATTAACGTTAGGTGTTAGTGTTAGTCGTTATTGGTTAGGCATTGGCATTAGTTGTTAGCGTGAGGTGTTAGCATTAGTTGTTAGCATTAGTCGTTAGTGGTTAGTTGTTAGCGTTAGTCTTTGCTTGTTAGCGTTAGTCATCAGCATTAGGTGTTAGCGTTAGTTGTTGCATTAAGCATAGTATTAGTTGTTAGCATAGTTGTTAGTGGTTAGTCGTTAGCGTTAGTTGTAAGCATTAGTCGATTAGCATTAGTCATTGGTGGTTAGGCAATAGTTGTTAGTTGTTAGCGTTAGTCTTTAGTCGTAAACATTAGTTGTTAGTCGTTAGCATTAGGTGTTAGCGTTAGTCGTTAGCATTAGATGTTAGCATTAGTCGTTAGCATAGTTGTTAGTGGTAAGTTGTTAGAATTGGTTGTTAAAAATAGGTGTTAGCATTAGTCATTAACGTTAGTTGTTAGTTGTTAGCATTAGTCTTTAGTTATTAGCATTAGTTGTTATTCGTTAGCATTAGGTGTTAGCGTTAGTCGTTAGCAATAGTCCTTAGTGGTTAGTGGTTAGTTGTTAGCGTTAGTCTTTAGTCATTAGCAATTATTGTTAGTCATTAGCATTAGTTGTTAGTCGTTAGCATTAGGTGTTAGCGTTAGTCGTTAGCATTAGTCCTTAGTCGTTAGTGGTTAGTGGTTAGCGTTAGTCATTTGTGGTTAGTCGTTAGCATTAGTCGTTAATGGTTAGTCATTAGCGTTAGGCGTTAGTGTTAGTCTAAGTGGTTAGTCGTCAGCGTTAGTCGTTAGCATTAATAGTAAGTCGTATCACAACTAATCCTTGTTGGTTTGTCTGTGTCTCTATCACGTAGAAACTGGCCTCGACAGGCCATTGGTTAGTCATTAGCGTTAGTCGCTAGTGGCTAGTCGTTAGTTGTTAGAAACTGGCCTCGACAGGCCAGTTTCAGAGCATCTGAACAGTAAAGGATGAAGACGTTCTCCGTGTGCTTTGATGTATTCTGGTTGACTGGATTTTTCTTTGTGCGAAACCGAACCGAACACGGCGGGAAACTCGTCCACGTTCACAAACCCGCCAACTTATTCGGACCAGAGTGAACAAAGTTGAGGCGTGAAGGCGGGTTCATCCGGTCCTGCAGGTTTCTATAAAGAGCGCTGAGTGTAACCTTTACAGAAACACTTACTGTAAATACTCATAACTCAGACCGTCGCCGTGGAGGAAGAGCACTGGAGGACTGTGTTTTCACCTCCTACCAAATAAAGCGATGAGCAGCTCCCCGGCTCGCCTGCTTTTTCATATGGAAATAGGAAATAATGGGGTGATTAAATAGAGTCGTATATTAAAGTACAGCTGACATTAGAATTAGCATAATGTGCTCTCGCCTCAGGCTGCATACTTTATTTGCCATCTGCGTTAGACTCCCTTCCCCCGGGAGGGCGCTAGCTCGCTCGCTAACCCCCCCGAAACAAAAAGCAGGGCCCCGCCCCTCCAGAGCGGCCGGTCTGTGTGTTATCTCCTCATCAAACCACACTTCCAGGGAAGGACGGGTTTCCCCGAGAGAAACACCAGAGGAAAGTTGGAGAAGAAAGGGGGCGAGCAGAGGGAGGACATCTTTATTTTTATTGGAGCGCTGAGGGTGTTAACGCTCAGATTATGTGTGTGAGAAAGTGCTGTCCGCTGTAATTAAGTCAAAGGGCCGAACAGGACGGTGGAGGTGAACAGCTGTTCCTCCCTTTAATGCTCACACACTCATAAATTATTCATGTTCATTAATACATTCATTAGTGAACTGTAGCAAAAGAAGAGTTTCACTTCTGGCTTTCAGCAAAAATTCTTTTATACTTTTATACGGACAAACATGTATAGAAGTATTTATATGTGTGTACATGTGTACATATATATATATATGTATGTACAAATGAATAAAAAGAATTAAAATATATATTTTTAAAAGCATGAAAATGCCTCCTAATCAGCGGTCGTGGGTCAGTTGTGCTACGTGCTACGCTAATTAGTTTTTGCAGAAGTTAACTTACGCTGAGTCATCATTGTGCTGGAGAACCTACGAGGATTACTGGTTGTACTGGTGCAGCGAGGACTCTTCTGGGAACTGGTCTCTGTTATAGTTCCTGGGATCAGCTGGAACCGCCCTCCCAGTTCATCAGTCTCCAGTTTGTGATGACAGAAGTCCGTTTCCGGACTCTGGGACATTGGACCACCGGGTGTTCCCCGGTAGCGTAGATGTCGGGTTTAGAGGTCTTCGGAACAACCCGACAACCCGAAAACCCGAGGTTCCGACCCGACCTGAATCGGGTCTCGGGTCCATTCAAAAGACGCGACTCTGGGTTCGGGTCAGAATCGGTACAGTCAGTCTCGGGTCCGGTCGGTGCTCTCTGACAGGCTGGGTCCACGTTTACGCCAGAGAGGTAAAGATATTAGCGGTGGCAGCTAATGTCAGGACTCGGGGCAGTTTAATTAATTATTCATTAACGTGGTGTGTTTGTCATGAAACAATCGTGTTGTCGTAGCGGGTTATTAGCGGTTTGCCGGGCAGCTGTAAAGCACAACAGATCACCAACATGACAACGCTGGATGAGAGAACATATTCACCACACGTCCTGACCGGTGTAGGCTATTAGCGTTAGCAGTTGCTACCAATAGCATCTGTATCCACAAAGAAAATAACGACGTGGATTTATTGTTGTTTACATCACGTAGCCTATGTAGCAACTGAACCGGTAGAAGAAGACAACTTTAGGTAAGAAAATCAAGTTTTATTCAACGCTAGACAACTTTAACAGGAGCAACTATGGGCTGGATTGTCTCGGTTCTGTTCTGGTAAGCTCGGTTCGGTTCGTGGTCGGAAACTAAAGACTCGGGTCGGGTCGGATATTGTGGCACAGAATGGTGCGTCCGACCCCCATGCAGCCTTTTAAAAATCATTCTCAAGTTGTCACAAAGTCAGTTGCACTTCAACTGGAAGGTCACTGGGTGCAGTTGGTTCGGTCCGTCCAGGAATCGGAGCGGTACCAGACCCATGAGGCCGGCCGGGCTAACTCCTAGAACTATGGAGGTTAAATCATTTTTACAGTACTGGTCAGTATTGATCTCTTCCATCATTACTAGGGGTGAGTATCGGCAAGGACCTCGCAATACGATATGTATCACGATACTTTGGTCACGGTGCGATATTATCACGATATTGCGATATCACGATATATTGCTGTATTCTACCCAGTTAACGCCAAAATTAAAAGTAGAGATGAAAAATCAAGTTGCTGTATATGTTCATCAGATGATATTGATCATTCAGAGGACAAACTATTTGCTTCAAAACAACCTATTTATTGTTTATTATTATTATTTATTTATCATAATTATTATATTATATTAATTATTAATTAATTATTATATTATTTATTATAATTATGAAAAATTGATATTAGGAGCTGAATATATTGGGCGGCCGAAAATCACGATATATCGCTAAATTCGATTTTTAAACAGTTAAGTCACAGAAATGGATGAAACTTCCCAAATATACTCAAATATTACGTCAACGTTAACATTAGATTTCAAATTGTAAATGCAAAACAAACAAAAAAACAGTAAAACTTATAACTGATGATCCGTGACCCAGTGCCCGTTTTTACGTTTTTTTTTACGTTCATTTTTACTTCTGTGACTCGTTGGGAGGTCCATTCATTCCCGTGGGAATCTTGTATTTTTAAAATTGTTATAATTAATAACATTATTAATAACGTTATTATTGAGCAGTAAGCAGTGAGGAAGTCCTCTCATGGTTTTAGTTTCTCAGTTCTCTAACATCTGTGTAAGTCCACGTCCAGACCTGACAAAGGGAAACAATTAGAGCAGCGTATGTTTTGCCCACAATCATAAAGTGAGAGTAGCAGGTCAAGAGTACGAGCTTTCATTAAATAACTACAAGAGGAAACAAGAGCGACATTAGCCTCGTCTGAGTGTGCGTCTCTTTCTGGCTGCTGTTTGGTGTCAGAATCACATCACTGCTGTTAATTCTCTCTGTGATTGCACTTCATTTGTTAAACGTGACGTTCAACTTCTGACTGAACAGACGGCAGTTTAGCTCCTTCAGAGACCAAGAAAACACTGGGATACTAGGGAGGGGACTGGTTGGAGCAACGATCCCAGTCTGGGTCCTACCAACCTAGTCTGGGTTCTACCAACCCAGTCTGGGTTCTACCAACCCAGTCTGGGTTCTACCAACCCAGTCTGGGTCCTACCATCCCAGTCTGGGTCCTACCAACCCAGACAGTCTGGGTCCTACCAACCCAGTCTGGGTTCTACCAACCCAGACAGTCTGGGTTCTACCAACCCAGTCTGGCTTCTACCAACCCAGTCTGGCTTCTACCAACCCAGTCTGGGTCCTACCATCCCAGTCTGGGTCCTACCAACCCAGTCTGGCTTCTACCAACCCAGTCTGGCTTCTACCAACCCAGTCTGGGTCCCACCAACCCAGTCTGGGTCCCACCAACCCAGTCTGGGTCCTACCATCCCAGTCTGGGTCCTACCAACCCAGTCTGGCTTCTACCAACCCAGTCTGGGTCCTACCATCCCAGTCTGGGTCCTACCAACCCAGTCTGGCTTCTACCAACCCAGTCTGGCTTCTACCAACCCAGACTGGGTCCTACCAACCCAGACAGTCTGGGTCCTACCATCCCAGTCTGGGTCCTACCAACCCAGACAGTCTGGGTCCTACAAACCCAGTCTGGGTTCTACCATCCCAGTCTGGCTTCTACCAATCCAGTCTGGGTCCTACCAACCCAGACTGGGTCCTACCAACCCAGTCTGGGTTCTACCAACCCAGACAGTCTGGGTTCTACCAACCCAGTCTGGGTCCTACCAACCCAGTCTGGGTCCTACCATCCCAGTCTGGGTTCTACCAACCCAGTCTGGGTTCTACCATCCCAGTCTGGGTCCTACCAACCCAGTCTGGGTCCTACCGACCCAGTCTCGGTTCTACCAACCCAGTCTGGGTCCTACCAACCCAGTCTGGGTTCTACCAACCCAGTCTGGGTTCTACCAACCCAGTCTGGGTCCTACCAACCCAGTCTCGGTTCTACCAACCCAGTCTGGGTCCTACCAACCCAGACAGTCTGGGTTCTACCAACCCAGTCTGGGTCCTACCAACCCAGACAGTCTGGGTTCTACCAACCCAGTCTGGGTCCTACCAACCCAGTCTGGGTTCTACCAACCCAGTCTGGGTCCTACCAACCCAGTCTCGGTTCTACCAACCCAGACAGTCTGGGTTCTACCAACCCAGTCTGGATTCTACCAACCGAGTCTGGGTCCTACCAACCCAGTCTGGGTCCTACCAACCCAGTCTGGGTCCTACCAACCCAGTCTGGGTTCTACCAACCCAGTCTGGGTCCTACCAACCCAGTCTCGGTTCTACCAACCCAGACAGTCTGGGTTCTACCAACCCAGTCTGGATTCTACCAACCCAGACAGTCTGGGTCCTACCAACCCAGTCTTGGTTCTACCAACCCAGTCTGGGTTCTACCAACCCAGACAGTCTGGGTTCTACCAACCCAGTCTGGGTCCTACCAACCCAGTCTCGGTTCTACCAACCCAGACAGTCTGGGTTCTACCAACCCAGTCTGGATTCTACCAACCCAGACAGTCTGGGTCCTACCAACCCAGTCTGGGTTCTACCAACCCAGTCTGGGTCCTACCAACCCAGTCTCGGTTCTACCAACCCAGACAGTCTGGGTTCTACCAACCCAGTCTGGGTTCTACCAACCCAGACAGTCTGGGTCCTACCAACCTAGTCTGGGTCCTACCATCCCAGTCTGGGTCCTACCAACCTAGTCTGGGTCCTACCATCCCAGTCTGGGTCTTACCAACCCAGACAGTCTGGGTCCTACCAACCCAGTCTGGGTCTTACCAACCCAGACCGGTAGAAACTGGTTCCAGCTTTTGCATATGGCTGTTTCTAAGATGTTTTCTGTTGTTTGTGTCTGCAGGTGGCCGAGACGAGCCCGTCAACTACATATGTACCACCTGCAAGCAGCCCTTCCCCAGCGCCTGGTTCCTCCTGCAGCATGCCCAGAACACCCACGGCATCCGCATCTACCTGGAGTCCAACCCCTCCAGCTCAGCTCTCACGCCCCGCCTCACCATGCCTCCGCCAATCGGGAGCGACTCCATCCCGCCGTCCCCGCTCACCAACTTTCTCGGGGACAACAATCCCTTCCACCTCTTGAGGATGACGGGGCCGCTGCTCCGGGAACCGCCCCCGGGCTTCGTGGACAACCGCCTCCCCAGCACGCCTCCGTTCGTCAGTCCGCCTCCCCGCCATCACCTGGACCCCCATCGGCTGGAACGCCTTAGCGCCGAAGAAATGGGCCTCATCTCCCAGCACCCCAGTGCCTTCGAGAGGGTGATGCGACTGACGCCGATGGCCATTGAGTCCCAGTCCATGGATTTCTCCAGGCGGTTACGGGAGCTGGCGGGAAACACTAACAGCGCCACACCGCCGCTGTCACCCAGCAGGCCCAACCCTATGCACCGACTACTAAACCCAAACCCCTTCCAACCAGGGCCCAAATCGCCCTTTCTGAGTACCCCCCCATTACCGCCGATGCCCCCAAACAGCACCACCCCTCCCCAGACCCAGAACAAGGTCAAGTCCTGCGAGTTCTGCGGTAAGACGTTCAAGTTTCAGAGCAACTTGGTGGTGCATCGGCGCAGCCATACCGGTGAAAAACCCTACAAGTGCCAGCTGTGTGACCACGCCTGCTCCCAGGCTAGCAAGCTGAAGCGCCACATGAAGACCCACATGCACAAGACCGGATCCATGACGGGGCGCTCGGACGACGGGCTGTCCACCACGAGCTCTCCGGAGCCGGGAACCAGCGACGTCACCGGCGAGGGCATTAAAAACCGCGACGGGGACTTCCAGGGGGAAACGAAGAGGAGGAGGAGGAGGAGGAAGAGGAGGAACTCGAGAATGAAAGTCGACCGGAATCGAACTTCAGCATGGAGTCCGAGTTCTACCGGAACAGGGAGAACGGCTCTAAACCTCCTTCAGAGGAGAAATCCTCGCTCGCCCTCGACAAGATGGTGGACGGCGGGGGGCTGAACTCCATACAGCAGTACAATAATTTGATAGTCGACAATCGTAAAAGGATGCCCTTCTCTAAGAGGGGCTCCGACGGCCAGCGGGACACTGGAGACGAGGATTCAGTGGTCGGGAGGATGGACCACCACCACCACCACCAGCAGGAAGAGCGGACGACCATTAACGGCCGGAACTGCGGCTCCGGCGACTCTTTCTCAGGCCTGTTCCCCCGTAAACCCACCCCGATCACCAGCCCCGCTCTGTCCAACTCCTCAAACAAGAGGATAAAGATCGAGAAGGACTTGGACATTCCCCCGGTGCCCCACATCCCCTCCGAGAACGTGTACTCCCAGTGGCTGGTGGGCTACGCCGCGTCGCGCCACTTCATCAAAGACCCTTTCTTGGGCTTCACCGACTCCAGACAATCGCCCTTCGCCACCTCCTCCGAGCACTCGTCGGAGAACGGCAGCCTGCGGTTCTCCACGCCGCCGGGGGACCTGCTGGACGGGGGCCTGTCGGGGCGCAGCGGCACCGCCAGCGGGGGCAGCACGCCCCACCTGGGCGGCGGCCCCGGCCCGGGCCGGCCGAGCTCCAAGGAGAGCAGGAGGTGTGACACCTGCGAGTACTGCGGCAAGGTGTTCAAAAACTGTAGCAACCTGACGGTGCACCGGCGCAGCCACACCGGCGAGCGGCCGTACAAGTGCGAGCTGTGCAACTACGCCTGCGCCCAGAGCTCCAAGCTCACCCGCCACATGAAGACGCACGGCCAGCTGGGAAAGGAGGTGTACCGCTGCGACATTTGCCAAATGCCCTTCAGCGTGTACAGCACTCTGGAGAAACACATGAAAAAGTGGCACGGCGAACACTTGATGACCAGCGAGGTCAAAATCGAACAAAGCAGAGAGAGCGTAAAGCGAGTCCTGGAGCGCCACCAGGGGGCGCAAACACAAGGGGGTAGCTGGATACTTTTATATTCGTTTTGGTTTAATTTTGTGTTTTTGATTTAAAAAAAAAAAAAAACTGCCAACTGAGAACAAGAAAAGTGAAAACAGAGCTGTCTAAACTGCCTCTTTTGGCTTTTATTTTAAACAATCAGTCAGTTAAGTTATGAATTATGTGGAGCCTTTAACTGTGCAATAATTTCTGTATTTATTGGATTTTGTATTTCGGCATGTGCAGGTACATTTTTATTAGGCTTTTTCTTTGTTGTCTACTTTGATTTTTGCATTTTTTTTTAAACCCACATCCTGAGATTTTTTTTTAGACATTTTATGCGGCAATTCCACTTCCGACCACACGGGGGCGAAACGTCACGAAGAAATCCCTGGAGTAACAAACAAGTGCACCTCTGGTGGGACTATGTGGCATTACAGGAACCATCTCCACTCGATACGCCCTCATGTGGTCAGAAGTGGTACTGCTACTTCGAGTGGCTGTGAGTCTTCTTTTGGTTTTTTTTTTGGCCACTGCTTGTAGGAAATTATATATGAACCTAATTGTGTAATGTGTTGAAAAGTTGCTGAATTCAATCTTCGATTTGAAAGCGGCGCTAACTGAGAATGCTAGAATTAGTTTTTTTTTTTGTGTGATGATGATACGCGGACAACAATCCTTCGGTGTTGTAGCATGAACTGACTCTAAAACGTGCCGATGTAATTGGATATGTAGCACCGAGTGTCATTACTGACCGTAAACGTCAAACAAATAGAGGATCCCAAGGTTCCTAAACCCCGCCTCCACGTGAAACCATCCCAGCCAACCAGGAGAAGCCGGTTCTCCTCTGGTCTACATCTACAGCGCTACGTTCACGCATCTACGCGTTTGACTTTTACTACTATTCAGAACAAAGACTTTTCTTAAAGCGAGATGGGAAGCACAGACACATCTCAGGGTAAACGTTGCTACTTTCCTTAGCTCAGCCGCTCGTTGGGCCTTTAGCTAACCGCTTCTGAAGGTGTTTCTATCCGCTCAAGTTTCTACATCTTCAACAGTTATTTCTGGATTTATTTAGAAACTGAACGCAAGAAAGATAGGCTATACATTTTCTGCTGAAATATGTCTAATTAACAAAATTTATCTTTAAGCTATCTTAGCGATTAAATCGTTTAGTCTGATTAATGACTTCCCCGGGTATCTGGGCAACAGAAATACATGTTTTTATGAGATGATTAACACCAGTTTGGTGTTATTCTTTGGTTTTTCCTATTTCAGAACCAAATCAGAAAAACTGTGTTGACGTTTTTTCCCGTTCTACAACCAAACGGGTAAATGGGATTTTATTAATTTTATAAATTGATTATAAAGCGATGTAAAGGAACATTTGCAGTCTTTAGCTCAGAGGATCTTGTTTATCTGCTTTCAGTTTTAATTTCCAGAAAAAGACAGGGAAAGACATTCGATTAAAGAACTGTACTTCCTGGATATGAACACTAGGGGGCCATGTCACGAACAAGGAGCAACAACTTCATACTTGCGATGCGTTGAAGTCGGAAAACGAAAATCGGAGTCCTGTTCACGTTTTAAAACTCTTCTGTTTTTTGCTTTGGTTTTGTACTTTGAACACTATCACATATTTCGCACGGATTAGCATGTTCCTCGTTTTCCCAGAATTCCATCACACAATCAAAACAAATAACCGCAGTTTCTGGTGTCTGTTAGCGTTTCAGTTTTCCCTCAATTTTTTTTATTTTTTTTTTTACTGTTTTGGTTCTGAAACAGAAAAGCCAGAGAATGAACGTTACACACATTTTGACCAGCTTTGTTTGATTTATTTATTTTTAAATCACAACCCCATAAAAGCACTTTTATTTAAAAAAAAAAAAAAATCCCATTAAATTCAACGCTGACAACGTAAAAAGTTCTAAACAGCCAACGGGCACTTTACGGTTTCTCCGTCTGACAGAAAAAGGGGGGCGGAGCTTGGGATCAGGTGACACTGAAGTGCCAGGATTGACAGGCGTAGCTTTTTAAACGCTGGCACTATAAAAAAATTTAACCAGAACGATTTATTCGGGACAGTTTTTCTACTGCCATTCGATTCGACATGAGTGTGCCTTGAACAACGATCTTCCTTTTAATTGTCTCAGACAAAAAATGCAAAACTTTTTCAGAAGCATCAAATTGAACGAGAAAAAAAATGCAAAATTGTGTTGACTTTAAAAGTGTAATTCGACTCCTGAACGGAATAAATTAATACGAATTTAAGAACTCTGCTGAGTTTAGGTTTAGCATTAGCCAGCACAATGCTAGCGTGTCTGTGTGTGTATATGTGTGCATATGTACATATAAAGGCACAAACGTATATATAGATCTATATGAAATGAGTCTGTCCAAATTTATGGAAAAATTCTGTTAAAAAAAAAGCCACAAACACCAAACGTGAGAGAAAGAGACGACTGGACAAAAATCAGGAAAAGTAGAATCTGCTCCAGAACTTAGTGCACTCTGTCTTAAATAAGTTTACAGTATTGATATGAGTACAAGGGTAAAAATAATATTTGTGCGTTTAAAATGTGTGTTTAAAGTTTCTTTTGTTCAGGTTTGCTTCTAAAACTTCTCTGAATGCCAAAGTGGCAGTGTGTATAATGGTTCTTTTTTATTTTGTTTTATAGTTCTTTTGTGCCAGGTTTTTAGTATATATATATAAATATATGAATATATATTACATTTTTCTTCTTTACTGTAAAGTATAGCAGTATTTGTAATATTGGAGAATGCCTGGGCATTTCACAAAAATATAAAAAAAAAAATGCAGTTTATTTGATTTTATTTTTTATTTTGCAGTCCATTTTAAATTGTGGGTCTCTGAAGCTGTTTTTTGTCAATGTAACTGTAAAAGTCTTAAGTTTTAGTAAGTTTTCTTCTGCCTTGGGTGTAATGAAATAATAAAAAAATAATAATAAATGAGTTGGGGGGGGGGGAAAGAGCTGTAACAAAGTTGGATTTGGGGGTTTCTGGGTTTCCAGGCGGGAAAAACCCTCCAGGTGGAAAAACACTGAGAATCCTGACTTTTATCTGTTTTTCTTCTTCTTGAGTGGATTATTCTTCATGGATGGTTTAAAATACGCGTGTAGAAGTCTTTTCCTAACGAGCTTGTTTTCCTTTTTTCATTTCTCTTTCCTTTTTTTTTTTTTTTTTTTTTTTTTTTTTTTTTTAAACCTGTACATCTGGTGAACCGGGCTCTCCGGTTTGCCCCGTGAACCCGATCACTTTGTACCGTTCTCATTTGAATCATGTTGTACAGAATGGGAATAAATCCAGGTTGTTAAACAGCCTTTTAGTGACACAAAAAAGAACAAAACAAAACAAATGGATGTCTTGTTTGCCTCTCTGTCGGTTGTACATAATTTTCTATGACTTTTGATTTTGTTTTTGTGTGACTTCTAACTGCTGTTGGCAGGTGGAAACTCCCTGATGTTTGGAGGGGTGGGGGGATGGGGGGATGGGGGGGAGGATGGCGGGGGAGGGGCCCCGGCCTGCACAGAGCACAAACAAACCTCCAACTTCTGAGACCACAGAAAAAAAAAAAAAAAAAACACGTAAAACGCCGTGAAAGAAATTTATGTTTGGAGATGTTCTGAGAAGATTCTGCTGCTGGACTCGGACCACAGAAACCACGATCACACGAACAACACCTGCCAGAAGAGGATGAGACTCTGATAAACGAAAACAAAAAAACAAAACGCCTCTCCGAAGAGCCTGCGTTCAACCCGACAAACTCAAAGCCACTTCCTGTTGTTTTGGCGTCTGCAGCGTTCGGCGGATCGCCCGTCCGTTCGGCGGATCGCCCGTCAGGTCGGCGCCGGCAGCTTTCCTCGCGTTCGAACCGACGCAAGAGGAAGAAAAAAGGGTTCTCTTTTTGTTTTATAACTATTTTGGATGCAGAGGGGGAGGGTCTGGGGGCGGGGCTTACGGGGAGTGGGGGTGTGATGCTGTTTGTGATGTGGCTTTATTTAAATACATGGACTGAGTCTGTTAGGGTGCAGCTGTGTTCTCTATGATGTCACTGACGGCCGGTGGATCTCATTGGCTGGTTACAGTAAACATGACATTCAGACTCCAACTGTCGTCTTCTGCTTCTTTTTAAATATCAACATCACCACAAACACGCAAGTTCGGCTAACCGTCCTCATGAACGGGGCCGTACCCAACACCCATGTAACACTTATGTAAAATAATATACTCTAATATAATATATAGTTACATTTCTACTTGTTTTAATTAGTCATTTATTTCTCTAGCTGTCAGTCAAATACTCATCAGAATTTTGGATTTTTGTCAAAAAGCAGCATTTTCGTCAAGAAATTGTGAATTTTGCAAGATCACAGTATTTTGTTTTAAACATCACAAATTTAACAAAATTGTTACTTTTTAACAAAAACTTTTTAACAGTAAAATATCCAAAATCCAAATGTACAAAATCACAACTTTTTTTTTTAAACTTAAAATTACAACTTTGCTGTGAAATTGTGAGTTTCATATCACAGGATATTTATTTATTTATTTACTATTCATGTCGCTCAACAGCAAATCTGACAATAATGCACATTTGTGCTGTAAAGAGCATATTTTTGTCATAAAACTGCAACTTTGTTTTATAATCCATTTTATGACATTTGTCACAAAATAATGACGTGCAGAATTCTGGCTTTTTAACTATTTGCACAAGTTCTTGTGAAAATTGCAACTTTTTGAAGTAATTAAAACTTTGAGTTTCACATTTCTGTCCTAAAATCGAGAATTTGCCAATTTTTTTGCCATTAAATCCAAAATTATACAAAATTGACTTTCACATAAAACAATGGCTTTATGTTGCAAAACTGCAAATTATGTGTAACTGCAACTTTATGAGAAAATAACAGAATTTTAAAAATTGCAACTTTTTTACATAATATAACAAGGTTTTTCCTAAAATATTAACTCTCAAATACGTAGGTTTTTCAACATAAAATTACAACTGTATGTAGTAAAATCCTTTTATAAAATCATGAATTTGAAATTTTTGCAATAAAAAGCAGTTTTCTTATATAAATACAGAATTCACCAAATTGCATTTTTTTTTTAAAAATCTAATGTTAGAACTTAATGTCACAAAATATACTGTTTAAATAAAATTATTTTTTTTTTTTTTAACAAAAATTTACTTTCTTGTAAAATTGTTAACTTTTTGTTGTCTAATCTCAACTTTATTGTAAAAAGTAATAAAAAGTTTCATAAAATCACAACTTGTCTGACACCAAATTATAATTTGGTGTCAAAAAACTGCAACTTTTGCAGAATTGCCTGATTTTTAGTGTAAAATCACATTTTTCCCAAAACAACGTTTTGATGTAAAACAACGGTCCAGTCAGAGGTCAAAGGGGGCGGAGCTTGAGCATCACCTGGATGCCTGCTTTTGAGGACATTGCTGTTACTTCCTATTTTATTGTACAAGCGAACCCAAAGTTTCACGTAATTTAAAAATTAGCTTTGCTGAGCCGTTAGTCCAGAGACGGTAAGAACTTCGCTACGTTACGACTTTATTACGAGATTGTCTGACAAGTATAATAATATATTGACCCACGGCAGCCTTCTCCCCGAACCCTCTGAGACCAACCCAGAACCGGTCTCACCAGCCTTTTAGTCCAGTTGACAAAAAAATCCTTAAAATAAAAATGATTAATTGTTCACAACTCAGAAGTGAAGACAGTTACGGAGCTAAGCTGCTCATCAACCGTCAGATTACACCCTGATTCAGGTTTTCAGGTAATCTCCTGTTGGTCGTTTTAATCTCCTGTTGGCCGTTTACCTGGTTCGGTTCTCGTGGATCAACGTGTGGATGGTTCTGATTCGTTGGTGTTTGATCAACAGAACCCGAGCCTCCTCTATTTAATAATATTAGCTAGAGTCAATATTTGCTCAGGCGTCGGGATCTGGGAGTCTGGTAAAGCGCCTAGAGGCTATTTGTATTGTAATAGACGTTATACAAATAAAGTTGAACTGAACTGAATTAATGTCGGTTTTTCAGTTCTGATTTGATAAAACCTCCCGGATGAAAGAACAGAAAAAGATTCAACGGTTACTGTGACCTGGATGAGTCTGAACCAGCCGTCACCAGGTGGCTGCTGGGAGTTTTAAAGCTACTTCTTTGAAATTACACTGTAAAAAAAACAAAAAAACAGTTAAAATGTAAAAAACTAACAGTAGATTCTGGGTACAATAAGTAGATTTTAAAAAGCAAATAAGGAAAAACAAATAATAAATAGAAAGAAAAACATTAAAATAAGTGAAACATCCAGGTAAAGAAATATAGACAAATATTTCATTTGAACTGAGTAATAAATTTGAATTTAGTCTTTGTTTCCTGTATTTTAGCTGATTTTTTTTACAGTGCAGGAACAAAAATAAATTCATAAATCCAAGAGGATGTTACTGAATGTTAGCAGTTTGTTTAATGTGGTTAATGTAAAAAAAAATATTTTTAAAGTGAAAGAGTTGTTTAACAGTAAACGACTAAATTTCACACTTCCTGGCTAATTAAGACATAAAAGACACATTTATGACACATTTGAGAGCGCACGTGGACTCCATGAGTAAATCAAATTTAAAACAGGATAAACAATTTCATATTTCCACGTCTCAGATTTGAAATCTGGCAGTGATTTGATGCAGAAGCTTTGATTTCTGCTTCAATTCAGCTGATTTAAAATCATCATCCAGCCACGTCAGCCGAGCCGCTCGTTAAAATGTTCAGCATTTCCCTCAAACTGCCACGAATAAATTAAATCTTGTGATAATTAGATCTGATTTGAAGAAACGTAAGAAATGTCCTTTGTTGTTTCCGTCCCTCGAAGTCCAGAAAAAGACGTCATTTACATAATCTGAGCGGTTAAAAGATAACGAAGGATGAACCCTCCATCACCTGCTTCCACACCTCCCTCTCACTTCCGTTTCATTTCTGCGCTCCGTTTCCACGGCGGAGAGAGGGAAAGTGGAGGGAAAACAAGAAACCCAGACCCACAATTAGTCGGAGGGAGCGGAGAGCTCCGAGTCGGTCGGACGGACCCGGGCGACTTGTGATTTGGCTCGAGTTTCAAGGCAAATGGGTAATTAAGGCTTTTCCCCGGCCGGGCCGCACTTTGAAGTCCCCTACAGGGGGGATTATCCGGGCCAAGAGATGGAGAGGAGGCGAAGTAATGAGAGCCGGGGAGATGGGGGGGGGGGGGGGGGGGGGAGGGGGGGGCGAGCCTCCATGAAGACGGAGATTAAACATCTCATCATTTATTTTCAAATGGCAGATTTCTGTTGCGGCTCAAACAAACACTTTAGAAAAACAGAGTAAATATTAGAACTGAGACTGGAAATAAACCAGGAACACACGAGGACAATTACTGTCGACGCAGAACTGGAGAGGCTCCGTTAGCAGAACCGTTAGCAGAACTGGAGAGGCTCCGTTAGCGGAACTGGAGAGGCTCCGTTAGTGGAACCGTTAGCAGAACTGGAGAGGCTCCGTTAGCAGAACTAGAGAGGCTCCGTTAGCGGAACTGGAGAGGCTCCGTTAGCGGAACCGTTAGCAGAACTTAAGAGGCTCCGTTAGCAGAACTAGAGAGGCTCCGTTAGCGGAACCGTTAGCAGAACTGGAGAGGCTCCGTTAGCAGAACTGGAGAGGCTCCGTTAGCAGAACTGGAGAGGCTCCGTTAGCAGAACTGGAGAGGCTCCGTTAGCAGAACTGGAGCGGCTCCTTTAGCAGAACTGGAGAGGTTCCGTTAGTGGAACCGTTAGCAGAACTGGAGAGGCTCCGTTAGCAGAACCGTTAGCAGAACCATTAGCAGAACCATTAGCAGAACTGAAGAGGCTCCGTTAGCAGAACCGTTAGCAGAACTGAAGAGGCTCCGTTAGCAGAACTGAAGAGGCTCCGTTAGCAGAACCGTTAACAGAACCATTAGCAGAACTGAAGAGGCTCCGTTAGCAGAAGTGTTAGCAGAACCGTTAGCAGAACTGAAGAGGCTCCGTTAGCAGAAGCGTTAGCAGAACCGTTAGCAGAACTGAAGAGGCTCCGTTAGCAGAAGTGTTAGCAGAACCGTTAGCAGAACTGAAGAGGCTCCGTTAGCAGAACTGAAGAGGCTCCGTTAGCAGAAGCGTTAGCAGAACTGTTAGCAGAACTGAAGAGGCTCCGTTAGCAGAAGCGTTAGCAGAACTGAAGAGGCTCTTAGTTAGCAGAACCGTTAGCAGAACTGGAGAGGCTCCGTTAGCAGAACCGTTAGCAGAACTGTTAGCAGAGCTGAAGAGGCTCCGTTAGCAGAACCGTTAGCAGAACCGTTAGCAGAGCTGAAGAGGCTCCGTTAGCAGAACCGTTAGCAGAACTGTTAGCAGCGCTGCAGCACTCAGGTGTTTATGAGGACTGGTGCTGGAGGCCACATCATTTATTACGATATAGCATGAAATATAATATAATTAATAGAATAAAAATAAATATTATATGAGCTGCAGCACTTCTTGGTTTAATTACAGTTATTTATTTCTTCAATCAGATTCTCATCAGATTTTTGAGACATGCAATTTTTTTGTCAGAAAGCAAAAACTCTGACAAAACTGTCTTAAAACTGATCCTTTTGTCGTTTAATTGTGACCTATTGCAGTAAAGTCATGAATTTCATAAAGTCATGACTTTTTAACTACCTGTTGTAAAATATTACGTCCTTGTTGTTCAGCTGTGAATCTCGTATAATTCAAAATTTTTAACTGAACTTTGCTACTTTTTAGCACTGAGATTTGAATGAAAATATAATTGAATAAATAAAATTTGTTATTCTTATAATTCTTCTTATTATCACATTATTATTATTTGTTATTTTATAATAAAATAAAAAATTGCAATTTCTCAACTTATGACAAAAAACTACAACTTTGTCATAAAATTGCAAATTTTGCACAATCAAAACTTTTTCACATACACTAATGACATTATGTCATAAAATTGTGATATTTGATATAATTGCAAATTTATGTCCTAAAATAAAGAATATTGCTGTAAAATCACAGATTCTGTAAAGCTCAGATGTCAGACCATCATCAGGTCAACATCAGGTCAAAATCAGGTCAACATCAGGTCAAGATCAGGTCAAAATCAGGTCAAGATCAGGTCAAAATCATGTCAAGATCAGGTCAAGATCAGGTCAAAATCAGTTCAACGTCAGGTCAATTTCAAGTTTACATCAGGTCAACATCAGGTCAACATCAGGTCAATTTCAAGTCAACATCAGGTCAACATCAGGTCAACATCAGGTCAAGATCAGGTCAACATCAGGTCAAGATCAGGTCAACATCAGGTCAAGATCAGGTCAAGATCAGGTCAAGATCAGGTCAAAATCATGTCAAGATCAGGTCAAGATCAGGTCAAAATCAGTTCAACGTCAGGTCAATTTCAAGTCAACATCAGGTCAACATCAGGTCAACATCAGGTCAACATCAGGTCAATCAGGTCAACATCAGGTCATCATCAGGTCAACATCAGGTCAGGTCAAATCAGGTCATCAGGTCATCAGGTCAAGATCAGGTCAAGATCAGGTCAACATCAGGTCAAGATCAGGTCAACATCAGGTCAAGATCAGGTCAAAATCAGGTCAAGATCAGGTCAAAATCATGTCAAGATCAGGTCAAGATCAGGTCAAAATCAGTTCAACGTCAGGTCAATTCAGGTCAAGTTACATCAGGGTCAAAGGTCATCAGGTCATCACATCAGGTCATCATTCAGGTCAAGGTCAACATCAGGTCAACATCAGGTCAACATCAGGTCAAGATCAGGTCAACATCAGGTCAACATCAGGTCAAAATCAGGTCAAGATAAGGTCAAGATTAGGTCAAAATCAGGTCAAAATCAGGTCAAAATCAGGTCAAGATCAGGTCAAGATCAGGTCAAGATCAGGTCAACATCAGGTCAACATCAGGTCAAGATCAGGTCAAAATCAGGTCAAGATCAGGTCAAAATCATGTCAAGATCAGGTCAAGATCAGGTCAAAATCAGGTCAACATCAGGTCAACATCAGGTCAACATCAGGTCAAGATCAGGTCAACATCAGGTCAACATGAGGTCAAAATCAGGTCAAGATCAGGTCAAGATTAGGTCAAAATCAGGTCAAAATCAGGTCAAAATCAGGTCAAGATCAGGTCATCAGGATCAGGTCAACATCAGGTCAAGATCAGGTCAACATCAGGTCATCAGATCAGGATCAGGTCAAATCAGGTCAAGATCAGGTCAAAATCATGTCAAGATCAGGTCAAGATCAGGTCAAAATCAGTTCAACGTCAGGTCAATTTTCAAGTTTTTCAGGTCAGGTCAGGTCAACATCAGGTCAACATCAGGTCAAGGATCAGGTCAACATCAGGTCAAACATCAGGTCAAAATCAGGTCAAGATCAGGTCAAGATCAGGTCAACATCAGGTCATCAGGTCAGGTCAAGATCAGGTCAGTCAACATCAGGTCATCAGATCATCAGGTCATCAGGTCATCAGGATCATCAGGTCAACGTCAGGTCATCAGGATCAGGTCAAGATCAGGTCAACATCAGGTCAACGTCAGGTCAAGATCAGGTCAACATCAGGTCAAGATCAGGTCAACATCAGGTCAACGTCAGGCCAACACCAGGTGAACATCAGGTCAACATCAGGTCAAGATCAGGTCAAGATCAGGTCAACATCAGGTCAACGTCAGGTCAAGATCAGGTCAACATCAGGTCAAGATCAGGTCAACATCAGGTCAACGTCAGGCCAACACCAGGTGAACATCAGGTCAACATCAGGTCAACATCAGGTCAACATCAGGTCAACATCAGGTCAACATCAGGCCAACGTCTTGGTAAAGGTGTGTTCACTGTCTCTCATCCATCGCTCCCACGACACTTGGAACTTCCCTTTGAATGTCCTGTTGCGGTGACATGGACAACCACGGAGCTGCAGGTCAACAGAGACGCTGTTGCGTGTTACATGTTACGTGTTTCTTACACCTCTATCAGCCGCTCGCTCATGTTCTCCTCGTCCATCCAGCCCGTCTGATTGGCCTGAACGATGACTACGGCTGGAAACGTTCCTGTTGGCAGCGTCTTCCTCTGAAAAACGAGCGCTTTCAGCACAAACATAAGACACACCGTCGATTTTTGAGAAAATTAGAGGCTTTTAAGTGCGGCTCATAGTAGGAAAAATACGTTTGTTTTTTTTAACTTTTGGTCATCAAAACTCTATTTTGTGTCATTAGAATAGTTAAGGAGGAAGGACACCAGCAGTGGTCCTCATGCACAGAGACGTGAACTCATTTCCAGACGGTCTGGACTGAAGCGGTCTACTGAGGAGGACTACGGCGGATCGGTTCTTGGCGCCCCGTGTGAGGTCACTGTTTCCCGCCATGATCAAACCCTGAAGCAGTCTACCGAGGAGGACTACGGCGGATCGGTTCTTGGCGCCCCGTGTGAGGTCACTGTTTCCCGCCATGATCAAACCCTGAAGTGGATGCGACCTCCTCGTATCTGCCGTTGAGTTTTCAGAGCTGGTAAAGAGCCATGAAACAAGCGTGCCAATCAATTGGACAGAGACGAGCTGCTGAGTGATAATGGCGGTAATTAGTAGCCACGCCGAGGGACCCCCCCCCCCCTCCCCCCTCCCCCCCACTTCCCTCCCAGATTTACCTCCTCATGTGACCCCCTCTCTCTTCCTCTTCCAAACCCCTCCACCTCCCCCCTTCCTTCCCTCCACCAGCCAATCAGCGGGGAGCCCCTGCAGAGGAGAGGGGTTTGTCATGGAGAGCAGCGGCGCTGATCCGGCAGGCTTAGACCCCCCTGTACCTGTCAGCAGCCGGGCTTTGGAGCTGACGACCAGGAGCTTAACTCATTTCAACTTCTTCTTCTTTCTATTTTTCTCTTTTTTTTTTGAGGGGAGGAGGTGCAGCGACGCTGACAGCCAGTCAGGGTCGTAAAATAATTCCTTCCCCATGAAGAACCAGAGGTGTCTGTCTGACTTAATCACCCAGGAAACAGAGTCGGCTCAGGGGACGAGTTCAGCTGGAGACACCCTGGATGATGGAGACCCACTGGTTCTGTCCGCTCAGACTGGGACCCACTGGTTCTGTCCGCTCAGACTGGGACCGACTGGTTCTGTCCGCTCAGACTGGGACCGACTGGTTCTGTCTGCTCACACTGGGACCCACTGGTTCTGTCCGCTCAGACTGGGACCGACTGGTTCTGTCCGCTCAGACTGGGACCGACTGGTTCTGTCCGCTCACACTGGGATTTACTGGTTCTGTCCACTCAGACTGGGACTGACTGGTTCTGTCCGTTCAGACTGGGACTGACTGGTTCTGTCCGCTCAGACTGGGACTGACTGGTTCTGTCCGTTCACACTGGGACTGACGGGTTCTGTCCGTTCAGACTGGGACTGACTGGTTCTGTCCGTTCACACTGGGACTGACTGGTTCTGTCCGTTCACACTGGGACCCACTGGTTCTGTCCGCTCACACTGGGACCGACTGGTTCTGTCCGCTCAGACTGGGACCGACTGGTTCTGTCCGCTCACACTGGGACCGACTGGTTCTGTCCGCTCAGACTGGGACCGACTGGTTCTGTCCGCTCAGACTGGGACCGACTGGTTCTGTCGGCTCACACTGGGACCGACTGGTTCTGTCCGCTCAGACTGGGACCGACTGGTTCTGTCCGCTCAGACTGGGACTGACTGGTTCTGTCCGCTCACACTGGGAGGACTGAAGCGGTTCCTGGAGGCAGCAGAGGTGCCGGGGCCGGGGCCGGGGCCCCTCCAGTCTCGTTCCTAGTTTTGAAAGCGACGCCGGTCCTTTAAGAGGACGGGAGGACTGAAGCGGTTCCTGGAGGCAGCAGAGGGGCCGGGGCCGGGGCCGGGGCCGGGGCCGGGGCCGGGGCCGGGGCCGGGGCCGGGGACTGGGGGCCGGGGCCCCTCCAGTCTCGTTCCTGGTTTTGAAACCAAAGCGACGCCGGTCCTTTAAGAGGACGGGAGGACTGAAGCGGTTCCTGGAGGCAGCAGAGGGGCCTGGGGCCGGGGCCGGGGCCAGGGGGCCGGGGCCGGGGCCCCTCCAGTGTTGTTCCTGGTTTTGAAAGCGACGCCGGTCCTTTAAGAGGACGGGGGGACTGAAGCGGTTTCCTGGAGGCAGCAGAGGGGCCGGGGCCGGGGGGCCGGGGCCCCTCCAGTGTTGTTCCTGGTTTTGAAAGTGACGCCGGTCCTTTAAGAGGACGGGGGGGGACTGAAGCGGTTCCTGGAGGCAGCAGAGAGAGGTGCCGGGGCCGGGCCGGGGCCGGGGCCGGGGCCGGGGCCGGGGCCGGGGCCGGGGCCGGGGCCGGGGCCGGGGCCGGGGCCCCTCCAGTCTTGCTCTGGTTTTGAAAGCGACGCCGGTCCTTTAAGAGGACGGGAGGACTGAAGCGGTTCCTGGAGGCAGCAGAGGTGCCGGGGCCGGGGCCTGGGCCCCTCCAGTCTTGTTCCTGGTTTTGAAAGCGACGCCGGTCCTTTAAGAGGACTGAAGCGGTTCCTGGAGGCAGCAGAGGGGCTCTTTGATATTCAGATCTGCTGCCTACACGCAGCATTATGACACATTTGGATGATCGCATTGTCGGATTAACGGCTGCCTTGTCGTTTCCAACAACAATGCGGCGGTTTAGAGATGCTATTTCTCACACGGCGCTCCGCATTAACGCCGGCCCAAAGATTTACATAAATCTTTGTCTTAAGATGAAAGCGGAGAGGGGCTTGAGACAATGAAGCTAAGCTTTGGAAACGGGAGAGGAAGGAGAGCCGTCAGCAGGCGTTGGTGGTGGTGGTGGGGGGGGAATGGGGGGTGGGGGGGGGGGGGGTAACGAGGAAACTTTTAGGATAAATCAACCGGTAGTCAGGCTTCCTCGTTAGCATACCCGTTAGAATTAATTCCAGCCCTTCCTAACGAGGCCCGTTCTGGAGATTTCTGCTGGAAAATGACGTTCCTGAACTGGAACCAGTAAATCTGAGCAACTGGGAGGTTTACGAGAATAAATCTGAGACACCTGAGATTACAGGTGACGTTCAAACGAATGCTGGTTCAGTTCAGAAACGTTGGAGGATCTTCGGGATCCGTCCTGATCGTTCTGGGTAGTTAGCTGTTAGCCAGTTAGCTGAAAGATGTTCTGCAGTAAAAATAAAGTTTTTATTTACAAATAAACAACAGTTTGTTTCTGTAACAAAATAAATTAGTGTTTTATAAAACTTTATCTTATTTTCTCCACCAGGAGGTTGTTTTTGCCGGTGTTTATCCGTCTGTCGGTGTTCAATATAACTCTACAAACTCTAAAAGTTGTCAGAAATGTGAAAAGGAAGAACTGATTTCATTTTGGTTCTGATCCAGAAGAAATTCTGGATTCTGGATCACTTTCAAATTTTCAATAACATTGCGGTCGATGGGGCCGAAAATGTTGTTTCTCAATATCTCCGTTAATTATTGACCAGAACTCATGAAATTTGACTCAGGGATCGACAATGTGAGGCTGATCCAGATCTGATCCAGATCTGATCCAGATCCGATCCAGATCCGATCCAGACCTGATCCAGATCTGATCCAGATCCGATCCAGACCTGATCCAGATCCGATCCAGATCTGATCCAGATCCGATCCGGATCTGATCCAGATCTGATCCAGACCTGATCCAGACCTGATCCAGACCTGATCCAGACCTGATCCAGATCTGATCCAGACCTGATCCAGATCTGATCCGGATCTGATCCAGATCTGATCCAGATCTGATCCAGACCTGATCCAGATCTGATCCAGACCTGATCCAGAATTTTATCTCAATCTGTAAATAGCTGTATGGGAGGTCTGGACTCCGACTGCTTTTCTAGTTTTGTCTTTTTGAACGAACTGACAAGATGCTTCATTATCATCCTGGACCTGGTCCTGGTTCTGGTCCTGGACCTGGACCTGGACCTGGAGCTGGAGCTGGACCTGGACCTGGTCCCAAACCTGGAGCTGGTTCTGGTTCTGGTCCTGGTCCTGGACCTGGAGCTGGTCCTGGACCTGGTCCTGGAATTGGACCTGGTCCTGGACCTGGTCCTGAACCTTGAGTCAGTCCTGGATCTGGAGCTGGTTCTGGTCCTGGACCTGGACCTGGTCCCGGACCTGGAGCTGGTTCTGGTCCTGGTCCTGGACCTGGTCCCGGACCTGGAGCTGGTTCTGGTCCTGGAACTGGTCCTGGTTCTTGTCCTGGACCTGGACCTGGTCCTGAACATGGAGCTGGTCCTGGACCTGGTCCTGAACCTTGAGTCGGTCCTGGACCTGGACCAGTTCCTCTGAGGATGGTCTCGGACCTGGACCAGTTCCTCTGAGGATGGTCCTGGACCTGGACCAGTTCCTCTGAGGATGGTCCCTGACCTGGACCAGTTCCTCTGAGGATGGTCCTGGACCCGGACCAGTTCCTCTGAACCAGTTCCTCTGAGGATGGTCCCGGACCAGTTCCTCTGAACCAGTTCCTCTGAGGATGGTCCCGGACCAGTTCCTCTGAGGATGGTCCTGGACCTGGACCAGTTCCTCTGAACCAGTTCCTCTGAGGATGGTCCCTGACCTGGACCAGTTCCTCTGAGGATGGTCCCGGACCTGGACCAGTTCCTCTGAGGATGGTCCCGGACCAGTTCCTCTGAGGATGGTCCTGGACCTGGACCAGTTCCTCTGAGGATGGTCCCTGACCTGGACCAGTTCCTCTGAGGATGGTCCTGGACCTGGACCAGTTCCTCTGAACCAGTTCCTCTGAGGATGGTCCCGGACCCGGACCAGTTCCTCTGAGGATGGTCCCGGACCAGTTCCTCTGAGGATGGTCCTGGACCTGGACCAGTTCCTCTGAGGATGGTCCTGGACCCGGACCAGTTCCTCTGAGGATGGTCCCGGACCTGGACCAGTTCCTCTAAGGGATGGTCCTGGACCCGGACCAGTTCCTCTGAGGATGGTCCTGGACCTGGACCAGTTCCTCTGAGGATGGTCCCTGACCTGGACCAGTTCCTCTGAGGATGGTCCTGGACCCGGACCAGTTCCTCTGAGGATGGTCCTGGACCCGGACCAGTTCCTCTGAGGATGGTCCCGGACCTGGACCAGTTCCTCTAAGGATGGTTCCGGACCAGTTCCTCTGAGGATGGTCCTGGACCTGGACCAGTTCCTCTAAGGGATGGTCCCGGACCTGGACCAGTTCCTCTGAGGATGGTCCCGGACCAGTTCCTCTGAGGATGGTCCCTGACCTGGACCAGTTCCTCTGAGGATGGTCCCTGACCTGGACCAGTTCCTCTGAGGATGGTCCTGGACCTGGACCAGTACCTCTAAGGATGGTCCTGAACCAGTTCCTCTAAGGATGGTCCTGGACCTGGACCATTTCCTCTGAACCAGTTCCTCTGAGGATGGTCCCTGACCTGGACCAGTTCCTCTGACGATGGTCCCGGACCTGAACCAGTTCCTCTGAGGATGGTCCCGGACCTGGGACTGTGCGTTGCGGTTGCGTTGGTGATCTTCAGGTCTTCCTGAACCTGGAGGAAGTTCAGAGGAACCAGGAGTCTTCATCTCCGTTGCTGGGGACCGTTGGGAAGGTCGGACACATGGAAGTAAAGATGAGTGAAAGCCCCCCCCCCCCCCCCCCCCCCCCCCCCCCCCCCCCCCATCTCAGTCCTTCCGTCCTTTAATCTTCGGGCCTCCAGCAGTCGTTAGCCCGGATCGTTGCTCCGCCCCCTTCGCCTTGATTGGATTCATCCCCCTGATTGAGACTCTGCTCACATTAAAGCAGGAACCAGATAAGATCAGATCTGACCACTGGAGGCTTTGAAACAGAGACGAGGTTAGGGAGGAAAAACAGAGATTACAGGGTAAGAGACAGGGAGAGAGAGAGAGGTGACGGGCGGTTGACACTATCAGCACCTTCATCAGCTCCAGCCTCCTTTCAGAACCTTTATTTCACACTCGGGCCGTGATTACAAGAAGAAACCTTGAAGTAAAAAGGTTCTGAGTTCTGAGAGCTTTCATGTCACTGAGAACAAACGACCGAGATACAACCAAACCCAAGATACTCGTTATTTCCCCTTAACTTCATTTCATTTGGTAATATACATCCGTTTCACTATTTCAGACCTGTGACAATACCGACCACTAGAGGCAGCAGTTCCTCTACCGACCACTAGTGTCTGCAGTTCCTCTACCGACCACTAGAGGCTGCGGTTCCTCTACTGACCACTAGAGGCTGCGGTTCCTCTACCGACCACTAGAGGCTGCGGTTCCTCTACCGACCACTAGAGGCTGCAGTTCCTCCACCGACCACTAGAGGCTGCGGTTCCTCTACTGACCACTAGAGGCTGCGGTTCCTCTACCGACCACTAGAGGCTGCGGTTCCTCTAACCGACCACTAGAGGCTGCAGTTCCTCTACCGACCACTAGAGGCTGCAGTTCCTCTACCGACCACTAGAGGACTGCGGTTCCTCTACCGACCACTAGAGGCTGCGGTTTCCTCTACCGACCACTAGAGGCTGCAGTTCCTCTACCGACCGCTAGAGGCTGCAGTTCCTCTACCGACCGCTAGAGGCTGCGGTTCCTCTACCGACCACTAGAGGCTGCAGTTCCTCTACCGACCACTAGAGGCTGCGGTTCCTCTACCGACCGCTAGAGGCTGCGGTTTCTCTACCGACCGCTAGAGGCTGCGGTTCCTCTACCGACCACTAGAGGCTGCGGTTCCTCTACCGACCACTAGAGGCTGCGGTTCCTCTACCGACTAGAGGCTGCGGTTTCCTCCACCGACCGCTAGCTGCGGTTCCTTACCGACCACTAGAGGCTGCGGTTCCTCTACCGACCGCTAGAGGCTGCGGTTTCCTCTACCGACCGCTAGAGGCTGCTGGGTTCCTCTACCGACCACTAGAGGCTGCGGTTCCTCCACCGACCACTAGAGGCTGCGGTTCCTCTACCGACCGCTAGAGGCTGCGGTTTCCTCCACCGACCGCTAGAGGCTGCGGTTCCTCTACCGACCACTAGAGGCTGCGGTTCCTCTACCGACCACTAGAGGCTGCGGTTCCTCTACCGACCGCTAGAGGCTGCGGTTTCTCCACCGACCGCTAGAGGCTGCGGTTCCTCTACCGACCACTAGAGGCTGCGGTTCCTCTACCGACCGCTAGAGGCTGCGGTTCCTCTACCGACCGCTAGAGGCTGCGGTTCCTCTACCGACCGCTAGAGGCTGCGGTTCCTCTACCGACCGCTAGAGGCTGCGGTTCCTCTACCGACCGCTAGAGGCTGCGGTTCCTCTAACCGACCGCTAGAGGCTGCGGTTCCTCTACCGACCGCTAGAGGCTGCGGTTCCTCTACCGACCGCTAGAGGCTGCGGTTCCTCTACCGACCACTAGAGGCTGCGGTTCCTCTACCGACCACTAGAGGCTGCGGTTCCTCTACCGACCACTAGAGGCTGCGGTTCCTCTACCGACCACTAGAGGCTGGGTTCCTCTACCGACCACTAGTCCTCTACCGACCACTAGAGACTGCGGTTCCTCTACCGACCACTAGAGGCTGTGGTTCCTCTACTGACCACTAGAGACTGCTGTTCATCTACCGTCCACTAGAGACTGCGGTTCCTCTACCGACCACTAGAGGCTGCGGTTCCTCTACTGACCACTAGAGACTGCGGTTCCTCTACCGACCACTAGAGGCTGCGGTTCCTCCACTGACCACTAGAGACTGCGGTTCCTCTACCGACCACTAGAGGCTGCGGTTCCTCTACTGACCACTAGAGACTGCTGTTCATCTACCGTCCACTAGAGACTGCGGTTCCTCTACCGACCACTAGAGGCTGCGGTTCCTCTGCTGACCACTAGAGACTGCTGTTCATCTACCGTCCACTAGAGGCTGCGGTTCCTCTACCGACCACTAGAGGCTGCGGTTCCTCTACCGACCACTAGAGGCTGCAGTTCCTCTACCGACCGCTAGAGGCTGCGGTTCCTCCACCGACCACTAGAGGCTGCGGTTCCTCTACCAACCGCTAGAGGCTGCGGTTCCTCTACCGACCGCTAGAGGCTGCGGTTCCTCCACCGACCACTAGAGGCTGCGGTTCCTCTACCGACCGCTAGAGGCTGCGGTTTCTCCACCGACCGCTAGAGGCTGCGGTTCCTCTACCGACCGCTAGAGGCTGCGGTTCCTCTACTGACCACTAGAGACTGCTGTTCATCTACCGTCCACTAGAGACTGCGGTTCCTCTGAACCAGATCTAGACTGCAGGTCCAGTGCAGGTTCTTGTCCCTTCTCCGACTCAGAGTTCTGGTTTCTCTTTGCTGGATTCTGGACTTTGTACCGACGGAGAATAAAACGTCCATCATCTCCTCTCTGTTCCTCAGTTTCCTCCTTCGCTCTCGGTTATCTGATGAGTCTCGCTCAGCCTGTCATGGCTGACTGATCGAGGCAGCCAATCACCATTCCCCAACTGTCCTCAGCCCCCCCCCCCCCCCCCCCCCCCCCCCCCCCCCCCCCGATGTAAATAACCTCCCTGCTGGTTCAAGGTGGGACGTCACTTCAACTCCATTAGTTTATTTTATTACCACAGAAAGGCTGGAGTTGGGGGGAGTTGGGGTGGGGGGTGCATGAAGGGTGAAGGAGGAGTGGGGGGGGGGGGTGTCTCCTTCACTGAGGCGGTAGGGAAGGAAGGATGGAGATGGGGGGGAAAGATTAGCCGAGACGAAGGAGGAACGAGAGAGAAAAAAATGTAGAATGATGGAAAGAAGCAATCTGACGGAGACAGACGAGTGTGAAAAGAGGAGGAAGAGAGGTGATGGTTGACGTTCACCTGATACCTGCACGTCCCACCAACACCCAGGATCCTTTGTTCCTCTGAAAGACACCTGAAGACGGAATATTCACCTTCAGCTTCCTTCCAGAGGTTTGTATAAACAGCTGCTGAAATATCAGAAATAAACTGTGACTTCTGGGTAAAAAAGACTGAGATGATCTGATGGTTTTACTGGTGTCCAGGTTGGAGCTGCTAGATGTTCAAGGGTTTGAAAAAGCTAAATTTAATATCAGAATATTTAAAAACTGAAACTGAGTAAATGAGCTCCAGATTTAACCTGAACTACATTAGCTACGTCACTGTTAGCTACTGTTAGTCACTGTTAGCCACTGCGAGCCACTGCTAGCCGCTGTTAGCCACTGTTAGTCACTGTTAGCCGCTGTTAGCCACTGTTAGCCACTGTTAACTGCTGTTAGCCACTGTAAGCCACTGTTAGCCACTGTTAGCCACTTTTAGCTGCTGTTAATCACTGTAAGCTACTGTTAGCCACTGTTAGCCGCTGTTAGCCACTGTTAGCCGCTGTTAGCCACTGTAAGCCACTGTTAGCCGCTGTTAGCCGCTGTTAGCTGCTGTTAACCACTGTAAGCCACTGTTAGCCGCTGTTAGCCACTGTTAGCCGCTAACATAACCCTTACCCTTCTGACACCTGCAGCTTCATCACAGACAAAAAAAGGAAAATGAGCTCACCATGCTGTTTCTGTTTCCCGCCTTTTTCCCATCTTTTGTTTTTTCCAACAGATTTGTTGAGCATCAAAGGCTCCTGGTGGACCATGTTCGGTGATGTAGACGTTCTAAACTTTTCAGCAGATTCATGAAACTGTTAACAAGGATTTAGTCTTTCAACCATTTCAAAAGATTTTATGTCTTTTTTTAAAGTTACCATTCCGACGGCCCGCCAGTCCATAATTACCGTAATTTACAAAACTAAACTGTAATTTACACAGCTCATATGTTACGTGAGGTAGTCATGTGACATATCTTTGGAAAGCTAAAATTCTTGTGATTCAATCGATGCAAACCATTTCAGGGTAAAATCATGACAGCAGGTACAATCAACACCTGTGTCACACCATAAACAAACAAAGAAACTGTTACGAAATTGACACAACTCACCTTATAAGCCTTATAGAACTCGTCCGATCAAAAATATTCCCATAAAAATGGTCTGGTTAAATTCACAAAGGTCCAGTCGATCCAATCCAGTAAAGTATTTAGTTCAAAATTCATTATTATACCAGTAAATATCCACAAACAGCCGCTGCATCATTTAAAAATTAGCCGGTTGGGGGTCGAACTTCTGGGCTTCGTTCGCTGTGACCCGCCGTTTGCGTGTTTCATAATCAATGCTTTGGTTTTAAAATCTGGAGGCTGTCAGCTGACCTTTAGATTGACACCTCATACGTCCATATAGCAGCTTCCCTGTCCCGCCCACAGCCTACAACAGCCAATGAGGGCCAGCGTTGAAAGGAAGCCACGCCCCCATTGTGTCGTGTAAAAACTGAGCCAGTTAGAACCAGTCGTGCTGATGACTGGAGCATTGAATAGCCAATGAAATTCTGAACACAGCGATGTGTCGCTTCAGGGGGTGGAGACAAAGTCACAACCAGGAAGTACCCACATAACTGCAAATTACGCGCGTCAAACGTGCGTCAGTGGTCAACTGCTCTGTGGCTTGTTTTTATTAAAAAAAAAAATGCTGCAAATAACCTGTAATTGGTTATAATTGTAAATGTATATAAATATGTGAATAGTTTGCTATGTTTGCTGTGTTGTAAAAGGCAGTTATGATTTTTATCCTAGATATGTGTCCATGTTTATCCAAGTGTCCTTTTGGAGTCTCCAAATGGCCATTTTTGGAAATGCCTACACATACTCTTCCAAAAACGTGTATAAAATACTTATTTTTAGTCGTATTGTTATCAAATTTGAACTTGCACTAGGTAAGGCTTCATGCTGTGGTCCCATTGTGTTTTCCAGCTAATAAGTCACAGCTGCACTCATCTGCAGACATCTGTTTACAAAAAAAAATTCAGGCGGAAATAAAAAACTTCTATTTCATTGTGTTCAAACTTAGATTACTCAATGCTAGTAGCACTTACAGTGATTCTGACAGTTGGGGGAAAAACTTCAGAGTGTTACCTTTCAAAAGAGACCAAAACCATCCATGTGCTACAAACGGTTCAAGAACAGCTTTCAATTTACTTTGGCTAAGCCTTGGATAGGCGTTTTAGGCTAATTTTACAGGAGCGGTAAGGGGGTTAAATTAGCATAACACAAACCCTGACGTCTGTGAGTGTGGCAACAAGACAAACTAGTTTTCCACTTAGAAACTGCTCTGATTGACCCAACGAGGGCGCTCTGATTAAATGTCAACGTCTTTAACGATGCAGCCTGGTTTTTAAACTCGATTACGCTCTGACCTCTGATTAGCCCGGCAGGAGGCGTCTGAGCTAAAGGTCACCGCCTCAAACCGAAGTCCGGGAACATTGCGGCACCGGTCCGACCTGGGGGGGGGGGGTCTTCAAACGCAGATATGAGTTGCTGTTTTACAAGCTTTGTGTTCAGGAACCACACACTGTAAAAAAAATATGGTAATATAACAGGAAGTCTATTTTACGGATTTTTTCTGGATTTTTAAAATAACATTAAAATCACTGTAACTGTGAAAACACACAATATTTCTGTTCTTTTACAAAAAACCCCATTAGAAATACATATATTTATTGTTAAAATATGTTCACAAATATATAATAATTTCACAAATATGTGTCTGTTATTTAAGGGAATAAACTGTAAAATTCAACTTTAAAACTAATAAAAAGGAAAAATCATTTAAAATTACTGAGGAATTAATAGTACAAATTTGTAATTTTCCTATAATTTCTTTGTTAATTGACTAATATTTTTATTGAAAATAACTACAATTACTCTCATATCTAGATGGTAACATTTATTAACATTATATTAATAAATGATTATTAATTATATTTATTTTGAAAGGACATCTAAAGAGACATAAGGGAAATGATAGATATGCTGCTAGTGATCTGGCAGGTCCTTTTGGGTCGTTTCCCAGCATCCTTTGCAGCCCTGGTTGTTTAAGTGCTTATCTGTGTTTATTTGTTAGCTATTTGATTTAATGCTAGCATGTAAAGTCTGTTGCTGGTTTGACCCCCTGTTGATTCAGACCCCTTACATTTAACATGTTCATTTGTGTCACTCTGAGTTTAGTCTGTCTGTGTTCGAATGAGAACCCGTGAGTTTGTTTAATAAAGTGTGTAAAACAAAACTTGTGCTAAAACAGGAAGTTGACAAAATCCTCCTTTAGCTAGCGCCATGTCTCTGTCAGATGTTGCAGACCAGGATCCACTACAATACAAAGACTACAGTCCTTAAAATTGTAACAATTTTATAGTTTTTCAACAGTTTTTTGACATGTTTTAAAAGATTAATCACATTATTTTTGTGTCATATACTGTTATATTACATCAAACACAAACTATTATACAACTTCTTTACATAAAATAATGTCATTGAAACCAATTAATAACAGCACATTTCTGTAAATTTGAGTATTATTATTCGTTATACAGCGTTTACTCACCATATTTCTGGGTGTGAAAATGTTTCTAATTAAATGTTAAAAACAACCTGAAAATTAGGCAAAATCTTGTTAAAATTACAACTACAAACTATTTTAATTAAGGAAAAAAACTGTATTTTTTTGAGAAAGTAATTTTCTGTTATTTCACGGTATTTTTCTGGCGCCCCAGCTGCCGGAAAATTACCGTTTTTTTTTACAGTGTGCGGCCACAAACATGGAGACATTTGCTTTTACGCTCATTTCATTTCGGTTCATTTAATATCCATCCATCCCGCCGGAGACAAAACCAGCTAGGATGATGCAGTTTAGGGACTGAGAGAAGAAGAATGGACCAAGGTTCTGGTCGGGGAGAAGCTCCAGGTGGATCCAGAAGCTCCTGAGTCATGGAGGTTTTTGACCTCAGCCACATGTTCCTCCATTTTATTAAAACCCGCATCCAGACGGTCGTGTTCGTGCCAGGACCTGGACTCTGGACTCTGAGACTGGACCTTCTTCTTCTTCTTCTGACCCGTCCGTGTGTGTTTTTCTTTTTTTCATCTGCAGTTTTTCTGCCGGATGACGAGCATCTTCTAATTAGCTGCTCGTTTACAGCCGAGCGGATCTGCGTCCAGGAGGTTAATGCTGCCTGATTTCACAGGAAATAACTGGCCCGGCTCCAGACGGGAGCGCCGGCCCTCCCCGAGGAAGGAGCGCCGGCGCTCGTAATTACCTCCTGGACCACCGGGCCACATATCTGCCCACCTTCCTATGAAGTCCACAAATTGAGGTCAGTTGGAGAGGGAGCGTCGCCACGAGGTGCTCGCCACCGGTTGGGGGGAGATTTGTTGTTGGAAATGCAGATGCGCCCGGTAAATGTCCTCAATTAGGACGCTGCGTCTCAGTATCTCTGCCTGCGTCTGTAATCTGGGGTTTATTCGTGGCGAGGCGGCTTCAATTATCCGGAGGAGACCCGAGGGCTGGCGGGACGGCGGGAACGTTGAGGAGCGGCTCCAGGAGGTTCTGCTGCAGGTCCGAACCCGTTTAAACATTCAAAGTTCTGCTCACCTTCATCATCTTCCTGCAAATCTTCCCCAGATTTGAAAGATCAGATTCATTTTTAACTTGTTCTAAATATAATTACTTATTGAGTGGATGTTGAATTCATCATGAATCTGTCTTTTATGTCTTAATTATTCAGGAAATCTTACAATTAATTATCTGCTGTGAAAACGAGCGTCAATATTCAGAGTTACAGCTTTTATATTTAACCACATAAAGAAACTCTAACATGAAGTCGTATCAGCTTTATTTTAACGAACTTATCAACTCATTTATGAGGTTTTTTCTTGTTCCTACACTGCAAAAAAACACTGGTTAAAACTGGTTGAAAATGACTGGATGCTGGTGAAATTATGATTTTATTTTGCTTCACATGTTCCTGATTCTCCATTTATCAGCAAACTGGAATTAAAAATGATCTTTAACTTGTTCTAAATATAATTACTTATTGAGTGGATGTATGTCCTTGAATTCATCATGAATGTGTCTTTTATGACTTAATTATTCAGGAAATCTTACAATTAATTATCTGCTGTGAAAACGAGCGTCAATATTCAGAGTTACAGCTTTTATATTTAACCACATAAAGAAACTCTAACATGAAGTCGTATCAGCTTTATTTAACGAACTTATCAACTCATTTATGAGGTTTTTTCTTGTTCCTACACTGCAAAAAAAATCTGGTTGAAAATGACTGGATGCTGGTGAAATTATGATTTTTTTATTGATTCATTTTATTTCTGTTAATTCTATTTTTGCTTCACATGTTCCTGACTCTTCATTTATCAGCAAACTGGAATTAAAAATGATCTTTAACTTGCTCTAACAAGTCTATTTTTAACTTATTTGATCTTTTTTCCACTTGTTTCAAACCCTCAACCAGATCTGAACTGGAAACCAGTAGAACCGTCCTGCTGGGCGGAGCAGATCATCTGAGGAACATCCAGTCATTTTCACCCAGAATTTAGTGTTTATTTCATCTATTTTAACTGTCTTTTTTTTCAGTGTAAAGTGGTTTTAGACGCTGAACGGCTCCAAAAATGTCTCATTTGATCAGAACTTCAAAGAATTTGACAGCGTCATCGACAGCTGTGACCAAAAGTAGCTGAAAATAGTGACACTAACCTTTTATTTCTCAGCGTCTGACTCTAAAATAAACTTTTCCTCGTTGATGGGCGGAGCTAATGTCTTATAAATGTGCAGAGCTCCTCCCATCAACGTCCCACGTTTCCTGCACTCGCCTGCGTTACGTCTCGTCTCTGATGTTCGGTCGCATTACTTTACCAAACATGGGGCAGGTAAAGAATAAAAACACCCAGTTCCCAGCATGCAACGCTGCTGAGATGAAACAGTCAGAAGGAAGCAGCAGCGCTGTGACCAGGATGGAGTCTGAGGTTCCTCCTCGATCTTCCCGCCTTCACTCACAGACGAGTCGACCTTTTCAGAGATCAGCTGTAGAGATGAAGAGACTGAAGAGAAAGAAAGAGAAGAAGAAAAGGAAACAGGCGGGTTGATGAACGACATTTGTTCAAACCGAACATTATTTTAGATGGAAATTTCCCTCAAACTCAGCTCCTCCTTTTGAGATATGAGCAGCCATCCCTCCATCCATCCATCCATCCATCCATCCATCTCTTTATCCCTCTATCCATCCCTCCATCCATCCCTCCATCCATCCATCCATCATCTATCCATCCATCCATCCGTCTATCTCTCCATCCATCCCTCCATCCATCCATCATCTATCCATCCATCCATCCATCCCTCCATCCTTCCATCCATCATCTATCCATCCATCCATCCGTCATCTCTCCATCCATCCCTCCATTCCTCCATCATCCATCCATCCATCCCATCCATCCACCCATCCGTCTATCCCTCCATCCATCCATCCATTCATCCATCTGTCCATCCATCCATCCCTCCATCCATCCATCCATCCATCCATCTGTCCATCCATCCATCTGTCCATTCATCCATCCATCCCATCCATCCATCCCTCCATCCATCATCCATCCCTCCATCCCTCCATCCATCCCTCCATCCATCCCTCCATCCATCCTGGATCCATGGATGGATTATCCCTCCATCCATCTGATTTGGATCCCGGATCCATCCCTCCCTCCATCCATGGAGATGGAGGGGATGGAGGGATGGATGGATGGATGGATGGATGGATGGATGGGGATGGATGGATGGATGGATGGATGGATGGACTGGATGGATGGATGGATGGATGGATGATGGATGGAGGGATGGAGGGATGGATGGATGATGGATGGATGGGTGGATGGACAGATGGAGGGATGGATGGAGGGATGGATGGATGGATGGATGGATCTCCAGGTCCTTCAGCAGTTCTGTGTTTAAACAGACATCACTAGGACGTGGAGAACAGGACGTGGACTCAGGAAGACACGGTTGGACGTGTCCTTCACATGTGCAGGTTAAAGCTCTGTCTCAGACAGAAGAAGACGTGTGGACGTCCTCCAGAGATGCAGCCATGTTCTTCGCACCAAAGCTCATTTAAAGTTAAAAACCGTCCGGCAGGGTCGTCCCTGGAGACCATGGACGCCACGTCCTCCAGAGAGGAGACAGGAGGGGAAGGTTTCTGTCCAAGCCAGGACTGTAACGATGAGAGGACGACCAGTCTGAGCCGTTAAAGGACGGCATACAGAGATTCCTCCAGAATAATGTTTTAATAATTAATTTTATGCAGATGGAGATGAAACTGTAACTGTTTCTGTTGGACATTTTAGAAGTTTAAAATAAGATAAAATGTCTTAATTTTATCATTTCATCTGTTTTCTATGATCTGTTGTGAGTTAAATCCGGGTTTCTGGGATCCTGTTCTCGTTTATATTTTAAGTCGGTCGTCGGGTCGATCCCGGTGAAAACACGGCCTCTGATTGGCTGAGAGACGCTCCTTTCATCTCTGCTGTCCCTCGTTTAAGATTCCCTGGAAAGGACAGTTGAGTCTGCGCTCTGGCGCTAGCCGGCGCTATCCGGCGCTAGCCGGCGCTAACCGCTATCAGACAAATATGATGCTTATCTTCATAATGACCATCAAAGTTTGATTTTAACGCTGAGATCGGCGCTGGCAGTCGTTCCCTGGAGGAGGAGCAGCTAGATGTTATCCGCCGTGGCGGTTATCAGATCGGCGGCGGAGGAACCGAGGCTCCCTGAACTGCTCTCACCGGAGTGGGGGGGGGCGGGACCGGACAACCCGGGACCGGTTGACCCAACGCCGTTGAAGGCGGGCCGCTACATCTGCCCGTCTCTGGTAGAAGACGCCGCCCACCTTCAGATCCTTCAGACAAGGATCTGCCTTCATCTGCATGTCAGCTCCAACCAAGGACACCCCCCCCCCCCCCCCCCCCCCTTCTTTACACACATTTTTCTCGAACAATATGGCGGAGAGATCTGGAGCCCTGATCAAACCCGTCTGCTCCGGATGGAAACCGTATTCCGTCACGTCGTATCAGATAATCTCGTAAAAAAACCGGTGGCGGAGCCCGAACGCCCCGCGGCGAAAACAATTCAAGCAGCTGCAGCGACGTGGCCTTCGGTCGGCGAAGAGCCCCGAATTCAACGAGCTACAAACTCAGACAAAGTTTCAACCGGATGCAGTCGCGCTCGAAAGCCAGCGAGACGCCGAAACCGAGCAGACGACCTCGTTAACGGTGACATCACTCATTTAAAAAACCCGACCCATGTGGTCAACCTGAAGGACAACAGGATCAAAGGTGCTGGTCATCCGTCTGAGACGACCTCCAGAAGAGCAGATGTTCTGGCTGTCAGCTAGTCTGAAGCATTCAGGTGTCTGCTAGCACGATGCCAAGAGGGAAAGACATCAGCAGGTTTCTCAGAAAACCAACTGGGTAATCACTTCACTCTGAAGAGTTTCAGCGTTCTCAGGTGGGAAAGACTACGATGCTCCATACTTTGGTGGTCCACCTGAGGACGATAAGCATCTAAAAGTCCAGGTACCCCAGACTACCAGGAGACACAGGTGGAGCTGATCTTCTCCATAGTTCTACCAGGAGACACTGGTGGAGCTGGTCGTCTCCAGTGTTCTACCAGCAGACACAGGTGGAGCTGATCGTCTCCAGCGTTTCTACCAGGAGACACAGGTGGAGCTGATCGTCTCCACTGTTCTACCAGCAGACACTGGTGGAGCTGGTCGTCTCCAATGTTCTACCAGGAGACACAAGTGGAGCTGATCGTCTCCAGTGTTCTACCAGCAGACACTGGTGGAGCTGGTCCTCTCCAACGTTTCTACCAGGAGACACAGGTGGAGCTGGTCATCTCCAGCGTTTCTACCAGGAGACACTGGTGTAGCTGATCGTCTCCAATGTTCTACCAGGAGACACAAGTGGAGCTGATAGTCTTCAGCGTTTCTACCAGGAGACACTGGTGGAGCTGATCGTCTCCATAGTTCTACCAGGAGACACTGGTGGAGCTGATCGTCTCTAATGTTCTACCAGGAGACACAGGTGGAGCTGATCGTCTCCAGCGTTTCTACCAGGAGACACTGGTGGAGCTGATCATCTCCATAGTTCCACCAGGAGACACAGGTGGAGCTGATCGTCTCCAGCGTTTCTACCAGGAGACACTGGTGGAGCTGATCGTCTCCAGCGTTCTACCAGGAGACACTGGTGGAGCTGGTCGTCTCCAATGTTCTACCAGGAGACACAGGTGAAGCTGATCATCTCCAGCGTTCTACCAGGAGACACAGGTGGAGCTGATGGTCTCCATGGTTCTACCAGGAGACACTGGTGGAGCTGGTCGTCTCCAACGTTCTACCAGGAGACACTGGTGGAGCTGATCGTCTCCATAGTTCTACCAGGAGACACTGGGGGAGCTGGTTGTCTCCAATGTTCTACCAGGAGACACAGGTGGAGCTGATGGTCTCCATGGTTCTACCAGGAGACACAGGTGGAGCTGGGCGTCTCCAACGTTCTACCAGGAGACACAGGTGGAGCTGATCAGCTCCAACGTTCGACCAGGAGACACAGGTGGAGCTGATCATCTCCAACGTTCTACCAGGAGACAGAGGTGGAGCTGATCATCTCCATGGTTCTACCAGGAGACAGAAGTGGAGCTGATTATCTCCATGGTTCTACCAGGAGACACAGGTGGAGCTGGTCGTGTCCAACGTTCTACCAGGAGACACTGGTGGAGCTGGTCGTCTCCAACATTTTACCAGGAGACACAGGTGGAGCTGATCGTCTCCAGCGTTCTACCAGGAGACACAGGTGGAGCTGATCGTCTCCAACGTTCTACCAGGAGACACAGGTGGAGCTGATCATCTCCAACATTCTACCAGGAGACACAGGTGGAGCTGATCGTCTCCAACATTCTACCAGGAGACACAGGTGGAGCTGATCGTCTTAAACGTTTCTACCAGGAGACACAGGTGGAGCTGATCGTCTCCAGCATTATACCAGGAGACACAGGTGGAGCTGGTCGTCTGCAATGTTCTACCAGGAGACACAGGTGGAGCTGATCGTCTCCATAGTTCTACCAGGAGACACTGGTGGAGCTGGTCGTCTCCAACGTTCTACCAGGAGACACTGGTGGAGCTGGTCGTCTCCATAGTTCTACCAGGAGACACTGGTGGAGCTGGTCGTCTCCATAGTTCTACCAGGAGACACAGGTGGAGCTGATCGTCTCCAGCGTTTCTACCAGCAGACACTGGTGGAGCTGGTCGTCTCCAATGTTCTACCAGGAGACACAGGTGGAGCAGATCTTCTCCATAGTTCTACCAGGAGACACTGGTGGAGCTGGTCCTCTCCAACATTTCTACCAGGAGACAGAGGTGGAGCTGATCGTCTCCAGTGTTCTACCAGGAGACACAGGTGGAGCTGATCTTCTCCATAGTTCTACCAGGAGACACTGGTGGAGCTGGTCGTCTCCAATGTTCTACCAGGAGACACAGGTGGAGCTGATCATCTCCAGTGTTCTACCAGGAGACACAGGTGGAGCTGATCGTCTCCAATGTTCTACCAGGAGACACAGGTGGAGCTGATCGTCCCCAACGTTTCTACCAGGAGACACTGGTGGAGCTGGTTGTCTCCAATGTTCTACCAGGAGACACTGGTGGAGCTGATCGTCTCCAACGTTTCTACCAGGAGACATTGGTGGAGCTGGTTGTCTCCAATGTTCTACCAGGAGACACAGGTGGAGCTGATCCTCTCCATTGTCCTTCCAGGAGACACAGGTGGAGCTGATCCTCTCCAATGTTCTACCAGGAGACACAGGTGGAGCTGATCGTCTCCAATGTTCTACCAGGAGACACAGGTGGAGCTGATCGTCTCAAGCATTCTACCAGGAGACACAGGTGGAGCTGGTCGTCTCCAACGTTCTACCAGGAGACACAGGTGGAGCTGATCGTCTCCATGGTTCTACCAGGAGACACAGGTGGAGCTGATCGTCTCAAGCATTCTACCAGGAGACACAGGTGGAGCTGGTCGTCTCCAACGTTCTACCAGGAGACACAGGTGGAGCTGATCGTCTCCATGGTTCTACCAGGGGACACTGGGGGAGCTGGTTGTCTCCAATGTTCTACCAGGAGACACAGGTGGAGCTGATTGTCTCCAACATTCTGAGCTTCACAAAGAAGCTGCAACTTTACAGGAATAAAAAGTATTTTTTAAGATAATTTGTGACTTGATAAGAAGTCAAAAATGTTGTGACTTCTTCAAAGCAACAAAGAAGATGTTTTGATTTTTAAGAGAAATAGTTGACAATTAAAAAAAAAAATCAACCCTGCGACAGAGTTAACGAGAAAAAATCATTTATGAGTTTAACGAATCTAAAAGCAAAATTTCATTGGAGGGAAATTTTTTGAAGGCGAATGTGAAAAATAAAAGGACTCATGTAAATCTGCACTGCAACACAAGATTTATTAAAACTGTCTGGAATATAAATATAGGAAGCCAAGGAATGTGAAAAGGATGGAGAGAGCGAGAGAAGAAGAGACGAGAGGAGGAGACCTATTTATCAGTCTAATTATGAGAGACAGACCAGAGGCCCCAGAGCGTAGCAGGACGCTCTGAGTCAGGGAAAAGACTCCCGCCGCTAACGCTGAATATTAATGGAGGGAGGAGGGACGGCCGGCGCTTTATTACACCCGCTAACGCCAGGAAACCTTCCCTCCATATCTGGACGCCTCTGAGCGGAGCGGCGCCGAGAGGAACCGGACCGCCACGGCGCCACCTTCTACGACTTCAATATGAGACGGCAGATCGTGACCCGGCGGACAGCAGCGACGACGATATGAGGCCGAACCGGGAGTTCTGGACGGGTTCTGAATAATGACTCCTGCGGTCCAGCAGAGACGGAGGATCCTTGAAGGATGAGATAATAAAAACGGTTCTGGAGAGTCTAGATCCAAAATAACAGCATATCAGTAACTGCAAGGTGTCGTTTATTAAATTTGGTATCAAAGTTATAAGGTTTCATATATAACGTTACATCCTCCCTCCATCTGATAATTACTTTAAATGTAGTCGTTTAAACTTTTGTTTGAGATGAAACTTCCTTCGGACTGAACCAGGATCTGAAAACTCCTGCAGATGCCAGAGACACGCGACCGCGAGCAACACGAGCAACACGAGCAACACGCGAAACACGAGCAACACGAGCAACACGAACAACACGAACAACACGAACAACACGAGCAACACGAACAACACAAGCAACACGAGCAACACGAGCAACACGAGTAACGAGAGCAACATGTGAAACACGAACAACACGAGCAACACGAGCAACATGTGAAACACGAACAACACGAGCAACACGAGCAAGACGAGCAACACGAGCAACACGAGCAACACGAGCAACACGAGTAACGAGAGCAACATGTGAAACACGAGCAACACGAGCAACACGAGCAACATGTGAAACACGAGCAACACGAGCAACACGAGCAACACGAGCAACACGAGCAACACGAGCAACACGAGCAACACGAGCAACACGAGCAACACGAGCAACACGTGAAACATGAGCAACACGAGCAACACGAGCAACATGAGCAACACGAGCAACACGTGAAACACGAGCAACACGAGCAACACGAACAACATGTGAAACATGAACAACACGAGCAACACGAGCAACACGAGCAACACGAACAACATGTGAAACATGAACAACACGAGCAACATGAGCAACACGAACAACACGAGCAACACGACAAACAACAAGCAACACGAGCAACACGAGCAACACGAGCAACACAACACGAGCAACACGAGCAACAGACAACACGAACACGAGCAACACGAGCAACACGAGCAACACGAACAACACGAGCAACACGAGCAACACGAGCAACACGAACAACACGAACAACACGAGCAACACGAGCAACACGAGAACACAACAAAACACAAGCAACACACGAACAACACGAGCAACACGAGCAACACGAACAACACGACAACACGACAACACGAGCAACATGTGAACACACAACAAACACGAGCAACACGAGCAACACGAGCAACACGAACAACATGAGCAACACGAACAACATGAGCAACAACATGTGAAACACGACGACAACACGAGCAACACGAGCAACACGAGCAACACGAAACAACACGAACAACACGAGCAACACTAGCAACACGAACAAACACGAACAACACGACAACACGAACAACACTAGCAACACGAGCAACACGAGCAACACGACAACACGAACAACACGAGCAACACGAGAACAACACGACACAACACGAACAACAACACACGAGCAACACGAGCAACACGGAAAAACACAAACAACACGAGCAACACGAGCAACACGAGCAACACGAACAACACGAGCAACATGTGAACACAACAAAACAACACGAACAACACGAGCAACACGAGCAACACGACGAACAACACGAAACAACACGAGCAACACGAGCAACACGAGCAACACACGAACAACACGAGCAACATGAAACACGAAACACGAGCAACACGAGCAACACGAGCAACACGAACACAACACGAACAACACGAGCAACACGAGCAACACGAACAACACGAACAACACGAACAACACGAACATGTGAAACACAAACAACACGAGCAACACGAGCAACACGAGCAACAACACGAGCAACACAACGAACAACACGAGCAACATGAGCAACACGAACAACACGAACAACACGAACACAACACACGACAACACACAAACACAACACGAACAACACGAGCAACACGAGCAACACAACAAACACGAGCAACACGAGCAACACGACAACAACGAACAAACACGAGCAAACACAAACACAACACGAGCAACACGAGCAACACGAGCAACACGAACAACACGAACAACACGAAACACGAGCAACATGCAACACGAACAACACGAACAACACGAACAAAACAACACGAGCAAACACGAACAACAACACAACACGAGCAACACACGAACAACACGAACAACACGAGCACACGAGCAACACGCAACAACACGCAACAGAACAACACGAGCAACAACACGAGCAACACGAGCAACACGAGCACACAACACGAAGCAACATGTAGAAACACACAACAACAACGAGAACAACACGAGCAACACGCAACAACAACACGAGCAACACGAGCAACACGATGACAACACAACAGCAACAACACGACGACAACAACAACAACACGAACAACATGAGCAACACGAGCAACACGAACGAAACATGAGCAACAACACGAGCAACACGTGAACACGAGCAACACGAACAACACGAGCAACATGAAACATGAACGAAAACACGAGCAACACGAGCAACACGAACACATGAGCAACACGAACAACACAACAACAGAAACACGAACAACACGAGCAACACGCAACACAGCAACACAAGCAACACGACGCAAACAACAACACAGCAACACGAACAACAACACGAGCAACACGAACAACACGAGCAACAACAACAACACGAGCAACATGTGAAACACACAAACAACACGAGCAACACGAGCAACATGAGCAACACGACAACAAACACACAGCAACAACAAACAACATGAGCAACATGACACGACAACACGAACACCACGAGCAACAACACGAGAACAACACGAACAACACGAACAACAACACGAGCAACACGAGCAACACGAGCAACACAACGAACAACAACACGAGCAACACGAACAACACGAGCAACACGAAGAACACGAGCAACACGAGCAACATGAACAACACGAGCAACACGAACAACACGAGCAACATGTGAAACACAAACAACACAAGCAACACGAGCAACACGAACAACATGAGCAACACGAACAACATGAGCAACATGTGAAACACTAACAACACGAGCAACACGAGCAACACGAGCAACACGAACAACACGAACAACACGAGCAACACGAGCAACACGAGCAACACGAACAACACGAACAACACGAGCAACAACAAACAACACGAACAACACGACAACACAGCAAACAACACGAACAACACGAACAACACGCAACATGTGAAACACAACAACACGAGCAACACGAGCAACACGAGCAACCACGAACAACACGAACAACACGAGCAACAACAACACGAAACAACACGAACAACACGAGCAACACGACAACACCAACACGAACACACGAGCAACATGTGAAACACGAACAACACGAGCAACACGAACAACACGAGCAACACGAGCAACACGAGCAACACGAACAACACAAACAACACGAGCAACATGTGAAACATGAGCAACACGAGCAACACGAACAACACAACAAAACGACAACACGAAGCAACACGAGCAACACGAACAACACAACAACACGAGCAACACAAGCAACATGAGCAACACGAAGAACACGAACAACATGAGCAACACGAACAACACGAGCAACACGAACAACACAAGCAACATGAGCAACACGAAGAACACGAACAACATGAGCAACACGAGCAACAGGAACAACACGAACAACACGAGCAACACGAGCAACACGAGCAACACGAGCAACAGGAACAACACGAACAACACGAGCAACACGAACAACACGAGCAACACGAAGAACACGAGCAACATGAACAACACGAGCAACACGAACAACACGAGCAACATGTGAAACACAAACAACACGAGCAACACGAGCAACACGAACAACATGAGCAACACTAACAACATGAGCAACATGTGAAACACGAACAACACGAGCAACACGAGCAACACGAACAACACGAGCAACAACAACACGAACAACACGAACAACACGAGCAACATGTGAAACACGAACAACACGAGCAACATGAGCAACACGAACAACACGAACAACACGAGCAACATGTGAAACACGAACAACACGAGCAACACGAACAACACGAGCAACACGAAGAACACGAGCAACATGAACAACACGAGCAACACGAACAACACGAGCAACATGTGAAACACAAACAACACGAGCAACACGAGCAACACGAACAACATGAGCAACACGAACAACATGAGCAACATGTGAAACACGAACAACACGAGCAACACGAGCAACACGAACAACACGAGCAACACGAGCAACACGAACAACACGAACAACACGAGCAACATGTGAAACACGAACAACACGAGCAACATGAGCAACACGAACAACACGAACAACACGAGCAACATGTGAAACACGAACAACACGAGCAACACGAGCAACACGAGCAACAGGAACAACACGAACAACACGAGCAACACGAGCAACACGAGTAACACATAACACCACACACACAACAACACGAGCAACACGACAACACGAACAACACGACAACAACACGAACAACACGAACAACACGAGCAACACGAACGTCACGAGCAACACGAGCAACACGAGCAACACGAACAACACGAACAACACGAGCAACATGTGAAACATGAGCAACACGAGCAACACGAACAACACGAGCAACACGAGCAACATGTGAAACACGAGCAACACAAACAACACGAACAACACGAGCAACATGTGAAACATGAGCAACACGAGCAACACGAGCAACATCAGTAACACGAGCAACATGTGAAACATGTGAAACACGCGTGGATTCTGGTGGTTCGTACGTGGGATCACAGAGTCGCTGCTACCGAGTCGCGGCTGAAATACAAAACCCGTAAAACCACGTCACAAAAACAGTTTGACCCTTGAGGAGTCTGTGGTCCATCAAAGTTCAGTGTTTATGTTCGGTTTTATCGGTGTTCTGGCCCGCTGGCCCGTTTCATCTGTTTGAAAGAGGTCCTGACTTGGTCCTAAAACCCCCCCTTTACCCCAACGAGTTTCACCTGCCAGGAGTTGGCCGACCCGAACAGGGAGTCATGGTACCAGGTGTCTACCACTTTACGTTTCTGAGATCCAGCTGAAAGTGGACTGAAGTAATTGGACTGGACTCATTGGACTGGACTCATTGGACTGGACTCATTGGACTGGACTCATTGGACTGGACTCATTGGACTGGACTCATTGGACTGGACTCATTGGACTGAAGTCATTGGACTGGACATTGGGACTCATTGGACTGAAGTCATTGGACTGGACTCATTGGACTGGACTCATTGGACTGGACTCATTGGACTGGAGTCATTGGACTCATTGGACTGGACTCATTGGACTGAAGTCATTGGACTGGACTCATTGGACTGGACTCATTGGACTGAAGTCATTGGACTGGACTCATTGGACTGGACTCATTGGACTGAAGTCATTGGACTGGACTCATTGGACTGGACTCATTGGACTGAAGTCATTGGACTGGACTCATTGGACTGGACTCATTGGACTGAAGTCATTGGACTGGACTCATTGGACTGGACTCATTGGACTGAAGTCATTGGACTGGACTCATTGGACTGAAGTCATTGGACTGAAGTCATTGGACTGGACTCATTGAACTGGACTAATTGGACTGGACTCATTGGACTGGACTCATTGGACTGAAATCATTGGACTGGACTCATTGGACTGGACTCATTGGACTGGACTCATTGGACTGGACACATTGGACTGGACTCATTGGACTGAAGTCATTGGACTGGACTCATTGAACTGAAGTCATTGGACTGGACTCATTGAACTGGACTAATTGGACTGGACTCATTGGACTGGACTCATTGAACTGAAGTCATTGGACTGGACTCATTGGACTGGACTCATTGGACTGGACTCATTGGACTGGACTCATTGAACTGAAGTCATTGGACTGGACTCATTGGACTGAACTCATTGGACTGGACTCATTGAACTGAAGTCATTGGACTGGACTCATTGGACTGAAGTCATTGGACTGGACTCATTGGACTGGACTCATTGGACTGGACACATTGGACTGGACCTATTGGACTGAACTCATTGGACTGAAGTCATTGGACTGAACTCATTGGACTGAACTCATTGGACTGGACTCACTGGACTGGACTCATTGGACTGGACTCATTGGACTGGACTCATTGGACTGGACTCATTGGACTGGACTCATTGGACTGGACACATTGGACTGGAGTCATTGGACTGGACTCGTTGGACTGGACTCATTGGACTGGACTCATTGGACCGGACTCATTGGACTGAAGTCATTGGACTGGACTCATTGGACTGGACTCATTGGATGGACTTGGAGTCATTGGACTGGACTCATTGGACTGGACTCATTGAACTGAAGTCATTGGACTGGACTCATTGGACTGGACTCATTGAACTGAAGTCATTGGACTGGACTCATTGGACTGGACTCATTGGACTGAAGTCATTGGACTGGACTCATTGGACTGGACTCATTGGACTGGACTCATTGGACTGGACTCATTGGACTGGACTCATTGACTGGACTCATTGGACTGGACTCATTGGACTCTGGACTCATTGGACTGGACACATTGGACTGGACTCATTGGACTGGACTCATTGGACTGAACTCATTGGACTGGACTCATTGGACTGAAGTCATTGGACTGGACTCATTGGACTGGACTCATTGGACTGAAGTCATTGGACTGAACTCATTGGACTGGACTCATTGGACTGGACTCATTGGACTGGACTCATTGGACTGAAGTCATTGGACTGGACTCATTGGACTGAAATCATTGGACTGGACTCACTGGACTGGACTCATTGGACTGGACTCATTGGACTGGACACATTGGACTGGACTCATTGGACTGAACTCACTGGACTGGACTCATTGGACTGAACTCATTGGACTGGACTCATTGGACTGGACTCATTGGACTGGACTCATTGGACTGGACACATTGGACTGGAGTCATTGGACTGGACTCATTGAACGGGACTCATTGGACTGGACTATTGGGAAAGCCCATACAGATGTGAGGGGGGGCAGGACTTGGTATCGTCCTCTGCAGTCTAACCCTCTCATGTATAATCCTGGTTGTATTAACTAAGTTAATGGTGTCTCCGACATGGACATGGACATGGACATGGAGCGTCACACCAGAGTCCGGCGAGCTCAGTCTGCAGAGACTTGGAGGTCCAAGGTCCAAGGTCCAGCTCGTCCTCCACCCTGAATCTCTGAACCAAACCTCCACAAATGGGCTCCGTCCGCCGTAATTCAGTTCCCGTGAGCCCGCGAGACACGTCCGGCGTCTCCGCGACCTTCAGCTCTAAGGATAAGCAAGGTCACCAGGTCGGGGGATGTCCCTCACCTGCACAGACATCAGACGGGCGTCTTCCAGCAGGCTTCAGGATCAGAGACCTGTGGGGGACGTCAGAGGACATCGTCCAGCTCTCCTGCTTCCGTCGGTGATGTAACGGAGTGAAGACAGCCTCAGGCTCTGCTGTCCACCGTCATTAGTCCACCCTCATTAGTCCACCTCACACAACACCGACACTCAAACGCAGCTTTAACACCTGCACAGACCCCCCCCCCCCCCCCCCCCCCCGGTCCATATGCTTCAACGCTGACCTGCGACGGCCTCCTTCGGCTGAATAAAAGGGATAATTGGCTATCATTGTCTTTCCCGGCGCTGAAGCGGCGGCGGCGGTGAAACGCCGGTGTCCAGATGCCCAGACGCTCACTCTCTGGGCCCTAATTAGACTGAACCTGACGACCAGGAAAAGGCCAATTAGACCCCCCCCTCCCCCCCCTCCCCCCACCACACACACACACACAAACACACAACTTTCTTTTCTTTTTCTCTCCATTTCTTACTTCTTTTGTATTTATCACATTAGCTTGAAAGCAGGTGAAGGAACCGGGTTCAGTTTAATTATGAAACAGTTCACAACAGAACTCATCTGAGAGCGTTTTAGCTGTCAAGGGTCAAACAAGAAGACGACTTCAGTCCAGTTAAGTTTAATTCTAATTTCAGCAGCCATGTCGACACAGTTTTGATACTTTATTTATTCAAACAACTGAAGCCTTTTAGAAGTTTATCAAATTTCATCAGCTGTCATCACTTAATCTACCTCACGTCTGAGCGGTACTGACGGACCACCGTGGTGGGATCTGGGTCGGCATCCAAGGGTCTGTGGTGAACTTTAGCTTAGCAGCAGCCGCCTCTTCGACCTGAATGTAGAAGAACTGGACAAACCCTACCTAATTAGTACCGGAGCGAAGGGTATTCCTCATAGATCGGTCCTGGAACCCACGATGGTCTTCGTGGTTCAGTCCGAAGATTGAGGGCATTCCTCCTGGATCAGTCCCAGGATTGAGGGCATTCCTCCTGGATCATTACCAGGATAGAGGGCATTCCTCCTGGATTAGTCCCAGGACTGAGGGGACTCCTCCTGGATCAGTCCCAGGATAGAGGGCATTCCTCCTGGATTAGTCCCAGGACTGAGGGGACTCCTCCTGGATCAGTCCCAGGACTGAGGGCATTCCTCCTGGATCAGCCCCAGGACTGAGGGCATTCCTCCTGGATTATTCCCAGGACTGAGGGCATTCCTCCTGGATTATTCCCAGGACTGAGGGCATTCCTCCTGGATCAGTCCCAGGACTGAGGGCATTCCTCCTGGATTATTCCCAGGACTGAGGGCATTCCTCCTGGATCAGTCCCAGGAATAAGGGGATTCCTCCTGGATCAGCCCCAGGACTGAGGGCATTCCTCCTGGATCAGCCCCAGGACTGAGGGCATTCCTCCTGGATCAGTCCCAGGACTGAGGGCATTCCTCCTGGATCAGTCCCAGGACTGAGGGCATTCCTCCTGGATCAGTCCCAGAACTGAGGGCATTCCTCCTGGATCATTACCAGGATAGAGGGCATTCCTCCTGGATCAGTCCCAGGACTGAGGGCATTCCTCCTGAATCAGTCCCAGGATTCAGGGCATTCCTCCTGGATCAGTCCCAGGACTGAGGGGACTCCTCCTGGATCAGTCCCAGGACTGAGGGCATTCCTCCTGGATCAGCTGACTTTCATGATCATGTTTTGGGCTCATTCAGGTGCCGAAAGGGAAAAATCGGTGGAATAATTGATTCAACTGAAATCTAAAAATTCCACCGGAGAACGGTGAGCTGTTTGTGCTCTCGTTCTTTTTTCTAACGGTGTCATGGAATCTGCACGTAGAAGTCATTCAAGCGCAGCTCGGATTAATCAGCGTAAATGCTTGGGGACGGCATAAAAAGGGACCTTTTAGCGCGGTAACCAGGCAGCCTTCCAGGCCGCTACATTATTCATGGCAGCGACGGGGATAATGCCGCCTCTGACTGCTGCTGCCCCTACGGTGTGTTAACATGTATTAAGAGTGATCTGACGAGATGTGGAATCGTGGGTAACGGGCCTGTCAATTACCGCCGGAGCTAATAGGGTCGAGCGAGCAGATTTCACGCAGTTCGCATTCATGCAACATTAATGTGGATCTTTAGGAACAAGACGTTAAATCCCTGTACGTCTGCACAATTCACATCTGCTGCTCGTCAACCGTGAGGTCATCTGAGAGACACGCCCCCTCGTCAGGTTTCAAACGGCTCCAAATGTCAACTTTATAAACAGAACCGAGCCGTTTCACGATTGAAAGTGGGCCGAGTTTGGACCTGGAAGGTCGTAGTTGACGAGTGCGGACTCGGGAGAAGGTTCTTGTAGGAACATCAGTGAACCTTGATGACATCACAGCTCAGCCAGCAGGCTAACGCTAACATCTAGGACTTAACTGGACATAAAATTAACTTAATCAGAGAGGTTTTCTGCCGAACTTTGGGTCTCGTTCATGGAACATGAGAAGAAGGGAACCGTGAGCAGAACAAACCGAAGAGCTTCACCACTAAAGAAGGCTAACCAAGACTAGCTGGATAAGCTAGCCTAAGCCAGCCCCCTGGAAAGAAGGCTAACCAAGACTACCTGGATAAGCTAGCCTAAGCTAGCCCCCTGAAAAGAAGGCTAACCAAGACTACCTGGATAAGCTAGCCTAAGTTAGCCCCCTGGAAAAAAACATGAGAAGAAGGGAACCGTGAGCAGAACAAACCGAAGAGCTTCACCACTAAAGAAGGCTAACCAAGACTAGCTGGATAAGCTAGCCTAAGCCAGCCCCCTGGAAAGAAGGCTAACCAAGACTACCTGGATAAGCTAGCCTAAGCTAGCCCCCTGAAAAGAAGGCTAACCAAGACTACCTGGATAAGCTAGCCTAAGCTAGCCCCCTGAAAAGAAGGCTAACCAAGACTACCTGGATAAGCTAGCCTAAGTTAGCCCCCTGGAAAAAACATGAGAAGAAGGGAACCGTGAGCAGAACAAACCGAAGAGCTTCACCACTCATGAACATGTGAGCGGGTCCAAGTCCTGAATAAAACCTCCTCCTGAAGCTGCTGGAAACCAGGAGGCTGGTCCTGGACTCCAGCACCAGCCTGCACGGATCTGGGACCATGCTGGAGGAAGACTCGTGTCTGTTGGATGAAGGTTTCCATCCAGGCTTTCCTCACCTGTGGTACCTGCACGACACGCCAACATCTCTGCAGTCTCTCACCTCGTGTTTTTTATCTTCCCAGAGTCCCACGGTCAACCAGGACACCAGACTGTTGCAACAAGGTCAAGAAGACAATCCCATTACAGCCGAAGGTGACGGTCCGTCCCAGACGCCTCCGAGTCCAGAGACGTCTCCTCTGGAAACACCACCTGTGTCTGTGATTTGGACCTCAACGTTGTCCTGGAGAGCCGGGTCAGGGTAGAAGAGGATCCTCAGGATCATGTGATCTCCTCTGATCCTCGTGGGTCGTAGATATCTAGATCCACCTTTAGCAGCAACAGTTTTAATTGTGGTTCCTTGTTGGACTTCATCATGGTTCTGGAGGAGTTCTGGTCTGATCTTCTCTACAAAGTTGCTTCAGTGCGTTGAGGTTTTTGGATGGACGGGTTGGCACACGTTGGCTCAGGTCTGGATCGACCCGTCACATGACCCAGTTTAGGCCAGTTTCTGTCACTGCTACACCAGTCCGACACCAGTCCGACCCATCATCCCTCCACCATCGTTCTTGATGGTGGGTCTGAGCAGGGTTATTATCGTTAACGAAAACGAACGAAATAACAAAAATTAGAACTGAAAAAACATTTTCGTTAACTGAAATAAAATAAAAACGAGTTTTAAAAAAAAAAACGATAACTAACTGAAACTGTATTATGTGTTTATAAAACAAACCAAAATTAACTATAATAATGTCAAGCATGTCCTTCGTTTTCATGTTTGTAATTTTTTTTCTTATAAACATTTGAAATCTATTAACTTCGCTCCGCCGTACAACAACAACCAACAATTTGGGATTTCTTTGACTATGACTGTGTTAACGATAAAAATAAGAGCCTTGTTGTAGAAGCAGGTGATACAATGTGTGGAATACTTCTGAAGGAGAAAAAAACCCACGAATCTGAAAGTCCATTTGAAAAGCTCACACAAGAAGGCTAACCAAGACTAGCTGGATAAGCTAGCCCCGTGGTAAGAAGGCTAACCAAGACTAGCTGGATAAGCTAGCCTAAGCTAGCCCCCTGGAAAGAAGGCTAACCAAGACTACCTGGATAAGCTAGCCTAAGCTAGCCCCCTGGTAAGAAGGCTAACCAAGACTAGCTGGATAAGCTAGCCTAAGCTAGCCCCCTGGAAAGAAGGCTAACCAAGACTACCTGGATAAGCTAGCCTAAGCTAGCCCCCTGGAAAGAAGGCTAACCAAGACTACCTGGATAAGCTAGCCTAAGCTAGCCCTCTGAAAAGAAGGCTAACCAAGACTACCTGGATAAGCTAGCCTAAGCTAGCCCCCTGAAAACAGAAGCTAACCAAGACTACCTGGATAAGCTAGCCTAAGCTAGCCCCCTGAAAAGAAGGCTAACCAAGACTAGCTGGATAAGCTAGCCTAAGCTAGCCCCCTGGAAAGAAGGCTAACCAAGACTACCTGGACAAGCTAGCCTAAGCTAGCCCCCTGGTAAGAAGGCTCACCAAGACTAGCTGGATAAGCTAGCCTAAGCTAGCCCCCTGGAAAGAAGGCTAACCAAGACTACCTGGATAAGCTAGCCTAAGCTAGCCCCCTGGAAAGAAGGCTAACCAAGATTACCTGGATAAGCTAGCCTAAGCTAGCCCCCTGGTAAGAAGGCTAACCAAGACTACCTGGATAAGCTAGCCTAAGCTAGCCCCCTGGAAAGAAGGCTAACCAAGACTACCTGGATAAGCTAGCCTAAGCTAGCCCCCTGAAAAGAAGGCTAACCAAGACTACCTGGATAAGATAGCCTAAGCTAGCCCCCTGGAAAGTAGGCTAACCAAGACTAGCTGGATAAGCTAGCCTAAGCTAGTCCCCTGGAAAGAAGGCTAACCAAGACTACCTGGATAAGCTAGCCTAAGCTAGCCCCCTGGAAAGAAGGCTAACCAAGACTAGCTGGATAAGCTAGCCTAAGCTAGCCCCCTGGAAAGAAGGCTAACCAAGACTAGCTGGATAAGCTAGCCTAAGCTAGCCCCCTGGAAAGAAGGCTAACCAAGACTACCTGGATAAGCTAGCCTAAGCTAGCCCCCTGGAAAGAGAAGCTACAGCTGCAGACCAGTCAGCGTTGGGAAGGACCGGGAGAAAACAGCAACTATAATGGACTGTTTCCATGGAGACCAGATAGCTGCTGGTCAGTAAATACGCAGGAACACCACAAGAGGGAAGACGCATTGATAAATATGTTTATTGAGACCAGAATGTAAACACACTATGTGATTCGATAGCCTTCAAAAAGTTCAGTGCTTCACTCCAACCAAAATTACAACCCTAATTTACAAAATAAAACTAAAACTAACACTGAAACTAATAAAAACTAAACTATAACTAAGTATTTCAAAACAAAAACAAATAAAAACTAGCAAAACTGATCTTAAAACGAATTAAAACTAACTGAATTTGAAAAACTAAATAAAAACTAAAACTAATGGAAAACCCTGGTCTGAGATGTTTCTGGCCTGTTTGGTTCTGGACATTAAGCCCAAATCATCTCGCTGTCGAAGTCTGGACTCCAAATGTTTCCGGAAACATTTTCCAGCAACAGCTCCTTTCTCTAAAACCGTTGTTCATGTCCAGACCAGTAGATCTCGGTCCTGTGGTAGCAGTGGGGGGGGGGGGGTACTTAGTGCTGCCCACACGGCCGTTTTACTTTCTTCTTCACCAGCATTAAAAGAAGTCACACGTGTTCTGCAACATCCATATCTGCGGCTTCGGTTTCGGCTTGTCTGTAAAACTTTGCCGGTATCTTAAACTGCTGGCGGGATTTGAATGTGCATCTTGATAAAGCCTCCCTAATCTTCCAATCCAATCTGATTCTCGGTGGGAATCATCCTCTGCGTCTATACTTAGGTGACCCACGCAGCTTCCTTTGTTCGCGTTCGGTTCCACGGGATCAGCGGGGAAATTGGAAAGAGATGTCGAGGCGCTCGCACCACCTCAAAATTGGATTGCACGCTTCCTTAAATGAAAGCAAATAATTTCATGGCTAATGGGCTTAATTTCAGGAAATAATTCAGAGATTTCCACAGTTAGATGTTTTTGCATATGATTTCTGAAAAAAAAAGGAGGGAAAAAAAAGCGCCGCCACTTTTGGTTGATGCTGTTTTTCATGTCTCGGTTCAATAAATAGAAATATTAGAGAAGAGAACAACTCGTCCTGGAAAATAACTTCCGAAAAAAAAAAAAAAAAAAAAAAGCTGATCAAATGTGGGACGTTGTGGTTTCTTGACGAGACCGACGCTGTTCTGTCAGAGCAGCAGAACAAAGTTATCACCTCCGAAAAAGGATGAAAGAAACAAAAAAAAAAAACACATACAACAGATATAAACAAGAAGTAGAAATGTGATTGCCAACAAAGGAGCGATTAAGCTTCACAAAAAAAGTCCTCAGTTGTAAAATAAATAAAGAAAGTGGCATAATTAAATAATGAATGAAGGAAGCGGTCCATAAAGCGGTGATTGATGTCCAGGAACGGGGGTCTCTCTAATGGAGGCTGGCTGACAGTGATTGCGAAGGCCCATTTACCAGCTGATGTTTTGTTATGATTGGACACGTCAGTCTTCCTCCTCTGATTAAAAAGAGAGTGGGGGGAGGGGGGTGGGGGGGCCCGAAAGCGCCCCGCGTCCTTTCATTTGTGCTTTTATTTTACTGTTCTCGTTCCACTCTGCCGGCGTGAAGCGAGGGCGGATATTATTTTGTCAATCCGATGGAGCACAAGACTTTTATTTTTTTAATTTTCGGCTGCCCTTTACAGTCCACCTTAAAAATACCACTTCCCCTCTAAAAACGACGTCAGGTGACGGGTGTTTCTGTCTGTCGGGACCACAGACTGCAGAAGAAGAACCGGGAAATGCCCCTCTGATGTCATCAGCATGTTTACAAAGAACCGTTCTGGAGTGTCGCTGCTGAAACGACATCTGAAACGACATCTGAAACGACATCTGAAACGAGTGCTGCTGGAGCTGAAACAAGGACAAGTTCAGCTGAAACAAGGACAAGTTCAGCTGAAACAAATGCTTCTGGAGCTGAAACAAGGACAAGTTCAGCTGAAACAAGTGCTACTGCAGCTGAAACGAGGACAAGTTCAGCTGGAACAAGGACAAGTTCAGCTGAAACAAGTGCTACTGCAGCTGAAACAAGGACAAGTTCAGGTTAAACAAGTGCTTCTGGAGCTGAAACAAGGACAAGTTCATCTGAAACAAGGACAAGTTCATCTGAAACAAGGACAAGGACAAGTTTCAAGCTGAACAAGCTGACAAGTTCAGCTGAAACAAGGACACTTTAGCTGAACAAGGACAGTTCAGCTGACAAGGACAAGTTCAGCTGAAACAGGACAAGTTCAGCTGAAAAACATTTCAGCTGAACCAGGACAAGTTTCAGCTGAAACAAGGACAAGTTCAGCTGAAACAAGTGCTGCTGGAGCTGAAACAGGACAAGTTCAGCTGAAAACTCAGGACAAGTCAGCTGAAACAAGGACAAGTTTAGCTGAAACAAGGACAAGTTTAGCTGAAACAGGACAATTTTCAGCTGAACAAGGACAGTTCAGCTGAAACAAGGACAGTTCAGCTGAAACAAGGACAAGTTCAGCTGAAACAAGGACAAGTTCAGTCAGCTGAAACAAGGACACGTTCAGCTGAAACAAAGGACAATTTCAGCTGAAACAAGGACAAGTTCAGCTGAAACAAGGACAAGTTCAGCTGAAACAAGTTTCAGCTGAAACAAGGAGTTCAGCTGAAACAAGGACAATTTCAAAGTTCAGCTGAACAACAATGCTTCTGGAGCTGAAACAAGGACAAGTTCAGCTGAAAACAAGGACAAGTTCATCAAGCTGAAACAAGGACTTTCAGCTGGAACAAGGACAAGGACAGTTCAGCTGAAACAAGGACAAGTTTTCAGCTGAAACAAGGACAAGGACAAGTTTCAGCTGAAACAAGGACAAGTTCAGCTGAAACAAGGACAAGTTTCAGCTGAAACAAGGACCAAGTTTCAGCTGAAACAAGGACAAGTTCAGCTGAACAGTGCTGTAGGACAAGGTTTCAGCTGAAACAAGACAAAAACAAGGACAAGTTTAGCTGAAACAAGGACAAGTTCAGCTGAAACAAGGACAAGTTCAGCTGAAACAGGACAAGTTCAGCTGAAACAAGGACAGTTCAGCTGAAACAGGCAAGTTCAGCTGAAACACAAGGACAAGTTTCAGCTGAAACAAGGACGTTCAGCTGAAAACAAGGACAAGTTCAGCTGAACAAGGACAAGTTCAGCTGAAACACAGGACAAGTTCAGCTGACAAGACAGTTTAGCTGAAACAAGGACAAGTTTAGCTGAAACAAGGACAAGTTTGAAACAAGGACAACGTCAAGTTCAGCTGAAACAAGGACAAGTTTAGCTGCAAGTTCAGCTGAAACAAGGACAGTTCAGTTCACAGCTGAAACAAGCTGACAAGTTCAGCTGAAACAAGGACAAGTTCAGCTGAAACAAGGACAAGTTTCAGCTGAAAACAAGTGCTGCTGGAGCTGAAACAAGGACAATTCAGCTGAAACAAGTGCTTCTGCTGGAGCTGAAACAAGACAAGTTTCAACAAGGACAAGTTCATCTGAAACAAGGACAGTTCAGCTGGAACAAGGACAAGTTCAGCTGAAACCAGGACACTTTCAGCTGAAACAAGGACAAGTTCAGCTGAAACAGGACACTTTCAGCTGAGGACAAGGACAAGTTTAGCTCAAGTTTAGCTGAAACAAGGACAAGTTCAGCTGAAACAAGGACAAGTTCAGCTGAAACAAGGACAAGTTCAGCTGAAACAAGTGCTGCTGGAGCTGAAACAAGGACAAGTTCAGCTGAAACGAGGACAAGTTCAGCTGAAACAAGGACAAGTTTAGCTGAAACAAGGACAAGTTTAGCTGAAACAAGGACAAGTTTAGCTGAAACAAGGTCAAGTTCAGCTGAAACAAGGACATGTTCAGCTGAAACAAGGACAAGTTCAGCTGAAACAAGGACACGTTCAGCTGAAACAAGGACAAGTTCAGCTGAAACAAGGACAAGTTCAGCTGAAACAAGGACAAGTTCAGCTGAAACAAGTGCTGCTGGAGCTGAAACAAGGACAAATTCAGCTGAAACAAGTGCTTCTGGAGCTGAAACAAGGACAAGTTCATCTGAAACAAGGACAAGTTCATCTGAAACAAGGACAAGTTCAGCTGGAACAAGGACAAGTTCAGCTGAAACAAGTTCAGGACACTTTCAGCTGAAACAAGGACAGTTCAGGAAACAAGTTCAGCTGAAACAAGGACAAGTTCAGCTGAAACAAGCTGCCTGCTGGAGCTGAAACAAGGACAAGTTTTAGCTGAAACAAGGACAAGTTTAGCTGAAACAAGGACAAGTTTAGCTGAAACTGAAAAGGACAAGTTCAGCTGAAAACAGCTGAAACAAGGACATGTTCAGCTGAAACAAGGACAGTTCAGCTGAAACAAGGACAGTTCAGCTGAAACAAGTGCTGCTGCTGGAGCTGAAACAAGGACAAGTTCAGCTGAAACGAGGACAAGTTCAGCTGAAACAAGGACAAGTTTAGCTGAAACAAGGACAAGTTTAGCTGAAACAAGGACAATTTTAGCTGAACAAGTTCAGCTGAAACAAGGACATGTTCAGCTGAACAGGACAATGTCAGCTGAAACAAGGACAAGTTCAGCTGAAACAAGGACAAGTTTCAGCTGAAACAAGGACAAGTTCAGCTGAAACAAGTGCTGCTGGAGCTGAAACAAGGACAAATTCAGCTGAAACAAGTGCTTCTGGAGCTGAAACAAGGACAAGTTCAAGGACAAGTTCTCTGAAAACAGGACAACTTCAGCTGGAACAAGGACAAGTTTAGCTGAACTTTCAGCTGACAAGACAAGTTCAGCTGAAACAAGGACAAGTTCAGCTGAAACAAGGACAAGTTCAGCTGAAACAAGTTCACAGTTCAGCTGAAACAAGTTAGCTGAAACAGGAAACAGTTCAGCTGAAACAAGGACAAGTTCAGCTGAAACAAGGACAAGTTAGCTCAAGCTGAAACAAGGACAAGTTCAGCTGAAACAAGGACAGTTAGCTGAAACAAGGACAGTTCAGCTGAAACAAGGACAAGACAGCTGAACAAGGACAAGTTTAGCTGAAAAAGGACAAGGAAACAGCAGTTCAGCTGAAACAAGGACACAGTTCAGCTGACAAAGGACAAAGTTTAGCTGAAACAAGGACAAGTTCAGCTGCAGGACAAGTTCAGCTGAACAAGGACAGTTCAACAAGTTCAGCTGAAACAAGGACAGGACAAGGGAAAGTTCAGCTGAAACAAGGACAAACAGTTCATCTGAACAGTCAGCTGAAACAAGGACAAGTCAGAAACAAGGACAAGATCGACAAGGTTTCAGTGACAAGGAAGTTCAGCTGAACAGGAGTTCATGACCAAGGACAAGTTCAGCTGAAACAAGGACGGATGGATGGATGGATGGATGGAGGATGAATAGAGGAATGGATGGATGGATGGACGAATGAATAGAGGAATGGATGGATGGATGGATGAATAGAGGAATGGATGGATGGATGGATGGAGGATGGACAGATGGATGAATAGAGGAATGGATGGATGGAAGATGGACGGATGGATGAATAGAGGAATGGATGGATGGAGGATGGACGGATGGATGAATAGAGGAATGGATGGATGGATGGATGGATGGATGGATGGATGGATGGATGGATGGATGGATGGATGGATGGATGGATGGATGGATGAATAGAGGAATGGATGGATGGATGGATGGATGGATGGATGGATGGATGGATGGATGAGGATGGATGGAGGATGATGGATTGGACGGATGGATGAGGATGGATGAATAGAGGAATGGATGGATGGATGGATGGAGGATGGACGGATGGATGAATAGAGGAATGGATGGATGGATGGATGGAGGATGGATGGGCGGATGGATGAATAGAGGAATGGATGGATGGAGGATGGACGGATGGATGAATAGAGGAGGATGGATGGATGGATGGATGGATGGATGGATGGATGGATGGAGGATGGATGGATGGATGAATGGATGGATGGATGGATGATGATGATGGAATGGATGGAGGATGGACGATGATAGGATGGATGGATGGATGGATGGATGGATGGATGGATGGATGGATGGATGGATGGATGGATGGATGGATGGAGGATGGATGGATGGATGAATAGAGGAATGGATGGATGGATGGACGGATGGATGATGGAGGAATGGATGATGGAATGGGATGGATGAGGATGGAGAGGAATGGATGGGATGGGATGGAGGATTGGATGGATGAATATGGATGGATGGATAGAGGATGGATGGAGGATGGACGGATGGATGAATAGAGGAATGGATGGGTGGATGGATGATTAGAGGAATGGATGGATGGATGGAGGATGGATGGATGGATGAATGATGGATGTGATGGATGGATGGATGGATGATGGATGGATGGATGGATGGATTGGATGGATGATAGAGGAGGATGGATGGATGGGATGGATGGATGGATGGAGGGATGGATGGATGGATGGATGGATGGATGGATGGATGATGGATGGATGGATGGATGGAGGATGGAGGATGAGATGGATGAATAGAGGAATGGATGGATGGAATGATGGATGATGGATGGATGGTTGGATGGATGGATGGAATGGATTATGGAGGATGGATGATGGATGGATGGATGGATGAGGATGGACGGATGGATGAATAGAGGATGGGATGGGTGGATGGATGGATGGAGGATGGATGGATGATGGATGATGATGGATGGATGGATGGGATGGATGGATGGATGGATGATGAGGATGGGGGGATGGATGAGGAATGGAGGATGGATGGATGGATGGATGGAGGATGGAATAGATGGATGGATGGATGGATGGATGGATGGATGGATTGATGAGGAATGGATGGATGGATGGATGGATGGAATAGATGGATGGATGGGAATGGAATGGATGGATGGATGGATGGATGGATGGATGGATGGATGGATGGATGGGAGGGATGGATGGATGGATGGATGGATGGATGGATGATGATGGATGGATGAATGGATGGGGATGGATGGAGGGATGGGATGGATGGAGGATGGATGGATGGATGGATGGGATGGAATGGATGGATGGATGATGGATGGCGGATGGATGGAGGATGGATGGATGAGATGGATGGATGGATGGATGGGGATGGATGGATGGATGGGGATGGATGGATGGATGGATGGATGGATGGATGGGATGGATGGATGGATGGATGGATGATGGATGTATGGATGGATGGATGATGGATGGATGGATGGATGGATGGATGGATGGATGGAAGGGGTCAACGCTGATATTTCGATCACAAACGTCACAAACAGCCGTCAGGTTTCAGTTTCTGTGATTCCTTCTGGAGACGCCCCCAGATCCAAGACTCCTCCACAGCCATGAAACCGTCTGATCCAGGCGTCCAGGTCCAGGTCCAGGTCCAGGTCCAGGTCCAGGTCCAGGTCCAGGTCCAGGTCCAGATTCAGATTCAGGTTCAGGTCCAGGTCCAGGTCCAGGTCCAGGTCCAGGTCCAGACCCTGAGCCAGCGAGCCGAGGCCCAACCATGATGCTCCCTCCGCCGTGCTTCACTGTTAAGGGACAATGTTCAGCTGTTGTGCCACCAGCTCAGGGGCGTCGAGCTCGTCTGTCACTGTTGTCGTCGTCATTATCGTTTCTGATTTAAACAGAGCTAAACAGCCTCCGCCGGCCGCGTCCACGCGCCCGCTGCCTCCGCCGCCCGCGTCCACGCGCCCGCTGCATCGTAATGGACGGTGAGGTCACCGGTGTCCGGCTGCATTACAAACGGCCGCGCCGCCGAACCCATCGTCAGGAGCGCATTAATTCAGCCCAGTCAATATGAGTTAGCGGGGGCCGGCTAATAAATAACCCAGAGCCGGGTCCGGGGGTCCGTCCGCGTCTCCGGGCCGCCCGCGGCATCTTAATGTGCTGTTTTAATCAGGGCCGGCGGCTGCTAAAGAGCTTACGCCAGCACATAGGCTGCTACATTTCACTCCATGTTTCAGGGATTTACGTAGATCCAGTAAGCCGCCGCCGCCGCCGCAGCCCCTCGTCCTGCTTGTTATTCCCTTTTTCATTGTCTCCGAACCGCGGCGTGGCCCCGAATAGCCCTCCGAGCTTCGTCTCTCTGAAAACTAGCGGCTGAACGGCTGGCGGAGGGTCAGGGGTAATCAGGAAGGCTTTGATAGGTAATGATGTTACAACCCTCATTTTACCCGCCATTATCCCGTTAGCGGAGAAGAAAACCCTCTTTGTGCCGGTCCGAGGTGCCGACGGAGGCAGGAGCCGGATGTTAATTCAGCAGGTTTGCTGGAGATTCAGTCGGCAGATTTAAGTTACCGTCTCCCCGCGCCGGTAACCATGCCAACTGCACTGAGAAGCCATTAAGGCGGCTCTGCATGGCGAAGCGGGAACAGCCCGGCGGTCTGTCGGCCCACAAACCCGGGATAAGCCCCTCATCAGCCGGTACGAAACACTTTCAGAGGAGAGGATTCCTGACGCTACGACTCATTTTCATAGATATTGTTTCCAGAAGTTTTTGGGCGGGAGACGCAGCACGACTCCTGGAGTCGGTGCTTTCGTGTCAGAGATGAACTGAAAGCTGATGATGAAGAAGACCAACCAAACCACAACGCAAACACACTCAGGGGCCTCTTCTTCAGCTCCACCTGCTCATTAGCACCAACATCTGATCAGCCAATCACATTCATCCATGTAGACCAGGTCCAGACGACCTGCTGGAGTTCAGACCAGAATCAGGATGGAAAAGGAAAAATGTGTCCTGGTTTTTGGTCTGAGTGGTCCAGAACCTACTGGTCTACTGGGATCTTCTCCACAACCATCTCCAGGGTTTCCAGAGGATGGTCCCAGATGGAGAAAATATCCAGATGTTGATGTCAGAGGTCAGAGAAGGATAGACAGACTGGTTGGAGATGATAGAAAGACAACAGGTTTGACCAGGTGGTTGATGATCATCCTGATGGACCAGGTGGGTGGTTGATGATCATCCTGATGGACCAGGTGGGTGGTTGATGATCATCCTGATGGACCAGGTGGTTGATGATCATCCTGATGGACCAGGTGGGTGGTTGATGATCATCCTGATGGACCAGTGGGTGGTTGATGATCATCCTGATGGACCAGGTGGTTGATGATCATCCTGATGGACCTGATGGACCAGGTGGTTGATGATCATCCTGATGGACCAGGTGGTTGATGATGGACCAGGTGGTTGATGATCATCCTGATGGACCAGGTGGTTGTTGATCATCCTGATGGACCAGGTGGTTGATGATCATCCTGATGGACCAGGTGGTTGATGATCATCCCGATGGACCAGGTGGTTGATGATCATCCCGATGGACCAGGTGGTTGATGATCATCCCGATGGACCAGGTGGTTGGTTGGTGATCATCCTGATGGACCAGGTGGTTGATGATCATCCTGATGGATCAGGTGGTTGGTTGGTGATCATCCTGATGGACCAGGTGGTTGATGATCATCCTGATGGATCAGGTGGTTGGTTGGTGATCATCCTGATGGATCAGGTGGTTGGTGATCATCCTGTGGACCAGGTGGTTGGTGATCATCCTGATGGACCAGGTGGTTGGTTGGTGATCATCCCGATGGACCAGGTGGTTGGTTGATGATCATCCTGATGGACCAGGTGGTTGGTGATCATCCCGATGGACCAGGTGGTTGGTGATCATCCCGATGGACCAGATGGTTGGTGATCATCCTGATGGACCAGGTGGATGGTGATCATCCTGATGGACCAGGTGGATGGTGATCATCCTGATGAACCAGGTGATTGATGATCATCCTGATGGACCAGATGGTTGGTTGGTGATCATCCCGATGGACCAGGTGGTTGATGATCATCCTGATAGACCAGATGGTTGGTTGGTGATCATCCCGATGGACCAGGTGGTTGATGATCATCCTGATAGACCAGGTGGTTGGTTGGGGATGGACCAGGTGGTTTGATGATCATCCTGATGGACCATGGTGATCACCTGATGGACCAGGTGGTGGTTGGGTGATCATCCTGATGGACCAGGTGGTTGGTGATCATCCTGATGGACTGATCAGGTGGTTGGTTGTGATCATCCTGATGGACCAGGTGGTTGGTTGGTGATCATCCTGATGGACCAGGTGGTTGGTGATCATCCTGATGGACCAGGCGGTTGGTTGATAATCATCCTGATGGACCAGGTGGTTGGTGATCATCCTGATGGACCAGATGGTTGGTGATCATCCTGATGGACCAGGTGGTTGGTGATCATCCTGATGGACCAGATGGTTGGTGATCATCCTGTTGGTGATCATCCTGATGGACCAGGCGGTTGGTTGGTGATCATCCTGATGGACCAGGTGGTTGGGGATCATCCTGATGGACCAGGTGGTTGGTGATCATATTGATGGACCAGGTGGTTGATGATCATCCTGATGGACCATTGGTTGTGATGATATTGATTGGACCAGGTGGTTGATGATCATCATCCAGATGGTTGGTGATCATCCTGATGGACCAGGCGGTGGTTGGTGATCATCCTGATGGACCAGGTGGGTTTGGGGATCATCCTGATGGGACCAGGTGGTTGGTGATCATCCTGATGACCAGGTGGTTGGTGATCATATGATGGACCAGGGGTTGTGATCATCCTGATGGACCAGTGGTGATGTTGGTTGGTGATCATCCTGATGGACCAGGTGGTTGGTGATCATTCTGATGGACCTGATGGACCAGGTGGTTGGTGATCATCCTGATGAACCAGGTGGTTGGTGATCCTGATGGACCAGGTGGTCGGTTGGTGATCATCCTGATGGACCAGGTGGTTGGTTGGTGATCATCCTGATGGACCAGGTGGTTGTTGATCCTGGGGGTGATGTGATCCTGATGGACCAGGTGGTTGATGATCATCCTGGATGATGACCAGGGTGTTGGTGATGATCTGATCTTGATGGACCAGGTGGTTGGTGATCATCTGATGGACCAGGTGGTTGGTGATCATCCTGATGGACCAGGTGGTTGATGATCATCCTGATGGACCCAGGTTGGTTGATGATCATGGCCTGATGGACCAGGTGGTGGTTGGTGATCATCCTGATGGACCAGGTGGTTGGTGTGACCTGATCATCCTGATGGACCAGGTGGTGGTTGGTGATCATCCTGATGGACCCGGTGGTTGGTTGGTGATCATCCTGATGGACCATGATGGTGGATGGTGGTGGTGATGATCATCCTGATGGACCAGGTTGGTTGATGATCATCCTGATGGACCAGGGGGTGGTTGATGATCATCCTGATGGACCAGGTGGTTGGTTGATGATCATCCTGATCATCCTGATGGACCAGGTTGGTTGTGATGATCTGGACCATGGTTGTGATCATTCTGATGGACCAGGTGTTGATGATCATCCTGATGGACCAGGTGGTTGTTGATGATCATCCTGATGGACCAGGTGGTTGTGATCATCCTGATGGACCAGGTGGTTGGTGATCATCTGATGGACCAGGTGGTTGGTTGGTGATCATCCCGATGGACCAGGTTGGATCATTGATGATCATCCTGATGGACCAGGTGGTTGGGTGATCATCCTGATGGACCAGGTGGTTGGTTGGTGATCATCCTGATGGACCAGGTGGTGTTGATGATCATCCTGTGGACCAGGTGGTTGTGATCATCCTGATGGAACAGGTGGTTGGATGATGATCATCCTGATGGACCAGGTGGTTGATGATCATCCATGATGGACCAGGTGGTTGGTTGATGATCATCTGATGGACCAGTGGTGGGGACATCCTGATAAACCAGGGTTGGTGATCTGATGACCAGGTGGGTGATCATCCTGATGGACCAGGTGGTTGGTGATCATCCTGATGGACCAGGTGGTTGTGATCATCTGATGGACCAGGTGGTTGGTTGTGATCATCCCTGATGGACCAGGTGGTTGGGTGATCATCCCGATGGACCAGGTGGTTGGTTGATCATCCTGATGGACCAGGTGGTTGATGATCATCCTGATGGACCAGGTGGTTGATGATCATGGGGATCATCGCTGATGGACCAGGTGGTTGGGGATCATCATCATGGATGGACCAGGTGGTTGGATGATCATCCTGATGGACCAGGTGGTTGGTGATCATCTGATGGACCAGGTGGTGGTTGGTGATCATCCTGATGGACCAGGTGGTTGATGATCATCCTGATGGACCAGGTGGTTGGTGATCATCCTGATGGACCAGGTGGGTTGTTGGTGATCATCCTGATGGACAGGTGGTTGGATGATCATCCTGACCATGGACCAGGACCAGGTGGTTGGTTGGTGATCATCTGATGGACCAGGTGGTGATGATCATGATGGACCAGGTTGGTTGGTGATCATGGTGATCATCCTGGACAGGTGGACCAGGTGGTGTGATGATCATCCTGATGGACCAGGTGGTGGTTGGGATGATCATCCTGATGGACCAGGTGGTTGGTGATCATCCTGATGGACCAGGTGGTTTGGTGATCATCCTGATGGACCAGGTGGTTGGTGGCATCTGAGGACCTTTGATGATCATCCTGATGGACCAGGTGGTTGGTGATCATCCTGATGGACCATGGACAGGTGGTTGGTGATCATCCTGATGGACCAGGTGGGTGGTTGGTGATCATCCTGATGGACCAGGTGGTTGGTTGTGATCATCCTGATGGACCAGGTGGTGGTTGATGATCATCCTGATGGACCAGGTGGTTGGTTGATGATCATCCTGATGGACCAGTGTTTGGTTGATGATCATCGTGGGTGATGATCATCCTGATGGACCAGGTGGTGGTGATCATCTGATGGACCATTGGTTTGTGGTGGGTGATCATCCTGATGGACCAGGTGGTTGGATGATCATCCTGATGGACCAGGTGGTTGATGATCATCCTGATGGACCAGGTGGTTGGTGATCATCCTGATGGACCAGGTGGTTGGTGATCATCCCGATGGACCAGGTGGTTGTGATCATCCTGATGGACCAGGTGGTTGGTGATCATCCTGATGGACCAGGTGGTTGGTTGATGATCATCTGATGGACCAGGTGGTTGGTGGTGATCATCCTGATGACCAGGTGGTGGTTGTGATCATCCTGATGGACCAGGTGGTTGGTTGATCATCCTGATGGACCAGGGGGTTGGTGATCATCTGATGGACCAGGTGGTTGGTGATCATCCTGATGGACCAGGTGGTTGATGATCATCCTGATGGACCAGGTGGTTGGTGATCATCCTGATGGACCAGGTGGTTGGTGATCATCCTGATGGACCAGGTGGTGGGTGATCTGATTCATGATCCTGATGGACCAGGTGGTTGGTGATCATCCTGATGGACCAGGTGTGTTGGTTGATCATCCTGATGGACCAGGTTGGTGTGTGGATGTGTTGTGATCATCCTGATGGACCAGGTGGTTGGTGATCATCCTGATGGACCAGGTGGTTGGTGATCATCCTGATGGACCAGGTGGTTGGTTGGTGATCATCCTGATGGACCAGGTGTGTGTGATCATCTGATGGACCGGTGATCATCTGATGGATGGACCAGGTGGTTGGTGATCATCCTGATGGACCAGGTGGTTGGTTGATGATCATCCTGATGGACCAGGAGGTGGTTGATGATCATCCTGATGGACCAGGTGGTTGGTTGGTGATCATCCTGATGGACCAGGTGGTTGATGATCATCCTGATGGACCAGGTGGTTGGTGATCATCCTGATGGACCAGGCGGTTGGTTGGTGATCATCCTGATGGACCAGGTGGTTGGTGATCATCCTGATGGACCAGGTGGTTGGTTGTGATCATCTTGATGGACCAGGTGGTTGATTTTCAGCAGCAGCTGCCATCTCTTAAATCCTGTGGAAGTATTCAGGGGGTACTTAGGATCACCCACAAGATTTTCTTTGTCTTCTTGGTTTTACGTTTTAATGAATAACTTCAGGTTGAAGAAGGTTATATCTAGTTGGTCTGATATCATGTTTGCGTGATCAGATGGTCTGGACATTTTTGCACCAAAAATCATCGGATGTTGCACACGCGTGTGTTTTAAAGGTGACAAGGTTCAGCCCTTGTCAGAGACTGTAACCCGGACCGGCTCTGCTCCCGAAGCTGCGACCTGCACGTAGAGAAGTCCGCCGCGGTGGATTTCCTCCCCGACAGCCGGAGCGGCGAGCAGCTGCCTCGGCCGCCGGGGACCTTGACCTCTGGGGTCGCGCTGCGGCGGCCGTTTCTAAAGGCTGACATCTGTTACCGGCTTCTCCCCATCAGAGACAACCAAGGAAACAGAGCGGCGGTCTGTGGCCCACGCCACCCATGACCCCGCCCCCTCACCCCGTCAGCAACCACCCAGGCCCGTGATGCGTGATGAGAGCGGCGAGGCCGAAACCCGCCGACACCGTCTCAGTTGTTCCTGCAGCGCTGCTGCTGAGGGAACAGAGGAGGAGGCGGAGCTTAAAGGAGAACGATGAGAACACTAACTCCTCCCCCTCTGACATCACGCCTGTCCGTCCTGAAGAACCACCTGCAGACGTCATTTAACCACAAAAGAGAAGAAGAATTTTTAGAAAGTTTATTTTTCTTTTACAGGAATTGAGATTTTACATCAAAAAGTCCATTTGCTCAGTTTGCAAATTTAGAGAAAAGATTCCTGATTTAAAGACACTTAGTTGAACTGAAGTCACATTTTTATGTCAAAAAAATTTATTTTAGAAGAATTTGAGATTTCATGACAAAAATTTGGTTCAAAGTTCAGAACAGAACTGTGATTTTACAACAAAAAGTTGAAAAGTATCAAGTTAAAAAGCTGCATTTAGGCAAAATTAACACTTTTGTGATGAAGTTGTAGTTTCATGTTGAAAAGTTGTGATTGTGCAGAATTTCAGGACAAAATTTGCTTTTTAAGCAAAAAAACTGTGACATTGTGAAATTCATGTTTATACAGCAAAACCTTTGGAAAAATAACAATTTTTTCCAAAAAAAAAAATCTCTGATTGTTTGTTTGTAGAAATAAATGTCTGTTTAATTAAAGAAGCAGTGCTGTACTTGAATTATATTATATTATAATTAGGGATGCACGATAACTGTATTTTAAAACCGATACCGATAACCGATAACACACACATATACCTAAGATCATTACATCAATACTATGAACAAAATCAAAAACAGTTTTGACTCTTTAAATGAACAGATATTTATTTTTTACAATGAAAAACTATTGTCAAGCCTCTCAAACATTTTCATAAAACTATCAAACAAACCTATTTGATATCTCACATCAATTTAAATAAGGGGAGACGATACTTGGTGTTGGCTTGCCCACGTTAGCTCACGTTAGCTCATGTTAGCACACGTTAGCTCACGTTAGCTCATGTTAGCTCACGTTAGCTCACGTTAGCTCACGTTAGCTCACGTTAGCTTGATTTCAAAACTCCATGGAAGCGACGGTTATGTTTCAGGTGGCTGATCAGGTTTGACGTATTAAAGCTTGTGCTATTTTTCCCTCCTTCACTTGGAGCATTTGTCACTAACAACCAGCGAACTATCTTCTTCTAAAAAAATTTAACGAAGTTCTACACCATCACCGCCATGTTTGTTTGTTTTTTCAGCGCACTGTTCTGCAATGCTGCATTCAAGGGGTAACGTAACGTAAATTCCCACGTTCCCTCGTTTGCTAGTCGTTCTTTCAGCCTTTTCTATTTTTTCTATTTTTTATGTGTAACATGTGGGGAAAATACTGCGAATATTAATTCAAGTCAGCAACTACTAAAATTATGACCCAGTTAACGAGTTGTTTTCTGGCATGAGGGGGTATTCTTGATTTTCCTTACTGAGTAATCGTTTTTCTGATTATGCCGACGTCACTTGAACATAACATTCACTGTCGGTCAGTCATTCAAGGCTCAGAGGGAGCGAGACACTGCTGTGTAACCTAAAAAAAATAATAAATATAATATATATATATATATATATATATATATATATATATATATATATATTATATATATATATATATATATATATGTTATCGGGCTATTCGTCGTGATATGGGACTTATCGGGATGACGTCATAATTTCCTGTTATCGGCCCGATAGTTATCGTGCACCCCTAATTATAATTGTTATTACTTTAGTAAGCCCTTCCTCTGCTTTGACCCCCCCATGTAGCATAACCATGTAGCATACCCATGTAGCATATCCATGTAGCATACTCATCTAGCCTAACCATGTAGCATATCCATGTATGGTACCCATGTAGCCCCTCCCCCCACCACCACCACAAACATCTGCACAGGTGACTGACAGGTGAAAAAGGACAATGAAAAACCATCAGGTTCCCACCAGATCTGGAGCATTCAGGTGTGCGTCTTTCCTTCTTGGCATTATGTTAACACACCTGATGATCAGGTGAAGGGCTGCAGCTTCATCGGCAGAGCAGCGGGGGTTTCATCCGGGCCCAGCCAGAGGTCACCGAGGGATTAATGAACTTTCAGTTGGACTCCTTATCCGCCGCGCTGACGTGATGAAGTCAGGAAGCCTCGCCGGCTCTCGGCTCTCGGCTCAAAGCTGAGTTTTTCCGGGATGAAGAAGCGGCTCCTCTTATCTCTGAGACAGGTTGTTAGCGAGGCTGGCGAACACGGCAGAGGGCACCTGAACCGGAGAGACGGCGGCGGCCCCGGTGACCGCAGGAGTGTAGAACACTCGGCTCCGGTCAGATAAAACCGCTCCGTGATGAATCACTTTCCCGCTGCTGGACGGCTGACGGCTCCAGCGCACGTACGTGTGCATGTGTGTGTGTGTGTGCGAGAGGTGATGGTGGACACGTTACACACACCTGTTTAGTGCAGAGTAAGGTCCCTTACCTGGAAATAAAAGCTCAGGTACAGTTAGAAATCACGTCTCTGGATGCTTCCACGATGGCGACCGTCAGATAAATCAGCTGCAGGTGTGCAGACCTTTATGAAAGCAGGTGTTCCAGATGTTTCTACCATGTTTCTAATCAGATCCTGCCACTGGTGAGAACAAACCTGCTCATGTTTGTTCAGTGCTGGTTTAAAAATAGACACTTAAAAAAGACACCTGGAGTCTTGGACCTTAGATGACTATCCATGTAGCCTAAACATGTAGCATATCCATGTAGCCTAACCATGTACATATCCATGTAGCCTAACCATGTAGCATATCCATGTAGCCTAAACATAGTAGCCATGTAGCCTAACATGTAGCCTAACCATGTAGCATAGCCTAACCATGTAGCCTAACCATGTGTGTAGCCATGTGCCTAACCATGTAGCATATCCATGTAGCCTAACCATGTAGCATATCCATGTAGCCTAACCATGTAGCATATCCATGTAGCCTAAACATGTAGCCTAACCATAGATATATCCATGTAGCCTAACCATGTAGCATATGTATCCATGTAGCATATCCATGTAGCATATCCATGTAGCCTCCATGTAGCCTAACCATGTAGCATATCCATGTAGCCTAACCATGTAGCCAAAACATGTAGCATATCCATGTAGCATATCCATGTAGCATATCCATGTAGCCTAACCATGTAGCCTAACCATGTAGCCAAACCATGTAGCCTAACCATGTAGCCTAACCATTGTAGCATATACATGTAGCCTAACCATGTAGCCTAACCATTGTAGCATGTAGCATATCCATGTAGCCTAACCATGTAGCATATCCATGTAGCCTAATTATGTAGCGTACCGATGTAGCCTAACCATGTAGCATATCCATGTAGCCTAATTATGTAGCATACCCATGTAGCCTAACCATGTAGCGTACCCATGTAGCATAACCATGTAGCGTAACATATCCATGTAGTATCCTAACCATGTAGCCTAACCATGTAGTATCCATGTATCCATGTAGCCTAACCATGTAGCCTAATCCATGTAGCCTAACCATGTAGCCTAACCATGTAGCCTAACCATGTAGCATATCCATGTAGCCTAACCATGTAGCCTAACCATTGTAGCATATACATGTAGCCTAACCATGTAGCATATCCATGTAGCCTAATTATGTAGCGTACCGATGTAGCCTAACCATGTAGTATATCCATGTAGCCTAATTATGTAGCATATCCATGTAGCCTAATTATGTAGCGTACCGATGTAGCCTAACCATGTAGCATATCCATGTAGCCTAATTATGTAGCATACCCATGTAGCCTAACCATGTAGCGTACCCATGTAGCATACCCATGTAGCGTACCCATGTAGCCTAACCATGTAGCGTACCCATGTATCCTAACCATGTAGCATATCCATGTAACATACCCATGTAGCCTAACCATGTAGCCTAACCATGTAGCATATCCATGTAGCCTAACCATGTAGCCTAACCATGTAGCCTAACCATGTAGCATATCCATGTAGCCTAATTATGTAGCATATCCATGTAGCATACCCATGTAGCCTAACCATGTAGCCAAAACATGTAGCGTATCCATGTAGCCTAACCATGTAGCCTAAACATGTAGCGTACCCATTTAGCCTAACCATGTAGTCTAACCATGTAGCATATCCATGTAGCATATCCATGTAGCGTACCCATAATGACCTGCATCTTCACCTCTCGGCCTGATTCAGACCAGCTAGCTGGTTGAAGTCCTTCTCTGATCAAAGAAAACCTTCTGATGTCTGAATCCTGAAGTCCTGAATCAGAAGGTGAATGTTCTCAGCAGCTACTTCAGTCAGCAGAAAGAAGAAGAACTAAAATCCCTCCATCTATGGCTGAAGAAACTCAGGTTGTTGTCAGTAATGTCTGTTAGTTTTATTTTGTGGAGAACAGGAAACCAACATCACCCCCCCCCCCCCCCCCCCCCATCTATTCAGCATATTTCTCCAGGGCTCCATTGATGTTCCGTCTGAAGCTCCGTGAAGATTAGCCCTCTGCTTTGATTTGAAAAAAGACCAAGTAAAGGAGAAAAAAGAAGGCTAATCATCGTCGGGTTCTTGAATCATTTCTGAAAAGAGAAGAACTCCCTCTGATTCAGCACATAATAACGACTTTACAGCCTTTATTATATAATAAAGACTTTACAGCCTTTATTTTTGAGCGTATGGGCCGACTTTAATTACAGTCATCGGAGACCTCGTGTCCCGCTTTTGTAATCTTCAACGTTATCGGCGCTTGATGAGATTACGGTTTAATAGTTGGTAATATTTCAGTTTCCAGAATGTGATTATCCTTTTGTTGCTGGTTTCCTCCGACGCTGAAACTGGATTCACGTCCACGTTTGATAATTATGACGACACGTTCAGTCTCTTTGAAACATAAAAGACCAGATGGGGGCGCTGGTCTCAGGACAGGAACCACCAGCCAGAGTTACCTCTTCTAAGGTTTGGACAAGGACTGACCTCTGGACCACCTCAGATAGAGATGTCCTCTGATGAACGTCTCAGATAGAGATGTCCTCTGATGAACGTCTCAGATAGAGACGTCCTCTGATGAACGTCTCAGATAGAGATGTCCGCTGATGAACGTCTCAGATAGAGATGTCCTCTGATGACCATCTCAGATAGAGATGTCCTCTGATGAACGTCTCAGATAGAGATGTCCTCTGATGACCATCTCTCAGATCTCAGATGAGATGTCCTCTGATGTCTTAGATAGAATGTCTGATGAACGTCAGAGACGTCCTCTGTGAACGTCTCAGATAGAGATGTCCCTCGATGATAGATTCCTCAGATAGAAGATGTCCTCTGATGACCATCTCAGATAGAGATGTCCTCTGATGACCATCTCTAGAGATGATGATAGAGAGATGTCCTCTGATGAACGTCTCAGATAGAGATGTCCTCTGATGACTCATCTCTCAGATAGAGATGTCCTCTGATGACCATCTCAGATAGAGATGTCCTCTGATGAACGTCTCAGCTAGATAGAGATGTCCTCTGATGACGTCTCAGATAGAGATCTTCAGATAGAAATGTCCTCTGATGACCATCTCAGATAGAGATGTCCTCTGATGACCATCTCAGATAGAGATGTCCTCTGATGAACGTCTCAGATAGAGACGTCCTCTGATGAACGTCCTCAGATAGAGATGTCCTCTGATGACCATCTCAGATAGAGATGTCCTCTGATGAACGTCTCAGATAGAGATGTCCTCTGATGATCATCTTAGATAGAAATGTCCTCTGATGAACGTCTCAGATAGAGATGTCCTCTGATGATCATCTCAGATAGAGACGTCCTCTGATGACCATCTCAGATAGAGATGTCCTCTGATGACCATCTCAGATAAGATGTCTCACGTCTCGATAGAGATGTCCTCTGATGATCGCAGATAGATGTCCTCTGATGATCAGATTCCTATAGAGAATCCTCTGATGATCAGATAGAGATGTCCTCTGATGATAAAGATGTCCGCTGATGACCATCTTAGATAGAGATGTCCTCTGATGACCTTCTCAGATGGAGATGTCCTCTGATGAACGTCTCAGATAGAGACGTCCTCTGATGAACGTTTCAGATAGAGATGTCCTCTGATGAACGTCTCAGATAGAGATGTCCTCTGATGAACGCCTCAGATTGAGATGTCCTCTGATGAACGTCTCAGATAGAGATGTCCTCTGATGACCGTCTCAGATAGAGATGTCCTCTGATGACCGTCTCAGATAGAGACGTCCTCTGATGTCCTCTGATGAACGTCTCAGATAGAGACGTCCTCTGATGAACGTCTCAGATAGAGATGTCCTCTGATGAACGTCTCCGTCTCAGATAGAGACGTCCTCTGATGACCATCTCAGATAGAGAT
>JAGFBZ010002362.1:20000-57294 GCA_018398805.1 Hirundichthys speculiger | reverse complement strand
CAGGATCATTTCTTTATTGAACAGTTTCAAATAAAATACACGATGCTCAAAGTTCCTTCAATATAAAACTAGCAACAGCCTTTAAAAAAACAGTCAACTATGCAGCTCATCACCTCCCTACTGAATTAATCCATTTAATCCATTTCTTTTATAAAAAGAAAACTAAATGTTTGTACAGCACATTTATGTACTGGAACAATTTGTTGTTAAATAATTTTGTAAATTTTTAGAGTGCATTTATTATTATTTTCCAGACTTCAGCAACATAATCAAAATGTCACATTGATACTACAGTTATCTGCTTCAGTTAAATTATTCCATCAACGTTCAGAAAACATTCCCAACAAATTATTATTATTGCTCACATCTGCATTGAAATATAGCTTAACAGCTTCATTTTAACTTGTATAGTTCAAATTATTCGGACCTCAGTAAAAGTATATGTGAAGGAGTTTTAAAAAAAATTAAACTTACACTATCGGGGGGAGACGCCATCTTGGTCGAGGATTGTGTTGAATACCGTTATAATTGGCAAGAAAATTAACTTTTTAACATCATTAAAACCACGAAGACTCTTCCATATTAATAAAACTGATGTCAGACAGGTTTTAAAAGTCCTCAGATGTATTTAAAGATGCATTTCACTCATTACTAACCTGTTTAAAATGCAGTAGAGACATAAATCAGATTGTTGTCGTTGAGCTCGTCTCTGTATGAGAGCGGGAGAATGACGGAGCTCCGCCCACAACCAGCGCATCCAGCTCCCCCTAGTGGCTCAGTTAAGAACTGCACCTCAAACGGATTCAAATATTATCCACTGTGATTTATAACACCGGAGATATTCAAACTGTTAAAATGTAACAAAGAAAAAAAAATGCACAGAAAAATATATTTTTATGAAATTGTGACCATAAATCTGAAGGCATCACAGTCACGTGTGGATTAAAATCAGCTGAAACCCTGAAAACATATATGATGGAGGGTTAATAGGAGAATAAAACAGAATAATATATTTGTACATATAGTTTTTTTATTTAAAGTTTATTGTGTTTAAATGTCCAGCTGCATAAATCATCAATAATGTCATGAACTGTTCTTAACTCTGCTTCCGTTTCTGGGCTTGTTTTTTCCAGCTACATGCTGGTGGTTCATTACTTCCTACTACCACTCCATCAAGGTTGTGGTTGCAGCACCGTGTTTCTGTTCTGTCAAAATCTTCACTCTGGCTCTAAAACAAACGTTTTCACAGACAAATTAATGTTTTCATTCCTGCTTGAACAGAGTGAGTCAATGACAGAGTAAATGACTCCGTCATCTCAGTCTGCAGCTTCGCCACTAGATGGCGCCAAGTGTTTCATGCTGATTCTTGAATAAATGGCTCTTTTGTATTTAAAAGTTTTGTATTTAAACATAAAGAGAAGCGCTGATATGAAACTCAGTTGCAGATGTCATTTAAAGTATCCTGTCTCTTTAGTTTTCTTTATCATTATTAGTTTTACATGAATAATTATTCTAGAACAACTTTGTGTCCAGATGGGGGTGTAAGTAGATCATCAGTGTCAATGTCAAAGTCCAGTCTGTCACACGGTTATTTGTAATATTGTTTTTTGTTGCTCTTCAACATGATATTTTGTATTTTCTAATCTTAACTTTAATATTTAAAACCTTCTACTGATACGTTTCCTCTGATCATTTTGTTTCTTAATAGCTGAACCTGTTATTGTTTGACATGTAAGAAGTTACAAAGTTATAGTTCAGTAGTGATAAAGTGTCATCTGTGATCCATCACTAATCTGTTCTGTAGCTCACCCATGTGTCAATCATTAAAAAAAGATCAGATCAAGTGAAAAAGAATATTTTATTACCCTTATAATGATGTTTTTATGCTTTTCTCTGTGTTTAAGATCAATTCCAGTCATTAAACTCACACAGTGAAGACTTCAGATGTTCATTAATATTAAAACCACACTTACGAAATTTTCCATTTACTTTCAGAACGAATTAATGTCGTAAGTTGAGGTGCCGCTGTATCACTGGCAGGTTGAGAGCTGACATTCATTTAACTGCTGGTTTATAACCTTCACTACATGAGTTCAGCGTTTCCTTCAAACACGTGTCTGACACATCAGAAGAGTCGCTCCGATATAAAAGTATTAAATATGAACAGGACATTTTCTCAACAGCAGCGACACAAACATCCAACATGGACGTCAGAGTTGGAGGTGAAGCCACGTTGCCTTGTGAAGACGGAGAGGACTTTAACGACGGCTGTTACAGAAACCACCTGAAAAACTTCCTCTGGGTGGAGACGACAAACTTCTGAATTTAAAACCCAAACGTCCGTACGGGCCTTTATTTATCAGATGTTCTGTACGAGGACCAGAACATGAATTCAGTCGTGGAAACAGCAGTGAGAGATGCATCTGAGTGTTGACTCCACAGTTCATGATCAACGTGACAAAAACAGCTCTGAAAAACCAGTGAAACCAGTGGAGCAGCTCAGCTGGTTTAACCTGCATTAACGCTGAGTTAACGGCGTCGACCCAGTTTGACCCGGGACAGTCACATCATCTAAACCAGGGGTCTTCAACTCCAGTCCTCCACCCTGCACGTCTTAGATGTTCCTCTGCTTCAGCGCACCTGATTCACATGAACGGATCGGCACCAGGTCGTCATCCAGGTGTGCACAAGTCTGTTAACGACCCGTTCATGTGAGTCAGGTGCGCTGAAGCAGAGGAACATTTAAGACGTGCAGAGCTGCAGCTCTGGAGGAGGACTGGAGTTGAAGACCTCTGATCTAAACTCTGATGAACTTGTAGAGGTCATTTTGTTCATGTTGACTTCAACCTGATGCTCCCAGTCTGAACACCAGTCTAAGTCAGTCCTTCAACACTGGGACACCTGACTCTGACCCTGCAGGCTCTTTTTTAAATATTTCCCCTCTTTTAGTATCATTCAGGGTGATTCCTCTGAATGAAACACAAACACTGACTGTATTATTTATTTACATCTGGATTAATCAGTGTGTTAAACGTGTCTTTAACCCTGTAGTATAAATAAGCATATGAATAATTGTTGAAAAAAAATTATTTGGGCTGATGTTGCATCTTTTTGGGTGGGAGCAAACCATTTTTGGTGGATTTTTTTGTAATCGGGCCTTTTTTGACGATTTTAGGCAATGTTGCATATTTCCAACTCTGGGCGGTTAATTTTTTTTGACAATCCAAGTCATTCTTTGCAGATCTTTTTGCAGAAACATATAGTGAAAGCTCACCAGCAACTGCTAGTACTACAATAAAATTTACATAATAGACCTTCATTGAATATTCTGAATATAGAGTGCTGAACACAAACATCATAAATGAAGAATGAAGAACGAATCAAACAAGAATATTGCGTAAATAAATAAAAATCTAGCGTAAATGAATTTAAATAAAAATGTACACATGAAGCACATAGAAAATTGCAATAAACAGTGCAAACATGCTCTGGGTTCCAGTAACACAATGAACTGGTCTCTGAAATGGTGTGACCTTTGACATTAGCCGTCCAAACAACTGTCCTATGTCCTTTATCTAGATTACTGTACATGGTAGGCCCTGTAACAGTCACGCTTCTCTTTGAGACATAATCGGACGTCACATATTTCACAAGCTGTGTCAGGATACCCGTCCTTGCAAAAGTTGCATCTGTCAGGCTTCTGCAGTTTACAAGAGCTTCCACTTCACTGTCATCACCGTTATCAGGAAACTGGAGAACATCTTCAACTGTGAATTTCTTTCATGACAATCCCTTCATTGCTGGAAAAAAAAGCTAATTATGAGCTATACTAGTATATATTTGAGATAAACAACACTAAGTCTAGGGTTTGTTTACATTGTTAGCAAGAAAATAAAATCGACGATCAACAGCAACTGCAAGGCGAACATGTAACGCCAGTGATTGTGCTTCAGTTGGGCCCAAAATCAATCAAAAAAATAAATATGTTTTGATTTATTTATCTAAATTATAAATGCACAAACCTATAAACACAGTGTAAGCTGTCATTCTGTGCAGTATGTTCAGCACCGATATATCTACATAACTGTATACCCGACAGCCCAGAGTTGCATATTTGCAACACTTTCATAGCAAAAATGTTGTTTCAGGAAAATTTAAACAAGTGAACTGTATGATGTCTAGAGACATTGTTTTAACTAGATTTATTCAATTTTACTTGATTACTTACTTTGAAGTATGTTATTTTGGTGTCTCAAATGGTGAGCACAAGCTTCACATGAAAGAAGCCATTTTGAAATCTGTAGTTCCAAGATCAGGAGACAGGTGGCGACAATTCTGTTGTGTATTTGCAACTAAGGGACAGGTAATAAAATATACATAAAAATATTGGAATGGAATTTTACTTTTTTGGCCCTGCCCTTCAAAAAAAGCTTGTTTTTATTTGCAACTGTGGGTGCTACAGGGTTCCTCAGACCTGAAAGACTTATTTACCGTAAAAATCAAAGCTGAGGTAGAAGTTGCTCTGAGCTGCTCATCTGTCTGGTCTGGACACTGACTGCAGCTGCAGAGGTTAAATATGACATATTTCCTGATTTCCTGTCAGTCTTTAGCTGGACCAGAGGACACAGCAGCAACAACTACATCAACATTGAAACCCTTCATTCCAGCAGCAGCAGCCTCCACTCTCACAGCTGCTGCAACAACAGCAGAAGAAGAAACAGCAGCATCATCTACAGCAACAACAGCTCTGCTGTTCATGGGGCTCAAAGGAAGAAAACTCAGAAACAGAGAGATGATGGAAGTCTGAAACTCCCAACATTCAGTCAGAGATGAAAGAGTGTGTTGGATGAGAGCTGAGGTGGTTTCTGGGAGGAGGACGGTCTCAGATGTCCTTAGACCGGATGGTTCATATGTCACAAACATGCCAGAGATGGATTTGGGCTCTGAGCCTCAGTAACTGATGAATCCAAGTATCTGAGCAGCAGGTAGCCAGAACTGGACAGTAACAGTCACATTTCTGAGTTTTTATCACCACTTATTCATTAGCATCTGAAATCCTTTTTAACCCCACATGTCTAAGAAACAGTTATCAAATGAAGAACTTAGAGGCAAGTGGCATATAATGGTGCCCTAAGGACACTTTTAAAAAGACCGCGATGGACTAGTGCCAATGAAATGTTTGTGGCAGCGCGAGTGAACTCTTTACAGTCTGCCCTGTATGTATAAATTTATACATTTATTGGAAGACTAAATTACTTTGAGAACGAAATCATCTTGCTGCTATCAAATATTATGTTTAGTGCTATACGCTACCAGTCTGAGCTCTGGAGACACTGGTACAGTTGTCTTTTATATTAATGTCGGTGTGTTTTTATGTGTGCTTTTTGGACCTCGAGTCTGTAATAAAGTTTATCTATCTATCATAACTATGTTATTTCAAAATAAGTTTTTTTTAATAGAATAAAAAGATCTTCTTTAAGAAAATGTGAAGCAAATACTCCATAAAAGAAGTCCAAACATGAAATCAGAGAGGAGCTCCTCCAAACATCTACCTGTGTGTTGTGTTTTTCCAGGTCCACAGTGATGGAGATGATGATGTGGTGAGGCATGAAAACGTTGAAGACCAGTCTGCATCAATGAATCAGCTGTGAAAATACATCAATTCATTTAGGACAAACTTCCTTCAGAATGAAAATGTTTCATTGTATAACAAGGACTGGATTTAGTGATTTCTGTCTCATTTCCTCTTGTCTGCCCCGCTGAATTAACTCTTATTTCAATGTGATTGTTCCTCATTTTTATCAGGAGCTGGACTTTCTTTGTAGATGATGTAGAGTGAGTCTGACTTACTTCTGAGCATTAATGCGTATCTCTGCTGATTATACTGGAGTATGGAAATAAACATTCATGGAAAACTCAGTTCTGCTGCACTTCATCCACATCATTTTATCCCATTTAACATCAAATGGATGAAAAGTGAAAGTGAAAAACACAGGCCAGCTGATGAGTGTTGCTGGAAGAAGAAGCTGCTAAATCTCAAACAAATGACATTTAAACATTTTACGTATGTTTTTAGCCATCAGCTAAACGGTTTCATGCACATGCAGCATTTTTTTTTAAATGTTAGATTTTCTGTCATTAATGAGAGTAAAGTACAGGGTGTCATTGGTTCACATGTGAGGCTGAATATGAAGAAATGATCTATTTCTTGAGTGTTTTAGAGATATTTTACTCTAAATCGTTTTAAATGTTGCTTTATATTATGGAGTAATTCCTGAGAAGAGGTGGTCTTCCAGTCCATGTTGGTCCAGGACTGGTTTCTCTGTGGATGATGACTCTCTCTGACCAGATTCAGCAGCATCTTCAGCAGCTGTTCAGCTTTTGTTCTGGGGTTGATTCACACATTTCACACCAGAGCAGGTTCATCTCTGGGACACAGAACCGTCTCCTTCCTGAGCGCTATGATGGCTGGACATTCCCATGGTGGTTCTACTGGTGGAGAACTGTTTGATCAGATGAACGTGGCACCTTCAGGCATCTCCAAACTGGACCCAAAGATGAACCAGACTGGTGCAGGTCCACAATCCTCTTCCTGATATCTTGCTTGTGATTAATCGTATTTTTATCAAAAAGCAATATTTGACACAATAAAGTTAATCCAGTTTCTTTATTGAAATAAATTTGGGTTGACAACTGAATAAATATTTATATTTCCCTGTGCATTTTTCATCTGTCTGCTGTATTAACAGATTAGAGCAAACTCAAAGTGAAAATATATATATTATATTCAAGATTTTAGGACGTTTTTGTGAATTCAAGCTCTAATCCACTCGCGATTCGCAGAAAAAACGCAGCCAGTGAATAACATTTTTTTTTTTTTTTTATTACAATTTTATTGTATAACAAATCTTACAAGCAGTGAAAACATTTAAAACAGCATACATTTTGAAACTGAGCATACTATGTCAGCGTTTAACTACAATTTAACACTGTAATATATAAAACAAGAAAGCCCAAAAAAAGAAGAAAAAAGAAAAAAAAAAAAAAAAACACTCAAGGACATGAGGTAAATATCTAAACAAAATAGATTTCAAGCATAATTCCATACCTCGGCTTTAGTTTTCTGGGGTCTTATCAAATGATTGCTTACATAAGTATTGAAACAAACCTTGTGCATTCTTCGATTTTATATTTTTGAGAGAATTACAAATTATAGAGAGTTCCTTTAAGAATATAGAAAACAATGGGGTAACATTTAGAAATTTACACTTATGAATGAAATATTTTGCCAGAATTATTAAATTATTAAGAAGAAATTCCAACTTCAAATCCTTTGCAATAACACAAAACCTTACATTACTGTACGTTAATTTGGATAAAGATAAATTATTCTTCAGGAAACAATTACAAAAAGCATCCCAAAAAACAGTGGAAATATTGCATGAAAAAATAGATGTTCTTGTGTTTCCATTTCTTTTTTACAAAATGTACATTCATTTATGTCAATGTTAAATTTAAGGTGCATTAATTGTCTGGATGGGTATATTTCATTTATTGTTTTAAAATGCACCTCTTTCGCTTTTGGCGGAATAGAGAATTTCAAATAATTACATCTGATTTTTTTTAAGAGGTACAATACACATCTAACATAAATTTCCTTTTTAAAGGTGAGGGGAAACATTCATTGGATAAAAGGGTTCTAAGTACACTGTTTTTATTATATTTCTCATTTGAGAATAGACAATCATGAATAAATAAAGGGTATAATCTAGGTACAGTAAGTGTGTAAGTTAAAGTGCCTTTTATAGAAGCTATAAGAGCTTGCGGTATGGCGCCAGTGAATAACATGTCCAGCCTGTTTGCAGCTGGGACACCTGACAGTGTTTGGGACACCTGACAGTGTTTGGGACACCTGACAGTGTTTGGGACACCTGACAGTGTTTGGGACAGGGGAGGGGCTCACCGGAACTCCCGCCGCTCGCGAAGCGTAACCAGACCTGTCTTCACGTAAACGTCTCAAAAGGTCTTCAGAAAACCAAAAAAAGTCTCCAGATTTATCGCGAATAGCTTTTTTGAAATAAGAAGGGAAAGGTCGCTGTGAATATTCGATACAGCGAGAAAACCTCGCCCCAAATTTGAAATCTCGCGAGAAAGTAACGTGCCTTACGCAATATCCAGCAACTGACCGGATATTGCGCGCCTTACGCAATATCCGGTCAGTTGCTGGAAGTTACGATATGCTATTAAAATACGTTAATAGCTTGAAACAAGGCTATACCTTCCGGAGGATAAAGTTTAGGAATAAAGTATTGAATCTAAATTTGTGTAATTAAAATGCATAATATGTGATCACATGATTATTCTGTCAGTTATTATTTATCAGCTTTACGCATGCGCGATGATGGTTACGCGATCAGCTGACATTTGCGCAATTCCGTTTCATAACTCGTTCCGTTTATGACGTCATAAAGGAACCGAGTTAATAAATACCACAGGGGATCTATTTTCACTCATTTCACGAATCAGTTTGCAAGACTGAAAATTTCTTTGAGCAACTTTCCAATCCAAGTGGAAGAAAAAAGCAAATTATCAATGGAAGAATCAAAAGTAAAGACGGTCATCATCAGGGAAAAAAATATTCGTCCCTTTTTTGAGAAACACCTTAAAAGAATCTCAGAAGAACAATGGCAGTTGCTGGCTGCTGGGACCATTGATTTGGGCACACAGGTGATTATTTCTGACATGTTCACAGAGATAATACAGACAGTCTCAGCGGACATTTTAAAACTCTTTATTCCGCTTTTTCAGAAGGAGCTGACAAAAAATGCAGATCAGATTTGCTCACCTGAAAAAATGGTCTCAGCAAACCTTGGAGACGCCTTTTCCAAATCCTTCGCTCACATTTTTAGTGTAGCCGAAGAAAATTATGAAGGTGTGAAAGAACTGACAGAATTGGCTCAGGAAGAAATTGATGAGAAAGTAAATTCTCTCCTAAGTGCTGCCACAAAAAGTGCTGTTATGCCACCGGAGCCTTCTGTTTACGTCAGTGGCTTCACATCTAATATAAAACGTCTTGGTCGAATGGTGTTTCTTGCTGTCAGATGTCTGAGAGAGTGTATACAGAAGCTGAACGCCACTTGCTGGAAAAAGCACGTGGAAAGTGATGAGTTGAAGTTAGTCCAGTCATCTGACAGCATAAAATCTGAAATCTCTATCGCCTCAACAACTGAGAGTATTAAAGACATCCTGATGAAATGGTCACCAAGCATCAGTGAAGAGGCTGAAAATGTCCCCCCGTCTCTCAGCTCCTCGTCCATAGATGTTCAGGCTACAGCGGAAGACATTTTAAAAACCATAATTGAAAACATGCCAAGTTCTGGACCTGCCCTTCAAGAAGAAACCGACCTCTTAAACAAACCTCTTTGGGATTTGACATTAATAGCGGACAAAGTGAGAAACTTTTTTGTCAAACGCTCCACAAAGAAGGAGGTCACTGAAACAGAGGGGGATGAAAGACCACAAAAATGCAGGTTCTCCAGATATGTCAGCAAACGCTTTAACAGAATGATGGAAGAAATAAAGACATTTCATAAGACAAGTGGAAAATTCTTCCTGAAAATTGCATGTAAGCCAAGGCCATCAATCCCTTCTAATGAGGAACATGAGCTTACCATACCTGGTTCTGTCCCAGAAACACCCAAGCCTGAAGAACTGGACATCAAATCACAGAGAACTTTTGTTGAAGTTGTGAAACAGGATGAAATTACACTTGATAAAATCAAATTTGAGGTGGAAAATTTCATCTCTAAAATCACCCAGTCCATAAAGACTGCAGAAGAGCTGAGAGAAAAACTCAGTAACATCAAAGACTGCAGTGAGGTGCAAACTTTTTCCAGGGAACTCGTCAATAAGATATATGCTCATTTGATAACTGGAGAATTTTATACATTGCCCGTCGTTCCAGCTGGAAAGAGTTTCTCTGATTCTGTCCTTCCCAATATTCCAAAAGGGAAGAACGAAAGTCAGAAGGAACTTTGTCTGGAGGCACTCTACGCCCTGACAGAAGATGCAGTTGGAAGATTTGTGCAGCAAATCCTTCTGTGTCTGGTGAATGAGCTCGATGAGCTAATCATTCAAGCCAATGACATTTCAGGTGCCCTCACTGACATAACTAACCTTTTCAAAGAATTAATTAGCTCACACGAAGATAGGGATGCAGAGTCCGAGTCTACAAAAAACATTGAGATCCCTTCAACATCACCTCGTCCTTCAGGTTCTGTGTCACGTCCTACTAAATCTGCTGAACCCTCTGTTGATCATGCAGATGACAGAAGCTGTGATGCCAAGTCTTCCCCTGAGATTCCCCCAAGCTCCTCACCCTCGGACAATCTGGACGAATCTCCAGAAGCACCAGAACCAGTGGAAAAGTCTTTATCCGCACCTTTGGACAATCAGGATGAATCTCCTGAAGTACCAGAACCAGTGGAAAAGTCTTTATCCGCACCTTTGGACAATCAGGATGAATCTCCTGAAGCACCAGAGCCAGTGGAAAAGTCTTTTTCCGCACCTTTGGACAATCAGGATGAATCTCCAGAAGCACCAGAGCCAGTGGAAAAGTCTTTATCCGCACCTTTGGACAATCAGGACAAATCTCCAGAAGCACCAGAACCAGTGGAAAAGTCTCCATCCGCACCTTTGGACAATCAGGATGAATCTCCTGAAGCACCAGAACCAGTGGAAAAGTCTCCATCCGCACCTTTGGACAATCAGGATGAATCTCCTGAAGCACCAGAACCAGTGGAAAAGTCTTCATCCGCACCTTTGGACAATCAGGATGAATCTCCTGAAGCACCAGAAACAGCGGAAAAGTCTTTATCCAGATTTATGATAAACAGCCTCATCTCTGCTCTACTCTTGCGCCTTTTAAAAAAATATAAACATGCAGGCGGGAAATATCTTCTCTCATCAGAGATAGATAACATAATTGAACGGCTGTCAGGCATAATGATGGCTGAAGTGGACACCGACACACATGATCTCGTGATTATGGAAGAAAACCTCCAAGATATTGCTGACGTCTTGGTTAAATCCCTCCTAAGAAAGTTTAGGACACGGGAGCGTCTTCTTCTGGCTGCTATCAACTCAGATCCAAGTTTTGATGACACTATTCTTCAGTGCCTTAAAGTTGAGCTGAACGTCAGAAGAGAAACCAAAAAGAAGGGTAGAATTGCCAGGTTCTTTTCAGCAGTAGGAGACTTCTTCCAGAAACCTGTCTTGGCAATGCTTAGGAAACCATAGTAATCATTTTTTATTCGTTAATAGCTTATTAGTACATAGGCAAAATAGTTGATTTTTTTTCTTTAAAAAAAAACCGGCATTATTAATGCCCCCGCGGGTTTTCTCCAGGTGATCCGGTTCCCGCCCAATTTTTTAATTCAGATGACATGGCCCAATGACCTCCTTTTAGGAAACTTTATCGTTAATAGCTTATTAGTACATGGCCAAAATAGTTGATTTTTTTTCTTTTAAAAAAAAACCGGCATTATTAATGCCCCCGCGGGTTTTCTTCAGGTGATCCGGTTCCCGCCCAATTTTTTAATTCAGATGACATGGCCCAATGACCTCCTTTTAGGAAACTTTATCGTTAATAGCTTATTAGTACATGGCCAAAATAGTTTATTTTTTTTCTTTTAAAAAAACCGGCATTATTAATGCCCCCGCGGGTTTTCTTCAGGTGATCCGGTTCCCGCCCAATTTTTTAATTCAGATGACATGGCCCAATGACCTCCTTTTAGGAAACTTTTTCGTTAATAGCTTATTAGTACATGGCCAAAATAGTTGATTTTTTTCTTTTAAAAAAAACGACATTATTAATGCCCCCGCGGGTTCCATCTTAATAAAAAAGAGAAAAAGCAAGAATAAAGCTGTCTAAACATTATATAGCAGTACTGTGTCAGAATGTTCTTTCTCATAATTCTCATTTTAAATTTTTATCTGATGCTTTTAACAATCGTGCAACCAAATGTATGTTTGGACACATGATTCAGTTTCTGTTTGAAAAGAACCAGGAGCTGCAGTCTGCTGCAGATCTACCTTGTTACAACACACATGAACGTAATATTTCATTCATATTAGAAATCTGGAATAATCTGGAAAATCTGGAAAATCTTTCTTTTACTCTACTTGAGAAAGTATTTGTTTAAAATAAACATTGTAATTATAGAAGTTATTCTCCAGTTATAAGCAGAGCAAAGTCTATTACAATGTAATGTTACTGTGAAATAGTTTATTCACATGAATTAAAAAAAAAAGCATGTACAAATTGATCAATAGGGGTCCCAGGATTGACCCCTGGGGAACCCCACAGGTCATGGCCATTTGGTCTGAGACACACTTACCAATTTCAACAAAGTATCTCCTGTCCCTGAGATAGGACCTGCACCAGTTTAAAGCAGTTTCAGAGATTCAGAATGGTGGTCAATGTGACCACCACTTTCACTTTCTGTCATTCAACGTGCCGAATCTGAAGATGAAGTTACTTTCCTTTGGTCTGCTAGAAAGAAAGAGAAAGACTTGGATCTTTTCACCACAAGATGTCACCAAAAGCTTTTTTACTTTTATAACTATAATGCATGTAAACTAAGCACAAAACGTAAAGAGCATGTGTGTGGTAGATCATTTCTCGGTTGTAACAATACTTCTTGACAATAAATTGTATGCCATCAGAAAGCCTGTTTGTTTCCCTGATAAATGTTGCCACATTTGTCAGAAACAGGTATTTGTGGGATGAGCAGCAGATCTGAGGATGTGGGTTGGTCCCATGAATGATTTCCTAAATCTTCCCTGCCAATGCCAAACAGCTTTTTATTTGTATCATTTTGCTGCTGCTATTGACACCTTATTGTCCTGAACACGCTGAACACAATAACGTTTGAATACAGACGTCATTTTAATCAGGAAGGTAAGTGAATTCACCTGAGCTGAATCATGCGACATGTCTGTAGATTCAGTTGGCAGCAACCGCGTGTTCTCCGTGATCTTCTGTTGCATTTTTTAAAGTTTTTGTGAAGTTGCAAAGCTTCATGTTCTCGGCGCCAAAGTAAAACCATGTTCCAAACTCTATAAAGGACTTTTAATTTGTGATATTAAGGTAAAAGCCACGTCGTTATATATGACGTGACTACAAAGACTAACATTTGACTAATGTTAATCTGCTAGTATAACACAGGTGATCCACATTAATGCGCCGGCTTAAACAGAACTCAAGCACAAGTCAGATGTAGTCCACATCATTTACAAAGAAAGCCAAGCTCCTGAGAGAAAAAAAAAAAAAACAGCAAGAAAAAACCATTTAAAGCCAATTACAGTTCAGCAGGTTTCACAAGTGAGAATGAGAGAAAAACTTTAGATCCACTTATTGTAGAATTAAGTATTAATTCTGTTCCTGTTAGGGCTGGGCAAGTTAACCCGTTATTATCGCATGTTGCTCACATGCTTTTGTTTTGAAAAGTCTGTTACTGGCCGCTGCGGAACCGGAAAACAGTAATCTTGCGGAAAAGCTAAAACAGACATGGAGAACGGATTAACAATTCTGTCTGGAAAAAAATATTCTGGACTGCAACAAAACTTTAGCGTCATTCCTCCATTTATCATCAGATCTGCTCCATGTGTTCACTGTCCTGCTGTTCTCTAGCTCAGTGGTGCGCAAACTGTGGTACGCGTCCCACTGGTGGTACGCGAGCGCTCTCTGGTGGTACGCGGGGGAACGTCATGACTTGTCAATGCATGACAATGCATTATAAATACAACGTTTCAAATTAAATTCAGGTAACAATAAATAACCACAATAGGGAATAAACATCTCTCCTGTGTGTTTAAATCGAATTGAGAAGGCATTTATGGCCATATTTTAAAATTGGTCATCATGGTGGTACTCAGGGAGCTCAATAGTTTCTCAGGTGGTACGCAGGATTAAAAGTTTGAGAACCACTGATCTAGCTGGTTATGTCAGTACGGCTCCATCTAGTGGCACAGATGTGTAATGACAACAGAAAGTCTATTCCTTCATTATAAAACAAAGCCATTTCTGGGTCACGTAAACCAGACAACAAAATATTAAAAACAAACTGTCCCGTGGCCTGTTTGCTAAAATTGAAATATAAAAAGCAGTCTTTTTTTTCTGTCTGTGTTAGATTAAAAAACGGAAAAGTCACTTTTTAATTTTTTACATTTTTGATTGACAATCGAAAATGGGAAAAAAAAAAACAACAAATGATACACAGATAATTGCGGATTGATACAGTTACTGAACTTTAACATGGACATTTTCATTTTAAAGTTCTCCCAGACGGAGGATTCAACAGAAACAAGGTTATTTGTAACAACTGACAAGTTGAACTCCCCGTTAAAAGTTTCAGCTGTTACCTCAGAAATTACCTGTTTTAATGTTCTGATTGTGGCCTCTAGATTGTTAGGATTTTGTTGGTCGACTTTTTTTATTTTTTTTTAATAAAAAAACAGGATGATATTAATGCCCTGGCAGAAGCAATAAGCTTTATTTTATTTGACATTTTTTAAGATGAGATTTACACTAAATATGTGTTACTGACAAGTGCTGATGTTAAAAGTGTTTGAACAACAAATGTTATGACACTTTAGTTCATATGGCAGCAGAACATTTAAATATAAGTGACCTTTACGCTACTGTTGAATTCATTATTTGATTTTCCGTATAAAATGCGATTAATCGTGATTAAAGATTTTAATCGTTGCCCAGCCCTAGTTCCTGATGCTCCTACAAGCCAGTTCATGTCTGTTCTGACTGCAGGTCAAAGATATTTTCACAGCTGATTTATTGATCTGTGGAGTCGAACAGAAGCAGGCAGGTGTTCGACGTTGACATAGTTCACCACCACGTCATCGTCTTCATCACTGTGGACCTGTGCAAACACAGATGCTTTATTTCTTTAAAGAAACCTACTTCAACTTTAATTTCATAAGAACGTTATTTTTGAAGAGTTTAGAGTTTAACGCTCACATTTTTTCCACAACAAACTTTGGAACCTGAAAAGACAAAAGGAGTCCAGCCTCAGTTTTCATTGTTAAAAAAAAAAAAATGCATTTAGGTTCTCAAAGTTTCACGTGCGCATGTTGTCACCTCCTGGTTTTGTCCACATGTTGACTGAAAGGACGACCGCCAGCAGAGCTGCCAGACCCACAGGAACGTAGATGAACCTCCACCAGTGACCTGCCAACACCACCAAATAACCACCAAACACATTTACAGCTGGGCAGCTTTTCTTTAGTGCTTCCCTGGAAATGTTTCATCTCACATTAAAGTTCCTTCAGATCTGACTGAGAGGTGGGGATGTCAGGCTTTTAGAACAGACCTGTAATCGTATCAGTTCCTGTTGTGGGAGGCGCTCCCGTCGTTTCCATTGTTGCTGTGGATGTTCTAGATGTTTCCACTGGTTCATTTCCTGAAAGTTGAAAAACAAGAAGCTGAAGATCCTGCCATGTTCATCTTCTCAATCAAACTACTTCAACACTGGAAATAATCTATTTCGGGTTAATATTTAACAAGAAGGAAAATGATCTGTGATTTCTTCATATTTGGATGGTTTGTTCTTCACATGTTCACACCGTCATGTTTCACCACGGAGGAGCAAAGTCACCACATCAGTGATTTACACTGTAGTTCCTCACTGCAACCAAAATGATTTTAACAGTTCAGGGTTTTCAGGAGATTCAGTTCAAGCTGAAAACATTTTGATGTAAATACTTACCTTTAGTAACAGACAGATAAACCTGAGACTCTGTAACTCGTCGTTCTGATCTGAACTGTCTGCAGGTGTAAAGACCAGAATCCTGAACTCTGACTGACTTTAAAACCAGAGAACAGTCCACTGTAACAGTCAGTCTGTCTGATTTATCTCCAGCATCTCTGTGAATCTTTCCATCTTCAAACAGAGTCACTGAGTGAGTGACGTGTTGAATCAGCGTAGATCCAGGTGGTGCTGGAACATTTATCATGAAAGTCTTTTCCATCTTCACAAGGTAAAGTGGCTTCTTCTCCAACTGTGACTTGGTGTTTGATTCTTTGAGCTTCTGCTGTTGAGAAAATGAGAGAAAAACCAAACAACTTAGACAAATTTACAGCTTTTATGTTCACTATTTGCACTTTATTTTAGTAACTTTGTAAATATTTGGGATCCGTGTTTGAGAACTAGAATAAACTCATCATGTTGAAACAACCAAAACGAGAACATAACAGTTAAAAAAACAACAACTATCAAACAGTGTAATTGTATTTCAAAGTGTTTCATCTCAAAAGCAGACCAGGATGCTTCATTAATTAATTAATTTATTTTCATGTGTGTGTGCCTGTGTTAGATTCAGTGCCATCTAGTGGCGAAACATCTCTTTATTTTTCTTCATTTAATCTTTCATCTCCGTTATGTTGCTGAATGACTTCTGTCCACCGTGTTAATTCTTCAGTCCACGTGTTCATTCTAGTTCTGCTTTGTTCACATTCAGGTTTGTTTTCATCTGAGTCTGTTTACTGCGACTCTCTCTGAATGTTTAGGGTTTTTTTTCTTTGCATTTTTGAGCATTAACTGATGAAAACAATGAACTAAGCCACTTATTGGGAAAGATGTGATAACTTGAAACTCTGATCCGTCACAGCTTTCAGGTTATTTTGTAAATTATCCCATTGATGTTTTGTCTCCACTGGTAATAAACCTGCTACCTTCAGGTGTAAGAAGCTTTTAATGAGACATGGAACAAGACTGGATAAACCGTTATAAATGTGGTTTGGTTCCACCAGCAAAAATATCACAGACCTAAAAGTAGATTTACAGCCTGATGATGGAGATTAAAGAATAAATCAAGCTCAAGTAGTCAAAGACACACGTAAATGAAAAACTAAATGTGAAGTGGAAACTTACTTAACAGGTCAGAGTGGACTGGTGCATGAGAACCCAGCTGGTTCATGAGAACCCAGCTGGGTCATGAGAACCCAGCTGGTGCACGAGAACCCAGCTGGTTCGTGAGAACCCAGCTGTTGCATGAGAACCCAGCTGGTTCATGAGAACTCAGCTGTTGCATGAGAACCCAGCTGTTGCATGAGAACCCAGCTGGTGCATTAGAACCCAGCTGTTGCATGAGAACCCAGCAGTTGCATGAGAACCCAGCTGGTGCATGAGAACCCAGCTGTTGCATGAGAACCCAGCTGTTGCATGAGAACCCAGCTGGTGCATGAGAACCCAGCTGGTGCATGAGAACCCAGCTGGTGCATGAGAACCCAGCTGGTGCATGAGAACCCAGCTGGTTCATGAGAACCCAGCTGGTGCTTGAGAACCCAGCTGGTGCATAAAAACCCATCTGGTGCATGAGAACCCAGCTGGTGGGTAGAACCCAGCTGGTTCATGAGAACCCAGCTGGTTGCATGAGAACCCAGCTGTTGCATGAGAACCCAGCTGTTGCATGAGAACCCAGCTGGTGCATTAGAAACCCAGCTGTGCATGAGAAACCCAGCTGTTGCATGAGAACCCAGCTGGTGCATGAGAACCCAGCTGGTTGCATGAGAACCCAGCTGTTGCATGAGAACCCACTGGTTCATGAGAACCCAGCTGTTGCTTGAGAACCCAACTGGTGCTTAAGAACCCAGCTGGGTCATGAGAACCCAGCTGGTGCATGAGAACCCAGCTGGTTGCATGAGAACCCAGCTGTTGCATGAGAACCCAGCTGGTGCACGAGAACCCAGCTGGTGCACGAGAACCCAGCTGGTGCACGAGAACCCAGCTGGTGCACGAAAACCCAGCTGGTGCACGAGAACCCAGCTGGTGCACGAGAACCCAGCTGGTGGGTAGGAACCCAGCTGGTGCATGAAAACCCATCTGGTGCATGAGAACCCGGCTGGTGGATGAGAACCCGGCTGGTGGATGAGAACCCGGCTGGTGCATGAGAACCCAGCTGGTGGGTAGGAACCCAGCTGGTGCACGAGAACCCAGCTGGTTCATGAGAACCCAGCTGTTGCATGAGAACCCAGCTGGGTCATGAGAACCCAGCTGGTGCATGAGAACCCAGCTGGTGCATGAGAACCCAGCTGGTGCATGAGAACCCAGCTGTTGCTTGAGAACCCAACTGGTGCTTAAGAACCCAGCTGTTGCATGAGAACCCAGCTGGTTCATGAGAACCCAGCTGGTGCTTGAGAACCCAGCTGGTGCCTAAAAACCCATCTGGTGCATGAGAACCCAGCTGGTGGGTAGGAACCCAGCTGGTTCATGAGAACCCAGCTGGTGCATGAGAACCCAGCTGTTGCATGAGAACCCAGCTGTTGCATGAGAACCCAGCTGGTGCATGAGAACCCAGCTGGTGCATGAGAACCCAGCTGGTGCATGAGAACCCAGCTGGTTCATGAGAACCCAGCTGGTGCTTGAGAACCCAGCTGGTGCATAAAAACCCATCTGGTGCATGAGAACCCAGCTGGTGGGTAGGAACCCAGCTGGTTCATGAGAACCCAGCTGGTGCATAGAACCCAGTTGCATGAGAACCCAGCTGTTGCATGAGAACCCAGCTGGTGCATAGAACCCAGCTGTTCAGAACCCAGCTTTGCATGAGAACCCAGCTGGTGCATGAGAACCCAGCTGTGCATGAACCCAGCTGTTGCATGAGAACCCAGCTGGTTCATGAGAACCCAGCTGTTGCTTGAGAACCCAACTGGTGCTTAAGAACCCAGCTGGGTCATGAGAACCCAGCTGGTGCATGAGAACCCAGCTGGTGCATGAGAACCCAGCTGTTGCATGAGAACCCAGCTGGTGCACGAGAACCCAGCTGGTGCACGAGAACCCAGCTGGTGCTTGAGAACCCAGCTGGTGCATAAAAACCCATCTGGTGCATGAGAACCCAGCTGGTGGGTAGGAACCCAGCTGGTTCATGAGAACCCAGCTGGTGCATGAGAACCCAGGTGCATGAGAACCCAGCTGTTGCATGAGAACCCAGCTGGTGCATGAGAACCCAGCTGGTGCATGAGAACCCAGCTGGTGCATGAGAACCCAGCTGGTTCATGAGAACCCAGCTGGTGCTTGAGAACCCAGCTGGTGCATAAAAACCCATCTGGTGCATGAGAACCCAGCTGGTGGGTAGGAACCCAGCTGGTTCATGAGAACCCAGCTGGTGCATGAGAACCCAGCTGTTGCATGAGAACCCAGCTGTTGCATGAGAACCCAGCTGGTGCATTAGACCCCAGCTGTTGCATGAGAACCCAGCTGTTGCATGAGAACCCAGCTGGTGCATGAGAACCCAGCTGGTGCATGAGAACCCAGCTGTTGCATGAGAACCCAGCTGGTTCATGAGAACCCAGCTGTTGCTTGAGAACCCAACTGGTGCTTAAGAACCCAGCTGGGTCATGAGAACCCAGCTGGTGCATGAGAACCCAGCTGGTGCATGAGAACCCAGCTGTTGCATGAGAACCCAGCTGGTGCACGAGAACCCAGCTGGTGCACGAGAACCCAGCTGGTGCACGAGAACCCAGCTGGTGCACGAGAACCCAGCTGGTGCACGAGAACCCAGCTGGTGCACAGCTGGTGCACGAGAACCCAGCTGGTGGGTAGGAACCCAGCTGGTGCATGAAAACCCATCTGGTGCATGAGAACCCGGCTGGTGGATGAGAACCCGGCTGGTGGATGAGAACCCGGCTGGTGCATGAGAACCCAGCTGGTGAGTAGGAACCCAGCTGGTGCACGAGAACCCAGCTGGTTCATGAGAACCCAGCTGTTGCATGAGAACCCAGCTGGGTCATGAGAACCCAGCTGGTGCATGAGAACCCAGCTGGTGCATGAGAACCCAGCTGGTGCATGAGAACCCAGCTGTTGCTTGAGAACCCAACTGGTGCTTAAGAACCCAGCTGGGTCATGAGAACCCAGCTGGTGCATGAGAACCCAGCTGCCATGAGAAACCCAGCTGGTTCATGAGAACCCAGCTGGTGCTTGAGAACCCAGCTGGTGCATAAAGAACCCATCTGGGCATGAGAACCCAGCTGGTGGGTGAGAACCCAGCTGGTGGTGCATGAGAACCCAGCTGTGCATGAGAACCCAGCTGTTGCATGAGAACCCAGCTGGTGCATAGAACCCAGCTGTTGCATGAGAACCCAGCTGTTGCATGAGAACCCAGCTGGTGCATGAGAACCCATGCATGAGAACCCAGCTTGCATTGCATGAGAACCCAGCTGGTTCATGAGAACCCAGCTGTTGCTTGAGAACCCAACTGGTGCTTAAGAACCCAGCTGGTCATGAGAACCCAGCTGGTGCATGAGAACCCAGCTGGTGCATGAGAACCCAGCTGTGCATGAGAACCCAGCTGGTGCACGAGAACCCAGCTGGTGCACGAGAACCCAGCTGGTGCCAGCTGGTGCACGAGAACCCAGCTGGTGCACGAGAACCCAGCTGGTGCACGAGAACCCAGCTGGTGGGTAGGAACCCAGCTGGTGCATGAAAACCCATCTGGTGCATGAGAACCCGGCTGGTGGATGAGAACCCGGCTGGTGGATGAGAACCCGGCTGGTGCATGAGAACCCAGCTGGTGGGTAGGAACCCAGCTGGTGCACGAGAACCCAGCTGGTTCATGAGAACCCAGCTGTTGCATGAGAACCCAGCTGGGTCATGAGAACCCAGCTGGTGCATGAGAACCCAGCTGGTGCATGAGAACCCAGCTGGTGCATGAGAACCCAGCTGTTGCTTGAGAACTCAACTGGTGCTTAAGAACCCAGCTGGGTCATGAGAACCCAGCTGGTGCATGAGAACCCAGCTGGTGCATCAGAACCCAGCTGGTGCTTGAGAACCCAGCTGGTGCATGAGAACCCAGCTGGTGCATTAGAACCCAGCTGGTGCATGAGAACCCAGCTGGTGCATGAGAACCCAGCTGGTGCATGAGAACCCAGCTGTTGCTTGAGAACTCAACTGGTGCTTAAGAACCCAGCTGGGTCATGAGAACCCAGCTGGTGCATGAGAACCCAGCTGGTGCATCAGAACCCAGCTGGTGCTTGAGAACCCAGCTGGTGCATGAGAACCCAGCTGGTGCATTAGAACCCAGCTGGTGCATGAGAGCCCAGCTGGGTCATGAGAACCCAGCTGGTGCATTAGAACCCAGCTGGTGCATGAGAGCCCAGCTGGTGCTTGAGAACCCAGCTGGTGCATGAGAACCCAGCTGGTGGATGAGAACCCGGCTGGTGGATGAGAACCCGGCTGGTGCATGAGAACCCGGCTGGTGCATGAGAACCCAGCTGGTGGATGAGAACCCATCTGGTGGGTAGGACCCAGCTGGTGGGTAAGAACCCAGCTGGTGCATAAAAACCCATCTGGTGCATGAGAACCCGGCTTGTGGATGAGAACCCGGCTGGTGGGTAGGAACCCAGCTGGTGCATGAAAACCCATCTGGTGCATGAGAACCCGGCTGGTGGATGAGAACCCGGCTGGTGCATGAGAACCCAGCTGGTGGGTAGGAACCCAGCTGGTGCATGAAAACCCATCTGGTGCATGAGAACCCGGCTGGTGGATGAGAACCCGGCTGGTGCATGAGAACCCAGCTGGTGGGTAGGAACCCAGCTGGTGGGTAGGAACCCAGCTGGTGCATAAAAACCCATCTGGTGCATGAGAACCCAGCTGGTGGGTAGGAACCCAGCTGGTGCACGAGAACCCAGCTGGTTCATGAGAACCCAGCTGTTGCATGAGAACCCAGCTGGGTCATGAGAACCCAGCTGGTGCATGAGAACCCAGCTGTTGCTTGAGAACCCAACTGGTGCTTAAGAACCCAGCTGGGTCATGAGAACCCAGCTGGTGCATGAGAACCCAGCTGTTGCATGAGAACCCAGCTGGTTCATGAGAACCCAGCTGGTGCATGAGAACCCAGCTGTTGCATGAGAACCCAGCTGGTGCATGAGAACAGCTGCTGCATGAGAACCCAGCTGTTGCATGAGAACCCAGCTGGTGCATGAGAACCCAGCTGTTGCATGAGAACCCAGCTGGGTCATGAGAACCCAGCTGGTGCATGAGAACCCAGCTGTTGCATGAGAACCCAGCTGGTTCATGAGAACCCAGCTGGTTCATGAGAACCCAGCTGTTGCATGAGAACAGCTGCTGCATGAGAACCCAGCTGGTTCATGAGAACCCAGCGGGTGGATGAGAACCCAGCGGGTGGATGAGAACCCAGCTGGTGCATGAGAACCCAGCTGGTACATGAGAACCCAGCTGGTTCATGAGAACCCAGCTGGGTGGATGAGAACCCAGTTGTTGCATGAGAACCCAGCTGGTTCATGAGAACCCAGCTGGGTGGATGAGAACCCAGCTGGTTCACGAGAACCCAGTTGTTGCATGAGAACCCAGCTGGTGCATGAGAACCCAGCTGGTGCATGAGAACCCAGCTGGTGCACGAGAACCCAGCTGGTGCACGAGAACCCAGCTGGTGCATGAGAACCCAGCTGGTTCATGAGAACCCAGCTGGTGCATGAGAACCCAGTTGTTGCATGAGAACCCAGCTGGTGCATGAGAACCAAGCTGGTTCATGAGAACCCAGCTGGTGCATGAGAACCCAGTTGTTGCATGAGAACCCAGCTGGTGCATGAGAACCCAGCTGGTTCGTGAGAACCCAGCTGGTTCATAAGAACCCAGCTGTTGCACGAGAACCCAGCTGTTACATGAGCCGGTGTTTTTAGTCGACAGAAAAACCCAACATGCTGCATCAGCTGCTTTATTTATCTCTGAAGTCATTTTCCATTGAAAACTGAAGTGGAAATGTGTCATCGACTGCAGCATAAAAAAAGATGCATCTGCTTCCTGTGACTCACTTGTCTTCTTCGTGGTAAAAGTCTAATATACATATTTTTTGTCTTCTTCTAAAAACTTTGGAAAATCAGAAAACTACTTGACTTTACTTCATCTGCAGATTAGCTGCAAACCATAAAAAGCAAAATGGTGACGTCATCACATGTTCACGTGTTTGAAGACAGAAACATTTGGAAAATAGAAACACTGTTAATAACAGACAGCTGGAGCTGAGACGGTTTTCTTCTTCTCTCTTTTTTTAATTTAAATGTGTCGTGTTTCCCTACCTGTAGATGCAACGATCCAGATGAAGAACAGAAACAGTTCAGGTGATTTTAATCCGAACATTGTTCTCTTCTCTCCCGTCTGACTCGACTGTCTGAGCGAAGGCAACGAGATGACTGAAGAGTCGACTTCCTGTGATTCATCTGTCATCTCACTGTGACATCAGAAGTTTATTATTAACATTTAAAAAAACAAAAACCTTGTTAACATTAATCAGTCTTTTGATCAAGCTGGTTTCCTGCAGCATTTTCTCCAGATAATCCAAAAGGAGCATCAGAGGAGAACCCTGAACGATCCATTTACTGATGCTGCCGTTGGACCACACTGTCTTTAACTCGGTGCCTTTCTACCTAAAGTTCTTTCAGTTGATTTTTTTTGTAAAATGGTTTGATACAGATAAAAAAAAAAAAAAAAAACCAGCATGTATGCAGATGTGCTTCTGTAGATCTGTTTCCCTAAAACCGTCCTACTTCAGCAGCAGAAGCGTCTCCTCTTCTCACGTCTGAAGTCATTTCCTTTGAGGAAGTAAAGAGGAGTTTGGTTTCAACAGCAGCGTCAGACAGGGAAGTGCTAAACCACTGATGTAAATTACTATTATTGAGCTATTTTAAGCTACAAAACTGAAAAATGACGACTCACATCTTCAAATGAAGCTCCTTGTCTGGACAAACGGACAAAACTCCCATGCAGAATGTAACAGAACAGCTTCGGTGATGATCTGCTGGCTGTACGTTTACTGACCTGATCCTCCTGTCAGAGAAGACGCAGCAACTTCTCTCCTTTAGATGTATTTATTGTCTTTATCCAAATGAGCAGGACACTGTAGCACACTGTAGGATGTGCGTTTAAGTGTGTGTGGTTTGTGATGTCTGCAGAAGACAACAAGAATAATAAAGCAACATTAATAATAATTTACCTACAGTGGCATTGATAACAGAATAACATGAATTACAAAAGACATAAATAAAGTGCCATACTACAAATGACCAGTAGGGGTCAATGCAGTATCATTAAATAACGCCACGGGTCGACGCAACAGGCAGGTCACGTGACCGAGCTAAACTGAAACAGCCCCGTCGGCTACCTATCTGGTTAATTTCACACTACCATCGATATAACAGCCTTAATGAACAACAGATATACAGTTAAATACATGATGGCAGAGGGAAATAAACGTATGCTAAATAACTAAGTGACATATCCGGCTGTCCATGTTTTATGGGGTTCAGTAAGAGATGCTAAACGATAAGCTAACAAAGCAAACGAGCTAATTACTCTGGTAACATTAATAGCTCTCGTTACATATGAAATATAAACAACATCCGCTCATCATGTAACTTACATCACTACTAACGCACACTGTTGTACAAAGGAATAGAGGACTAACGATCGGTGGAAGATTAATCCAACTAATTAGTTTTATTGAACACACTGCGCATGCTCAGTCCACCAGTCTCAGCACGAAGCAGCTTGCTGTGACGTGAACGCCGCACTGCAGGGAATTCACAGAACATTTAAAGTCAGTGAAATAGTAAATTAGATTATTTGGAGACTTTAGAGACTGATGACATCAATTCATGTCATCTGGGCTGTTTTGAATCTTAAATCGGAATTTGACAGATATTTCAACAGAAGAAGAACAAAGAACGCAGAAAACTCAAATTTCTTCCTCAACATCCGAGAGACAATACATCATCAATATACAACAATAATGGTAATAATAATCATAACACAAATTTCACCAAGTTCCAGTAGCAACACTTGAAATGAGGATGTTCAGAAAGAAATGAAAAAAAAAATGTCTGGTTCACTTTTTAGTTAACAAAAAAAAACATACAAAAAACATTAAAAAAAAAAAAACATACAAACATTAATTTAATTTAAACGAGGGTTGCATAAAGTTTTATACTTTCATTTCTATTGTTCTCTAAATTCTGCCAGGCCTTCACCAGGAAAAGAGGCGCCTCTTAAGATAATAAAAATCTTTTGAATAAAACCTTGATAAAGCGCTTTATCAAGGTTTTATTCAAAAGATTTTTATTTTCAGGCTCCAATAAACTCCGGTTTACATGCAGAGAAACGACCCAAAGGACACCAAAGCATCTCTTACTTACTGTTGTGACGCTGCATAAATTAGGGGATTTAGGCCCTGATCCGACACTTCCCCTTACCCGTTAACACTAGCCGCTACTCGTAAAATCCGGGTTTAGGAACCTCCGCTAACCGCTAATGCAATCTTCCGCTCCCTAAAGCAGCTACCCGTTATGCCGACTCCCTTACTCACTTTGTAGGCGTGGCAATGGGCGTGTCTTTTGCCCTTTCCGCAAACTCAGTATCTTACAATCGCGGGTTTAGGGTTGCGCGTACAAGAGCAGCATCAATGTGCGTCCACCTGGTCACATGTGGACGCGCACAAATGGCGCTACCTCTCGAAGTAACTCTTGTATGAGGCTTTGGCCTCAGTTGAACCCCTGAGAAAATGGCAGAGATGGTCTTAAACGGCTTGCTTGCCAGTATAAATATTGACCACCCACGGGTTGCGGGTGGTCAATATTTATATATATGTAACGGAGTAGATTTGTGTAGTAAATTATGCAAAAGGTGCAACGCTGCCATCACAGTGGTTGGGGTGGGAACTGCACAGAGAAAAGAGGACTTCACTGGTAAGTTATCCTCTTATATGCCCCGGGGTAATTAATTATTTTGTTCAGGTTTAAGGTGTTCATGTTTTATATTTTCCTGTGTAATGTAGTCATTGAAATGTGTGCTAACTGTTTTGGGCACTTATTCTGATTTGTTAAGCCATAAAGCGACTCTCTTGAGACTTTTTAATGATGCTAAATTAGCTAAATGCTATCCTCGTTCATGTTGTGTGCTCAGATTATCCCGAGGAAACTGAGTGATTCCCACACACCATCTGTGTGTTGTATGCTGTGTTGCAGGTAATCTTTAGTGCATTTTGTGTTACTTTTTATGACATTTCTAATGTATATTTTGATTGTGTGAGCTGCCATTTGTTCAGCTAAAAGGCTCGCATTCATTCATTTAGCTTTAATGACTTTAATGTGTTTCTATTTAGTTCATAGTAATGTAAGTATTCTTAAAATCAATTTAATGTCACATTATGGATTATGTGGGGCATTTTACTTAAGTTTGTGGAATAACAATTTACACTATACGATCACATTAGGATGCCATTTTTGTTTTATTTTATATGATATGATTTGTGTATTTTATTTTGTTAGCTATGTATTTTGTTAGGCACAGAGAAAAGAGGACTTCACCGATTATCCCGAGGAAACTGAGTGATTCCCACACACCATCTCTGTGTTGTATGCTGTGTTGCAGGGAACTATATGTAATAAACACCCCATAATGCACCTGATCGTCATCTGTGGTCTGTAGAAGCAACAGTACTGCGGAGCTGCATGTCACTCATATCTGTGACCTGTCACATTTGTATATATCAGTGGAGAGGAGGAGGAGGAAGGAAGAGGAGGAAGCTCTACAGCAGAGTCCCAGATGAGCTGCACACGAGAGCTGCTCTGATCTGGATGAAAAGACGCTCCATAGCGGTTAGCGGTTAGCGCAACCTGCTCTTAAAGGCAATGGCTGCTGGCGCACTGATTGGTTTAACAGGTGGAACGTCCTAACCACTCCTATGGATAATGTAGCGGGTAGCGCAGGTGGGATAGCGGGTTTAGCAAGGTGGAAGATTGCGTTCTTTGCAGGGGAACGCCCCTCCCGCTACCCGCTATCCCTAAATAGCGGCTTTAGCAGATCTTGCAGAAGATCGGGCCTTTTGTGTCATTTTGCACTGTACAGAATAAATCATGACTGTATCACTTACTTTTCCTTGATTTTTCTGTATTGTGACATGGATACATGACAGAGAATATCTGATAAGCTAGTTAGTTAGTGACGGTCTGGTCCTCATCTGTACAAAAAGAAAAACCAAAAGAAACACACTTAACTCAAAAGGATTGAATATTGATTCCCACTAACGACGACTGCACCACTAAAACACCATCAGTTACCTTCGTTCGGTCGATGCAGCCTGATTTCTAATCACTGCAAAGGCGCACGAGCGCTCCGGGGCATCTGCAAACACCTCTCTGGAGCTTCGGGATGAGATGCAGATACGATACTCAGCAGCTAATTACTAATCCTGTGATTTTCACGTGGCGGCGCAGCTCCCACATGGCAACGACCGTTTAGCTTAATTTGATTAAAGATGCAGCTTTTCAACCTCAGGAAGTCTGAGACAAACTTGAATGTGTAACAGTCAGCCCGGGCGTCCACCTGGACGAGCGCTCATCACTGCATTTTAACTCGTTCCTGCAGTTCTCAACTTCACCACTTGATGGCAGTCTTTTGTTTCTTTCCTGTTCATGCTTCGTGTGCATCAGACTCCTTCTCCTCGTGATGCTGCCGAGCAGCTCTCCTCTGCTGCCAGGCAGGGAGGATGCAGGGAGGATGCAGGGAGGATGCAGGGAGACCCCCCCCCCCACAACGCCGCTACAGTACCGTTGAATGTGTAATGTCCTCATGCTGCAGAAAAGCCCGCCCAGGATTCCTCGCTCTCGTATGTTGAGGATGAATCACTGATCGATACGGCACCCTCTGATCCTGCACTTCTTCTCCCTCTCTGGCTTTTACTCCCTCTATTAAATCAGCACCAAATGGTTTTTCCCAAACTGCTGCAGGCAGAAACACGTGGAGCCGTGACCTCTGAGATCACAGTTTATTTTTAGTTAGTTTTCTTTTCTATCAAAAAAAAAACAAGCAGAGTTCAGTAGCTGAAGCACATCTCAGTTTTTTCAGAGTGGAAATGTTTCTTTTGTTTTCAAGACAGTTAAAACAGAATCCTTCTTTTCATAATATTGTTAAGTCATCATAAAGATATATTTCTGTGGTGTGTCATTCATTACTAATCACAGGGAAACTGCTCAGTGGCTGTATTTTTTCTCTATTTTCTCCAATCTGTTGGTCTCTGGACGGACTCTTGGCTCAGAGGATGATTCTGAAATAAAAAGCCGGTCCCCATTAACCGCGAAAAATAAGGGATCACTGTATTTTTGAACCCTGGCGTCCTTGAAATACCTTAAAAACACAAAAGGTATTTTCTTTTTTGCTAATTAAAGGAACAACTAATCTCTCGTTGCAGTCTTGTCGTGTTGCTTAACGGTTTATTTTGACTGAATTTCTGTTTCTAACCTGCAGCAACACTATTCTCTCTCTGAAAAGACTGTCGAGAGCTTGATTAGAGAAACAGCAGAGCGGCAGTCATCTGCTGGGCCTCGCCTGAGCGAACAAGCAAAGCTTTGCTGCAGAGTCACAGCGCAGCAGAGAGAATCAGAGAGGATCATGGGAAGCACGTTTGTTGCACTTGTCTGAATATCCATCGGTTTAGCTCAACTGTTGAGAGCTTGATAGTGTTTCTCATCAGGCGTTGGCCGTGAGTCTCTGAGTCTCTGAGTTTATAACAGCAGAGAGGAGTCGTACCGTCGCCTTTCAGAGTTTGCCAGTTGGCATCAGGGTCCCATCAGTCTGCTGGATCAGCAGTCTGCTTAAAGAAGACACAAGGAGAAAACTCCTCTCGGGTTCCAAGAAAAGATTTTTTCTTTTCGTGTTTAATTTTATCACGTTGCGGCTCTCCTTTACGTCGCACGCTCATATTGTTCAGAGTTTTTCATGTTATAAAATGAGGGAGGAACCTCAGCACAGTAATCTCTCTGAGAGTTCACCTTGATGCAAACGTGAACTTAATCAATAGACAACATTTGGGCACAAACAAGAGTCTTGGCAGTTCGCCCCTTTAAGGCTCACCGGGGAGTTGGGTTCATTTATTTAAGAGCTGCTTTGCAACCGGTCGTCCTACTTTTGGTCTTATATAAAAAATGTTGCCCTCTCCTTCACTTTCCCCAGTATCTTTCAGCGTCCCCCCCCCCCCCCCCCCCCAGCTGCAGTCCCCCGGCTCTCTGGCGCAGCGTCTTTTTCGGCCGGATTTGTTCAGGCTGGTGTCTGTCGGTGCATGTTTGACTTTGACTCACCTCTCTGATTTGACTCGGTTGCTTTGTGAAGATCTACCAGGGCGTTTACTCGGTTTCAGGAGGACACCAGTCACTCTGCTAATGAAGACATACGGCAACGTCCTGTCCACACTAACGGACACAAAGCAGTATGAGTTTATACACTGAAGGAGATATACAGTGATCCCTCGCCAATTCGTGCTTTAAATTCCGCGGTTTTAGTTATTCGTGGATTTTTCAGAAATATTAAATATAATAAAAAAATCAAGAAAAAAATCGTAAAAAGCGAAACGTCAAACGATGACTCACAGCCTCCTGTAAGCAACAGAGAAACACAGACGGCCCAGAACTCTAGCATCTGTGCTCTGATTGGCCGAGACGCATCACCCAAGAATCACAGGATGTTGTAACAGAAAGACCACAGTTGAGCCTTTGTCTTGTTTCGCTGCAGGGCCTCGCTACTTTTTGGGGGTATTAAACATATTTTAAACACGTTATTTAGGCTTAGGGGGGCTCCGGTTCCAGTTCGTGGATTTTGATTTTAATGGGGCGGCGCCGGTCCCTATTAACCGCCAAAAATAAGGGCTCACTGTAACTCCAAATCGGACGACCAGAGAGAAAACAGTACTTATTCACGCTTCTAATATGGTACTGAATAGCAAAATGGTGCTTTAGTTATAACTAATAACATTTATTGACACAAAATCTCAATAAATAATCACCAGAATCCAGCCGTACATGAAGAACGAAGCCTTTGATCTCAGCTCGTTGAGGGCATGTCTCAGCAACGAAAATGCGCTCGAATGAGCGTCTTACCGTTTATAGACGAGCTAAGCCTCTGCTAACAAACGGCAGCTGGGTTAAAACGGTTTATTCATCTTTTTCTGGAACTTTTAAAGTCAAAAACCGGTAAATACGGACTTTTGACCACTAGTCGTGAATTTAGACTTTGTGTCTTTAGGCACCTCTTCTGCAAAATATATAAGAGATGAAAGGAAAACTGTATTATTTTTGCAAAGAGGAGACTCTGCAGAGTTCAACGATACCAAATACATCTATGATGGATGAAGTGATCGGTCTGTATGAGTCATACAGACAAGCTCTTTAACTTTAAAGAGGTTAAAAACATGAAGAATGAAAAAAAAATCCATGATATGGGAAACAAATGCAGTGACTCGTGAAGCTCTGATGACTTTTGCTTTGTTTCAGACAACTTAAACCCAAGATGTGCTTTTATTTTGTTTCTTTCATCACTTTTTTATTATTTTATACACACTTTTACATTTCAGACCTTCAACACATGCCCAGAAAAAGTTGGGAGTAAAGCTTTAACCAGAATATATTTTGATTTGCCCCGGCCTATGCCAATCTTTATATGAGCGAGTGGGAACGAGAACCCTTCGCCAAATGTCCCCCACAACCATCCCTCTACCTCAGATTCCTACACGATATTTTCGGTATTTGGCCCCACAAACATTTTAAATTCATCTCCATTCTCAATAAGCACCATACTTCCAGATATACAATAAATACATCGCACATTAATTTTCTCGATACTACAGTTTTTTTTCTCTAACACCACCCACAAAACCTTACAGACTAAAGTTTATTTCAAACCCACGGACACGCAACCACGACTCCATAAAACCAGCTACCACTGCTGTTGTTATTCTTGTTGTACGTGGCGCAAAGCTAACAGATTTAATGTAAATCCCAAAATGTTTATGTGAAAAAAAAATACAAATACAAAAATGAAGGAGGTTCCTGTTATAATAGTTAATTTTAGTTCGTTTTATAAACACATAATACAGTGTGTTGTAAATTTCCCCATTGTGGGACAAATAAAGGAATATCTTATCTTATCTTATCTTACAGTTTCAGTTAGTTACCTTTTTTTAAAAAAAAAATCGTTTTTATTTCATTTTAGTTAAGGAAAATGTTTTTTCAATTCTAGTTTTCGTTATTTCATTCGTTTTTCGTTAACGATAATAACTCTAACCCATTATTGTTCATGTGATCCTTGAGCAAGGCGCTGATACAACCCCATAATGTCTCTTTCCTGTCTCCATACTGTCTAATAAAGGTCATTACTGATGCGTCCGAGTCCAGAGATGACAACGCCTCCATCACTTGTAATACCACTTTGTCCCACTAGAGGTGCCCTTTGTTGTATCTTAGATCAGGACTGACACCTGAATGTTTGTATAATTGCTTTGTTGATAAGAGAAAAGCAACATGGGATGTGATGAGTCATAGTACCATCTGCTTGATCATTTTTTTCCATTTTTTATTCCTCAGTGATATGAAGCTGTTTTGTTAACATTGACGTGACTCATGGACCGTTAGAGAAACCACTCAGCTCGTCTCTCTGTGTGAAACACAATCAGGTGTTGACTCTTTAATTCAGAGCAAAGACGTTGCTCCCTTTTCCTGGTTTTTCTCAGACGGGGAAAGAAGAGCAGCCAACATTTGTGAGGAGGCGCTTTATCACAGCGTTAACCAGATCTCTCTCTCTCTCTCTCGCCTTCGCCTCAACTCATCTGACCTCATTATCAAACCCTCGTGTCTTAAGGGAAGATCCCCTGAAGGAAGATAAAGAAGCGCTTTAATGTTGAATCCTTCAAAAAGAGTCAGATTCTCGACCGGAGCAGCAGATGATTGCTCAGGGGTTTAACACGGCAACAACAAAGAACAAAGACGTTTATAGTTGGAACAAGGTGAAGCTGAAACAGATACTTATTTGGTTTAATTTGGTCTTTTCTGTAAAGCTGCGCTACTGTGTGTTGGATAAAACAACAGTGAGGGATGTAACCACAGAGTTGAGTCTTTTGCTTTTTAAGATGCGGTTTCTTTTATGATTCGTGCTGAGTTACGGCAGGCGGGAACATTTTATGTGAATCAGCTCTGATAAGGGTAACTCCAGGTAACTCCAGGTAACTCCCTCCACTGATCGCCTCCATGGTGGACTCAAACACAAGCAAATAAACACAAAACACTCAAATGAGGAAAAATCAGACACTTTTTCATTTTTCTCTCGCACGGCCGAGACAACAGGCTTCTTTTTCTAATACATTCAGAAAATCTTTACACCATCCTTTCAACTCTTGGCAGCCTGATTTATTTATCTGGACCAGTGGAGATGAGCCTGGTCTCAACTTTGATTTAGATATTGATCCAGACGCAACAGATATCATTTTTAATTAAGACATTTCTGGCAAACTTTCTACTCAACAAGAAAACGGCAGTTAGCTCCCTGAGCTAACCACGGCCATATACGGAATTATGATGTAAAATTATGGACTTTCTGGATGGTATAGACTGTCAAGAAAATAATGATTATATTATTATTATTTATAGTTAATAGTAATTAATATTTCTTATACGATGTACCGTATTAAGAGCTTGCAGTGAAAGCTATGACGGAGTATTAGGGCCACACTGAGAAAAAAAAATTGTGGGCAATGATTTTTTTTTTCATTCCTCACTTACGAGAAGAAAGTTGAAATGGCGAGAATAAAGTCAAAATACAGTTTCCAGAATAAAGTCGAAATGTTGAGAATAAAGTTCGAAATGACGATAATAAAGATGAAATGTTGAGAATAAAGACGAAATGTTGAAAGTCGAAATATTGAGAATAAAGTTGAAATGTCAAGAATAAAGTCGAAATGCAGTTTCCAGAATTCAAGAATCAGTAGTTTCTTTTTCTGAATAGGCGCAATTTCTGACACAATCTCTTCAAAGTAAAAATACTTATTATAACACTGTGTCTGTGATAAAAGTAAATAGACACAGACATTATGTTGGTAGAGTAAAGCTGGTTTGAATAAATCTTTAAGACAACTTTATTGTGGAAACTGCATTTCGACTTTATTCTCGTAAGTGAGGACAATTGCCCACAATGTTTTTTTTCTCAGTGTGGCCCTAATACTCCGTCGTAGAATACAGATCATTCAGTACATGTGAATGTTAAAATGGCGAACTTTCATGGTTATTGTGCTGTTGTTTATCTATAAAAAGAAAAAAAAAGGTTCACAATGACAACGAAGTCTCTTTAGGAATCAGAGTCAGATGTGAAAACATTGAGGTCAACATCGTCTCATCCTCCGTCTGATGTTGAAAACCAGAGAAATATTTTGTTTATATGTCTAAATCTAGAGCTGTTTGAAACTGAAGCTATCGTCCGTTCGTACTAATACAGTCAAGCACAAAATTAACTGACAATGCAAGTTTATCTGTATGTGCTGTTTTACTTCTGGAGATCACATCAACATGACTGGATCGGTTAGTCAGACCGGTTGTAGTGATGATCATGTGACCAGCTGTGACTCAAGGATCTCTGCTTTTATCAGATGTGATGGGCTGAAGACGCTCCAGGGGAACCACATGAAGCCATAAAGAGTCCTGGGAGCTGCTCTCAGCTGCCAGCCTGATCTGTGTGTTGGTTGAATTAAGTCTTTCTTCTGGAGGTGGTGTAAAGGTTACTGTGACGACTCTGGGGGATGCAGGAGCGTTAAGGTCCATCACTCTTGACAGTGTGTTGTCTTTGACTGAAAAACCTTCGTTGACTGAACTGGTTCTGGGTTTTGGTTTGAATGCTGTTAATGTTTCTTTTCATTGGTGTTTAGTAAGATTTCTGTCCTGAAATGATCTGGCTGGCAGGAAGATTTGGGTAAATCCTGACGTTGCAGCAAATCCTTTTGTTTCTTAAGGCCCTGACGAACTTCAGCTAAAGTTTCCAAACTTATTCCCTGTTTTCTCTGTTACTCGTTGAAGAGACAAGACGAGTCAGAGGTTGCCTTGTGCTGACTTGGAGAGAAATTTTATAGCTGAAGTCCTGGTTTTTCTGTCTATAGTTTGTGGGTGCTGTATAACTGCTGGAGAAAATCGTAAGAGACGCAATTTTGACTTCAGCTGTGCGCAGGGTGCTGTGCCCTGTCAATATGTTAAAACCATTTTACCGTGTTGATAGCGGGCTGTCAGCCTCGTCAGCCTTCAGCTTCCATATCATTACCTGCTTCTTAGAAGTCTGTGACACCTGCAGCACCACGTAGACGCCATGTGACGGGTTCCTGGCAGGAGCTGAAATCGATAGCGCGCCGTCTTGTGCTAAAAATCAATGTCAAAGGACGATTTGAGGAAATCTCAGATACTGGTTCAACTTAATTCTTGTTTTGAGCTCTTAACAGTCAATGAGATGAGGTGGTCATGTTTAACGGTGTGATGTGGGAGATTTGGCCCCTATAGAACAGCTTCCATAAAGAGTAATCCCAGATAAACGAAAATCATTTACAACAGCCGGTTCACTCAGATGTTGTTTTCTAGTGTTGCTGAAGCACGTTTTTGTTCCTGCAGTTCACCTTGTTTGTTGACTGGAGATTTCAGGAAATTTAATAGTGTCACAAAACCTGACCGTCATCCTTTTCTTTGAACGGAAGAATGTGTTTATGTTGTTGGTGCTTTTGGGACAGAACTGGGTCTGCTGAAGGATCACCGGCAGGTTCCTTTGACTCCACGAGCAGAAGTGATGTCTGCCTTTGTGGCCCTGGAGCCATTTTTAAAATATACAGTCCTGCAGTTTGAAGACAGTCATTGTGAGTGATAAGGGTTCTTGATACACCCTGGGAGACCGGCGGGCGATCCAGGATCTGAAGCGGTACTCTTGAAAGATGGTTCAGACGGAGCGGAGCACCCAGTGTGTTGCTGCACCAATAAGTTAAAAGGTCCATACAAGTGTTGAGAAGGAGACTCGTGTTGGTATTGGCTCTAAAGCATTTCAAACAGGTGGCTGATCCAGATGCCCAATCAAGTTTTTACGTGGATCGCTAGCCAGCGACTAATATGATGAGTAATATGTTTGCAATCTCTCAACTTTTAGCCTGGCGGACACATTGTTGCGTGGTAACACTGATGTTTAATAGAGGTTGCGTAGCCACCATTAAACATTTAGGGGTGGAGGTTTCAGAAATAATGCTTTGACCACCTGTGACTGACCTCTCTGCTCTTTCTTAATTTGATTGGCTGAAGACATTAACCAGGGAGTGAGTGAAGCCAGGAAAGGTTGCTCTTAGTCTGCTTTATACTGCATTTATGTTTCAGTCGAGGTGGAAGTTACTGTCAAGCCTGTTTTTGATGTTAGTTCTAGTAGTTGGCTGTGTACTATACACCTTTTCGACTTAAAAATTGTGGACATGCGCCCCCTAGTGGCCCCGATATAACTGGAGTGTGCGGTGTTCCACCTAAGTAACCCAAACACAGCAGCGTGGAGCATCTGTTACTGATAACGCAGACATGTCTTGGATTGATGATGTTAGGACAGTGGCCTCCAGTTACAGATGAAGGTAGTTTATCGCTGTTTTTAATGATTGGTTATGGAAATAGCATGATCTATTCCCATAATCAAACACTAAAAACTGTGGGAATACGTGAAAAATGCAACGCTGGCTATAACTAACGTCAACAAGCCATAACGATTATGCTACTGTAACGTTAACGCTAGCGGTAAATTAGGCTATGTGTTAATGTTATATTTAATTTATTTTATCATTCTCCTAATTCATTCATTCATTCATTCATTGATTCATTCATTTATAGGCTTGTGCTAGTGCCGAGGGCTACAGTAGCCTCATACTGCTGTTCTTTCGGCCAGAATCGTCCGGGACTCTCAGCGAGACTATGAGTAGTACGAGATTGAATGTTAACGAAAACTCACCCGGCTGTATTTATTTGGAACAAAGTCCTTTCTGTTGATATTTTTCACCCACGTCTTCCTAACTTCTTGTTCTGCAAACAAGGCAGTCTTCGTGCAGTAAAGGCTTGTGTATTTCATACTTTCTTCTTCCATTGTTGAATTTTCACACCATTGTTGGCACAGTTTATGACGGAACATGTATTCCCCCTCGACCGACTCGACATTATAAAAATATATATTTGTAGAAAGAGAAAAACACTGGCTAATCTGCGAGCCTGGTGAAAGTGTCGCTCTGTAGCACAAACGCAGTACGCCAATGGCGGACGGGGTACTTCCGGGGGGGCTGGCCCGAAAAGGTCTAAGTTGATCCAGTCTGCAAACAGTGGCTAAAAAAAATGAAGAGAAGTTGCAACCATGCAAAACATGCAGAATGTTTTAGAAATCTAGGGAGAAAAAAAGTGGCAAATTGTTCACCAAAGCATATCAGGAAAACTAAATGGAGTTTCTCGTGACTTCTAAAATGATTAGGTCCAGCACACATGCGCACGTGGAGACACACACACACAGTAACATAAGCATTTCATGTGTTGATGCCAGAAGACTGACGACTGGGGGAAAAAAAAGGAAAAAGAAGATATGTTGAACCTTTTTCCATCATTACTATGACAACAAACACCAAATGACTGCACAGTCTGATCACATGACTCTGATCACTCATAAATAGGGGTTGAAAAACAATTAATTTGGCAATATATCACGATTTTCAGCCGCCCAATATAATATCGATTTTTCAGCTCCTAATATCGATTTTTTAGGAAAATTGCAAAAACACTAATAATAAACAATAAATAGGTTGTTTTGAAGCAAATAGTGTTGACTCAATTTGTCCTCTATCAGATGATATTGATCATTCAAACAGCAACAGCAACTTGATTTTTCATCTCTACTTTTAAATTTGATACTAACTGGGTAGAATATCGCAATATATCGCGATATCGTGATAATATTGTATTGTGACCCACGTATTATGGTACATATCGTATTGCCAATTCTCACCTCTACTGATAGATTAGTAAATGCCGGGTCTTCTCGTTCCCATTTCACACATGCAGAGCAGATGATGGACGTACGACAGAGACTGACGCCACTGAGCCTTTTTATTTTCCTCACCGTGTTTTCTTCTTCTTTGCTTGTAAAACAACAAAGTCCAAGGCTGCAGTCAGTAATATGCCAAAGAAAATCAGCCCATCTGGACAGGAACAACGGAAGAAAATAGAGAGAGACACGCCATGATGGAGTGATTTAAGACTTAGAAAAATATCTCAGAGCGCCGCATCAATCTTCCCTTTGCTTTAGCTTCATTTAAACTGTTTTAATTTAAACTGCTGGGTTTGGAGAAATGTGTGTTGAAAGAACTGCTTTAATTAATCTTTGAAAGCACAAGGCAAGTTTTTTTCTAAGTAAAGCTA
>JAGFBZ010002362.1:0-17500 GCA_018398805.1 Hirundichthys speculiger | reverse complement strand
AATGTCCATTACAAATTCAACTTAATTCCGAAGTAAGTGGCTGGTTTATTCTGATTTTAATTCCGAATAGAATAATTCCGCGGTCATGTTTACACTCATTCCTCTTTAAATTAATTCCGATCTTTCTGCGCATGCTCGTTCTCTTGCCCGTGTGTCGCGATGACGCTTATATTCCGCGCTGGGCTTGTTTTCGAAAAAAAGTTTCAAGATGGCAGCACGCAGTAAAATGTGTTCAAGAGCAGAGACAATTTATTTAATAAATAGCTTGGAGGAACTGGAAATAATTAAAAGAACAGATGGCAGGAAACATAAAAATGTTGAGCTTTTCAAAGTGGTAGCTGCTAGGTTAAATGAAGGATGCTAATAATGTAGTCCTCCATGTTGTTGCTAATCGAGTAAGTTTGTATTCTTCCGGTAGACATAAATACGTAAAGACGTCCGCCCCCCCCATCCAATCAGAACCCTTCCCAACCCCCAGACCTTAAGCGGAATTGGATAAAGCTGATCAAATGTGTTTTCCATGTAAACCATATTTTAAAAAGATCGAGCATTTAAAACATATTTGTTTAATTTTAACGACCTCTCACGGCCCACCTGCAGTACCGCGACAGCCCACCAGGGGACCGCGGCCCACACTTTGGGAATCACTGGCTTACAGGTTTACTTACTGGAAGACGGGCGCGCTCATGGACGTCAATGCCTGCTCCGACACATTTAAGTTGACTGAAAAATCCGTCGGTTTTCCTGCAAAGTCTGGTGAGTGGAAGCACAGGCGGCAGAAACCCAGCGGCCTGTGGGCTTAAATTCGGCGTCGTCCCGCCGTCAGACAGACCGGCGGTTCAGCGGGCGTCGCACGAAACGGCGAGATTTGTCACTGTCGAGTCTGTCATTTCGACGGCAGTCAAAGTAAATTGCTCAGCCTCCCACTGTAATTTATTAATCATTTACAAAACAGCGGACCAGAAAATAGAGACACGTGCACGCGCACGCATGCTCCAGTGACGTGTGTCATTTCTCAGCAACAACTCGCTCGCGCTGATCAATTCCTGTGAAAAATGTGACGCGTCAGCGGTGTAGTTGTGAGCTACAGCGGGTTTGAAAGTGTTGCTGTGAGTAAATACCTGTTAAATTAACTCCTTTCTGGGAGCGACTGTACTTCAGGGGTGCGTGTGTGTTAGCTTCACATGCACGTGTGTGTGCGTGTCCTCTGGATGGATGGAGGTCCAAACTGGAAGTTTACATTATCGATTTAAAATGTCAGAACACCGACCCGCCTTCATGTCGTCATCGCACACAAACATCCTGTTTGACGCTCACTTGCCTCGAGTACCTGAAATACACCGGAAGACGTGACATTATCTACCTGGAGTAGGTGTGAAATAAACCCCAGCTTTTGTTTTTCTTCTCCATCTCTACCTGATTAAACTGCACATACGATGAAAAAGATCACTTCTCACGGACGAGAACGTGCGCACGTACGGAGCGTCGTAACCAACAACCAGCTCAAAAAAAACCATGACTGAATTTTATCCCTTTGTCCTTCACTCTGCAGTTGTCGGACCTCTGAAGTGGGCAGCACAAAGCTGTTACACCGGTTTATTAAAAGGCACACCCTCTGGATGGAGCTGAATCCAGTGGCTGGTTACAGAGGCGTCTGAGGTATTTGTAACGTGGGAGGGTGTCAGACTGGTGGTGGGTCTGGGGGTCCACCTGAAGATCTTTAATGGAGGAGAAGCCATCTCCAGCCTTCTGCGGCGTTTTAACAGATTGTTAGACACCTGCTTTTATGTGCGAGTAAACATTTCATTCCAAGACTAGCTATCTAACTGCTCTAACCTTCCCTGATAATGAAAAAGCTTTTTAGCTTTTTTAAAGATTCTCCTCGTGCCCAGTGTGTCTGCAGACTAAACTACTGTTACTTCAAGTAAACAAGCTTCCTACTAATTTTCCATTGTTTTCATGGCTCTAGTGGTTTTTACTGACAGTGTGGACCAGTCCTTGTCAAATAGTGGGGCGCAACCCTTGTGGGGGTGCGGTCCGATGCTGGAAGAGGGGGAAGGAGGGGTGACCCCCAGGGAGCAAATCTTTTTTTTTTTCTTTTTCTGTGCTGGAATAAGGTGTAATTGCACATATACTCCAGTAGGGGGCAGTGGCGCTCTCATTATCATAGCATGTGAAGGGAGTATTAGCTATATTGTGTAAGGTTTTGTTTTTTTTTGCACATGCACAGTACAGACCAGAAGATATGAAGATGAACAAACCCTCAAAAGACACCACGGAAAAATATTTAACAGGGATGAAAAGAAAGGAGGAGAGAGACGGAGATGATGAGACAAACGAAAGTCAGCAGACAGTTAAGACTAGGGTTACCAACCGTCCCGATTTGCCCGGGACATCCCGTTTTTTAGGTGAATTTTATTTGCCCCGTGAAGAACTGCTCTCGTCCCGCATTTCAATCATAGTCTTGACAGCATTTTTTAATGGAATGTTTATGAAGCATTTCGTCCAGTGATAGACTGCTGATTGATGACACATTCTAAACAGGGAGTTTTGATAGGCTACTATGCCCCAAAACTCAATGTTTACAAAATATTTTGTCCAATGATAACAGACTGGTGTATGATGACACATTCTGATCAGGGAACTGTGATAGGCTACGCCGACCTGCATGTATGCGTTGCTATGGGAGACGGTTGTAATCAGTGAAGTTTACTGAGGGAAATGGATGAACCAGCTAAAAAAAGAGGCTTTGCAGATAAAAGGTCGTGGGTTAAAGCCACTACAGACCCTAGAAGAGCATTTTGTACTTTATGCCGCCACGAGATATCGATTGGCCATGGTGGCGAGCACGACTCATCCCGTCATGAAGACACCGAGTGTCATAAAAAGGCTGTGCTAGCTAAAGGAGCAAGCAACATCACTTCATTCTTCGCCGCATCTACTGCTGAAATTGACAAAATTTTAGCAAGCGAGGTGTCCTAAATATACCACACCATGAAACACGTTCACAGCTATAACAGTCCTGACTGCACCGTGAAATTAAACGGGGCTTTATTTCAAGACTCGAGTGTCGCTAAGAAGATGCAGTTGGGAAGAACCAAAGCGGAGACGATCACCATGAATGTGTTGGGTCCAAGCACTGTGGGGAAAATAGTCTCCGATCTCTCTTCAGGTGATGGTGAGCCCCTTTATTTTCACTCGCTAGCGACGCCTCTAACAAGGGCAACAGAAAAATGTTTACAGTGTGTGTGAGCTACTTTTCCGCGTCGGATGGCGTAATGTCCAAGTTGTTGGATTTCTACGAAAACAGCGACGAATTTGCGAATGGCACATATAAGGCTCTCCTTTCCTGTCTTGACACATATGGGCTTAATGTTGAAAACATCACCGCATATGCCGCCGACAATGCAAATGTTAACTTCAGAAAGCACCATTCTGTCTACAAATTGCTCACCAGCGTAAACGATGGCATTCTAAAAGCTAACTGCCCGGCCCATGTTGCACACAAGTTGTGTACAACATACATAATTAATTTCACAAAATTATCCTGAAATTAGTAGGATTGTGGTCTGGATAAGAAAACATCATCATTTCTGGCATGGGTAGGGTGGCAAGACGTCAGTCTTTTCAATGCCTTAAAATGCAGGAAATTGCATCTAAGAAACACAAAATTTTTTAGGGTTGGACCCCCCAAACCCCCCCCTCCAAGAAATGTCCCTCTTTCCAGCTTCAGGGAGTTGGCAACCCTAGTTAAGACGAGGAAACATGACGATGCTGATGTAGCGCTGCTTCACTGTGACTACGGTGGATTTAAGCACTTTAAATCTTTACAGACTAAAAAACAATGTTAATAAAGTTATTCTTTGTTATAAGTTGATCTATATTTCTTTCTTGATTGTTTCTCTTATTGTTAATAAGGATACAGTGTTATAAAGAGGTGGACTTATGACATTTTTATAGACAAATGTTAGCTCAAACCGCTAAGGTATCAACCAGCCCGGTTTCTCATAGCTTTGCTGAACGTTACACCAGTTTAATGTCACACAGGGACGCGCCCCCGTCAAATATAACGGTCCAGACTCCTGTGTATCAAGGAGTCTGTATTGATTTGGTATTTTGATCAAAGCATGACTCTGATATTCTACCAATATGTCAGGAAATGATATCGACTTTTAGGGAGAAAACAGATCAATATGTCTCTTTTATGTCGCTGCTTGTGTTCACATTTTGTTCAGCCAGTTCCACAGTTTTCATACAATGAAATTAGTCTAAATATGCAAGAAACACGGAGTAGATGAAGTAGATGACGTACATGTAGAACGTCATCTTTCTGTCTGAGAATATTATCGTCTATCATCAGTGTCTGTGTCTCGATGTTCTCTCTCTCTTTCTCTCTTTCAATAACTAGTTCAGTAGGAATCAGAAAACATAGATAAATAAAAAAATACATTTAAAATAAATAGATATAATAACCAAAGTGGATAAAATGGCTGCTGGAGAGATACTTCACTCTCAGTAAAGCCATTTTATTTCTTTTTTTTATCAGTCTGCCTCCCTGCTTCCTCGAGCTCAGTCTCTCCCCCTTTTCTGCTTTTCTTCAACATCCGTGCTTTATGTACGTAATCAATTATTCAACATGCAGTTTTCACCAGCTGTACCTCCCGCTCTGCCAACTGGAGGCCTTGTTGTTGCAAACAGCAGCAGAGAGCTGAGCTTCTGTCTGAAACCTGAAAGGATGATGGTTGAGTCTGCAGGCTGCGTTCAAGGCCGCCGTGAGTTCACTGATGGAACTAAAATGCTCTTTTCACAGAATAAAGTATAGAATGTGCTTTTCCACCCCAGTTTATTTGCTGAGGTCTGAACCACTTGATCGGTTTGTAAACTCATCTTTTTCCACGTGTACAAAAATCCAAGTATTCAGTCCAAACCGTACAGGAACGTCCCCCATCACTTACTGGAACATACTGGTTTTATCACATGCTTAACCAGTGCGGTTTGATTGGTTTTGGTTCCTGGTGATACTGATTAATGCTGCTAAAAAAAAAAATCTCTTTAAAGACAAATCAAAGCTGAACCATGAGAGGAATGTTGGGATGCATTAGAGCCACCAAAGGTGCTTAGACAAGAACTTTGAGCTACAAGATGGACAGTCTGCTCTCAAATACTCCAAAATCATGTGAGTCCAGGTTTCCAGTCTGCCTTGATTTGGTGTCCTTTGGTACCAGGAGGCCCGTCCCAGGTTTCAACGACTGATTTAGTGATTACTGCATTGAATTACATTACACTCGCCATGTTTGGTTCGATCAAGGTGAACCCTGGTGCTGTTGGGGAATCTCACCATCCAACAGGTTCAACTGGAAAATCTGGGTCCCCGTCTACGTCCAAACCAGTTACTATTTAACATCTTTAATCGGTACCGATCAGGTTGAGCATCGGCCACATTTCTTTTCTCGTGTTTCATGACCCGTCTGATGTTGAAAGGCCAGAGTGAAAATCAGACAAGGAAGACTTTCCATAAGTGAAACAAATTAAAGGTAGGGTAGGTCATTTCTTAACGACATCGTGTCTGTTGATATTTGAAAAAAACATTTGCAAAACTGCCCCCCCCCCCCCCCCCCCCCCCCTTCCAGAGCATATCGATAAAGCATGGCACTAGGGATGCACGATAACTGTTTTTTAAAACCGATACGATAACCGATAACTTTCAGCTCCTGATGGCCGATACTGATAACCGATAACACACACATATACCTAAGATCATTACATCAATACTATGAACAAAACCAAAAACAGTTTTGACTCTTTAAATTAACAGATATTTATTTTTCCAACGAAAAACTATTGACAAGCCTCTCTGACATTTTCGTAAAGCTATCAAACGAACCTATTTGATATCTCACATTAACTTAAATAAGGTTCATTACTGACTGATATAAAAAATAAAAGCTCCTTGAACTGATGGAAATACATGCATCAGAATTACTAACTGAAAAAAATCATTCCTCAATGACAATAAAAATAATGCACAGGTCATAATGTACTGACACAAGTTAGACTTGTCTGTGTAAACTGAACAAGTGCACTACATAGTAACAGAAAATTACATTTAAAGGATTTTGGCTTGTAGTTCCATTCAAATTAATACCTTTTAATTAAAGTAAATGAGGTTCGGTAGTTTTTTCTTTTCAATCTCATGGAAGCTTTAGATGAGAGAGATGATGGCGAGGAGAGGAGAGGGTTGCTCCTGGCTTACTCACGTTAGCTCACGTTAGCTCATGTTAGCTCACGTTAGCGCGATTTCAAAACTCCATGGAAGCGATGGTTATGTTTCAGATGGATGATCGGGTTTGATGTATTAAAGCTTGTGCTATTTTTCCCTCCTTCGTTTGGAGCATTTGTCACAAACAACCAGCGAAATATCTTCTTCTGAAACTGAAACTAAGTTCCATACCATCGCCACCATGTTTGTTTGTTTTTATCAGTGCACCATGCGCAATGCTGCATTCAAGGTGTAACGTAAATTCCTCCGTTCCCTCGTTTGCTAGTCGTTCTTTCAGCCTTTTTTATTTTTTTTATTTTTTATGAGTAACATGTGGGAAAATACTGCAAAAATCAATTAAAGTCAGCAACTACTAAAATTATGACCGAGTTAACGAGTTGTTTTCTGGCATGAGGGGGTATTCTTGATTTTCCTGATTGAGAAATCGTTTTTATGATTATGCCGACGTCACTTGAACATAACATTCACTGCTGGTCATTTAAGGCTCAGAGGGAGCGAGGCACTGCTGTGTTGACAGAAATATATATGTTATCAGGGCTATTCGTCATGATATCGGACTTATCGGGATGACGTCATAATGTCCTGTTATCGGCCCGATAGTTATCGGGTCGATAATTATCATGCACCCCACCACCCCTCCCCCTCTAGGTGTTTGGGTGGGGCATTTTCCAGTTTACAGACTCGGACTGTCTATTCTCTTCTTCATCTTTTTTTCCAGTGGACTCAAATGATGAACCGCTGTTCATTAAACATGAACGTGTTCTGGCTCAGAAATCATTTAGAATCACTTACTCTGTCTTTATGTGTGTAATTTCCTGCTTTGGTTCAGACCTAAAAGTACTGAAGCACCCCATGGGCTAATTATAGAAATGATTGGAACTGCATATGTTGATGCCGTGTCAACTGCTGAGGGGCAAAAACTCCAGACTTTTATCACCTCATTTAGCTCTGAGGTGAGCTAAAGTATCGATATCTCCTCATTATCTTGGTTAAAGAGCCCTTGTTGTCTCGAGAGTCTCTACAAGTCACACATATAAGAACATGTGTGTTGGAGCTGTCAGTGGTTAAAAGTATCGCTACATAAAGGATATAAACGCTGCTAATGCAGATGAGCGAGCGTTATCTGCTGTCACATTCCTGCTATCTTCATGCAAACGTGTTCAGATGAGAGGAGGTAAAAATAGGTGCAGGGAGATGAAAGAGGGCAGAACGTGGGTAAAAATGGAACAGAAGAGACGACGCTCAGATGCTGGAAATAGAGTGAGAGGAAACAAACGTGATCACAGGCTCCTGCTGCCTGTCAAATTACCTCCCGCGGTGACGCCACGAAGATTCGAAAGAGCAATAACAACACTTTGTCGCCGACGTCGAGCAGCTGTGCTCCTGAGTGTGTATAACACGCGTGCGCTGGTGCATTGTGGGATCTTAGCGTTTCACCTCACGTGCGCCGCTCGGGTCCTCGGAGACCGTTTCTGGCATAATGAATACGAGTAATTAACACAATGAGATCCTCTCAGGTTACAGTGCATTAGTGAGTGTCACACTGTTGAAACATCACACCGGCGCCAGATGGAATGATGATAATAATAATAATAATAATGATAATAATGATAATTAAATAGTCAAACTCAGTTGGCCAGCTTGGCTCACATTTACAGTTTCACCCAGCGCTAAACTCCTGACTGACATAAGAAGACAGCGACGGGACTCTTAAACCTCACTGGCGCTTCAGTTCATCTTGATACTATTTTATATCATTTCAGTGTATAATTGCAGTCTAATAAATAAAAACAACAAAACAACATCACAACAGCCACTAGAGGTCTCTTTATTGTGTTTTTGTGTAAACACTAATTTTTTATGCTTCCTCTAAAAAGAAAATGAAAATACATACAGTGGTACCTCTACTTATGAACGTCTCTACATACGGAACTTTCAGGTTACGAAACGCCTCAATGGGAAAATATTCCCTCTTGTTACGAAATAAATTCCAGGATACGAAAGGCAAAAATACAGTACGCGCTGCTACTCGCAGCTCCCAGAGTTTACCGAACGCAGGGGCGCCACTAGGGATTTTGGGCCCCATGAAAAGAATCTTTACCGGGCCCCCCAACACAGCGGCGAAATTGGTTGATGCTATTTTTGATCATCATTAGGGGCCTCTCTGGGCCCCCCTCAATCATGGGCCCATATAATCCGTATCCTTTACCCCCCCTTTTCGGCACCCCAGACCGAACGTAAACACTTGTAGCTGCTCTGCCACTGGCTATCAGCTAGTATCTTCCTGGCTATCGGCTAGCATCTTCCTGGCTATCAGCTAGCATCTTCTTGGCTATCAGATAGCATCTTCCCGGCTATAGGCTAGCATCTTCTTGGCTATCAGATAGCATCTTCCTGGCTATCAGCTAGCATCTTCCTGGCTATCAGCTAGTATCTTCCTGGCTATCAGCTATCATCTTCCTGGCTATCGGCTAGCATCTTCTTGGCTATCAGATAGCATCTTCCCGGCTATCAGCTATCATCTTCCTGGCTATCAGCTATCATCTTCCTGGCTATCAGCTATCATCTTCCTGGCTATCAGCTAGCATCTTCCTGGCTATCAGCTATCATCTTCTTGGCTATCAGATAGCATCTTCCCGGCTTTAGGCTAGCGTCTTCTTGGCTATCAGATAGCATCTTCCCGGCTATCAGCTAGCATCTTCCTGGCTATCAGCTATCATCTTCCTGGCTATCAGCTAGTATCTTCCTGGCTATCAGCTATCATCTTCCTGGCTATCAGCTATCATCTTCCTGGCTGTCAGCTAGCATCTTCCTGGCTATCAGCTATCATCTTCTTGGCTATCAGATAGCATCTTCCCGGCTATAGGCTAGCATCTTCTTGGCTATCAGATAGCATCTTCCCGGCTATCAGCTAGCATCTTCCTGGCTATCAGCTATCATCTTCCTGGCTATCAGCTAGTATCTTCTTGGCTATCAGCTATCATCTTCCTGGCTATCGGCTAGCATCTTCTTGGCTATCAGATAGCATCTTCCCGGCTATCAGCTATCATCTTCCTGGCTATCAGCTATCATCTTCCTGGCTATCAGCTATCATCTTCCTGGCTATCAGCTAGCATCTTCCTGGCATCCCTTTGACATTTTACTAAAATTCCATGAAGTTTGGGAATTTGTTGAAAAGAATCACCCATAAAAAGTGTTCACTGGTCGGGCTATCGCTCACTATGATGATGTTAACCTTGCACATTGTCGAAGGATTGTTAAAAGCCGACAAAACGTCTGTGGATCGGTTCTTTACAAAACATCAGACTGAAACCACTGCTGAGAGAGAAAAGGTGACGACGATAGCAGTTAAAAGGTAAATGAACATCATTTTTATTCTTTGTTTTTTTAGTACAACTCTCATTTCATGTTTATTGTGCAGTAATCTAATTGTAACATGTATTTGTTACATGTTTTGATGCATTTTTATGATTTATAAAACACGTCTCTACTTACGGAATTTTCAGGTTACTAAACTACTTCCAGAACCCATTAATTTCGTAAGTAGAAGTACCACTGTACTGTACAGTACATCATTTTTTCTGCAGATCCTTCCACGGTGTCAGAAACATGCACGGACACGAGCACGGGCCCAGACAAAGGTAAAGACAGTAAAACTGGATTGATTTGACCTGTAGGAAGACCGTCACCATCCTCAGTGTCGTCTATTTATTTGCTGGTTTAACGGTTGCAGGTCCTGCAGAATGAAAATTTGGTGACCGAGCTGTTTTTTTTTTTCTTTGCATCATTTGCTTTGTTTCTTTAAAATCTCCACTGTACTGGATCCGTGCTCAGCTAATCGCTGCTTAATCGCTCCGTCACATGCACGGTCCTTGCGCGTTAGCGCAGCTGTGGTGTCTCTTTGCATCGCGGGAAAATATTTGTGGCTGTTTCTGTAGTTTGCAGCTCCAGACATCTACGGCAACAAACCTTATACGCGAGTCTGGCCCTGCTCACATGCAGACAGCACTCATGCAAAATAAAAAAAAAAAAAACAGCGCTCATTTTCATCCATTCAATTTATATTTCTGGTATTTCTAAAAGAGCTTTGCACCCACCTTAACTCCAAAGAGTTTAATTATTTTAGCGTGACATCACAGGGAGAGGCTCTTCCTGAAAATAATCCAGATTTGTCTCAAGTTGTTTCTGATTGGTCGAATTCCTGGAGGCTTGCCAGCAGACAAAACTAATGGCTCATAAATGCTAACAAGCCTTCATGGTGACGTACGTAAACATTTTAACGTGTCAGCGTGTCATCAGTGTTATACTTTCACCACCTCCAGTAAACCGAACACCTCAGATCCTTCCGTCATCCAGACTTCTCTGCTCTGCAGTTAAACTGTCCATTAACTGATGAACGTTTTTACCCGAACTTCACATATAATGTTTCCAGTGTTATTAACTGGAAATGTAGTAAAACACTGTTTGAGTTATAAAAATCAGCAGCCAAGAAATAGAAAAGCTGATAATACTGTTTCCAAACTACATTTGACTCCATAGTTGCCAACAGTCTTGGTGTAAAAATCAGTTAACGTGCTTGATTTTTTTTTTTTTTTTTCTTGAGACTGCAACTATGGTCACTATGATGTTCGCTCTGTAATACGTGCACACACTTGTGTTTACTTCGCAACTGTGGCTAAAAATTATCAGCTTCATAACAGTTCACCATGCTTAAAAAAAAAACAGATACATTTGCTGCCGTGTCGGTCTGGAAAAACAAACGGGGCGGTCAGCCAACCTTCCCTCACAACTGAGTGCACGCTTATTTGGAGACGTCTTGGAGGCAAAAATAAAATGCTAAATAAAAAGTGCCGGCAGATCCAGTGGGATGGAAAACATTCTGGGTCGTCGCTGCACGCTAACACATCTGCTTTTAAAACAACCGCTGCAGCTCCAGCTCTTAGGGACGCGTGTTTCCGAGAGAATATGACAGTATATGTTCCAGATGATGTCACTGAGAGACAAAAAAAAAAAGAAATAAACTCTCCAGGAGAAAGTATGATGAGTATTATGAACGCTGCTAGCAGGCTAGTTTGTGCTTTGTGATACTACAACGTACAGTCCATGACTCATCACGTCTGAGGTGATGATGCAGCAGAATAAAACAGCACATAAGTGACAAAAATACAAAATATGGCCACTTTAATAACTTTAAGCAACACTGAAGAACTTGGAGGTGGAGCCACTTTGACGACACCCTTCAACATTTATTCTTATTTGGTCTTCTTGCTGGTGAGTCTCATTTTCTTCTCAGTAATTTGCTGTCTCCTGTAGCTCTGCTAGCTGTCCTCGTCTCTCAGCCATCATTGCTGATATGTGGCACAGCACCACAAAGCAATGTCTCACAGGAGACATCTGGAGTCCAAAGTTACTGTGTTTTCCAGACTATAAGTTGCATCTGTCAAAAATACGCTCTGAAGAGGAAAAAAATATATACAAGTCTCATGGGTCAATACGAGCAGATGATAATTAGACCGTTGATGAACCCCATCCAGCAGCAGCTGTTCAAGGACTCGCTCCTCCATCTGTGGACTGGTTCCTCCACCTGTGGACTCGTTCCTCCATCTGTGGACTCGTTTCTTTCATCTGTGGACTCGTTCCTCCATCTGTGGACTCGTTCCTCCATCTGTGGACTCGTTCCTCCGTCTGTGGACTCGTTCTTCCGTCTGTGGACTCGTTCCTCCGTCTGTGGACTCGTTCCTCCATCTGTGGACTCGTTTCCTCTTTCATCTGTGGACTCGTTTCTTTCATCTGTGGACTCGTTCCTCCATCTGTGGACTCGTTCCTCCGTCTGTGGACTCGTTCCTCCGTCTGGGGACTCGTTCCTCCATCTGTGGACTCGTTCCTCCATCTGTGGACTCATTCCTCCATCTGTGGACTCATTCCTCCATCTGTGGACTCGTTCCTCCATCTGTGGACTCGTTTCTTTCATCTGTGGACTCGTTCCTCCGTCTGTGGACTCGTTCCTCCATCTGTGGACTCGTTTCTCCATCTGTGGACTCGTTGCTCCATCTGTGGATGTGTCCTCCATCTGTGGACGTGTCCTCCATCTGTGGACTCGTTCCTCCGTCTGTGGACTCATTCCTCCATCTGTGGACTCGTCCTTCCATCTGTGGACTCGTTCCTCCGTCTGTGGACTCGTTCCTCCGTCTGTGGACTCGTTCCTCCATCTGTGGACTCGTTGCTCCATCTGTGGATGTGTCCTCCATCTGTGGACGTGTCCTCCATCTGTGGACTCGTTCCTCCGTCTGTGGACTCATTCCTCCATCTGTGGACTCATTCCTCCATCTGTGGACTCGTTCCTCCATCTGTGGACTCGTTTCTCTTTCATCTGTGGGACTCGTTCCTCTTCCTCCGTTCCTCCTCTGTGGACTCGTCCTCCTCGTTCCTCCATCTGTGGACTCGTTTCGTTCTCCATCTGTGGACTCGTTGCTCCATCTGTGGATGTGTCCTCCATCTGTGGACGTGTCCTCCATCTGTGGACTCGTTCCTCCGTCTGTGGACTCATTCCTCCATCTGTGGACTCATTCCTCCATCTGTGGACTCGTCCCTCCATCTGTGGACTCGTTTCTTTCATCTGTGGACTCGTTCCTCCATCTGTGGACTCGTCCCTCCATCTGTGGACTCGTTTCTTTCATCTGTGGACTGGTTCCTTCATCTGTGGACTCGTTCCTCATCATCTGTGGACTCGTTGCTCCATCTGTGGATGTGTCCTCCATCTGTGGACGTGTCCTCCATCTGTGGACTCGTTCCTCCGTCTGTGGACTCGTTCCTCCGTCTGTGGACTCATTCCTCCATCTGTGGACTCGTTCCTCCATCTGTGGACTCGTTTCTTTCATCTGTGGACTTGTTGCTCCATCTGTGGACTTGTTGCTCCATCTGTGGACTCGTTGCTCCATCTGTGGACTTGTTGCTCCATCTGTGGACTTGTTGCTCCATCTGTGGACTCGTTTCTTTCATCTGTGGACTCGTTCCTCCGTCTGTGGACTCGTTCCTCCCTCTGTGGACTCGTTCCTCCATCTGTGGACTCGTTTCTCCATCTGTGGACTCGTTCCTCCATCTGTGGACTCGTTGCTCCATCTGTGGACTCGTTCCTCCATCTGTGGACTTGTTGCTCCATCTGTGGACTCGTTCCTCCCTCTGTGGACTCGTTCCTCCATCTGTGGACTCGTTTCTCCATCTGTGGACTCGTTCCTCCATCTGTGGACTCGTTGCTCCATCTGTGGACTCGTTCCTCTCGTCTGTGGACTTGTTCCTCCATCTGTGGACTCGTTCCTCCATCTGTGGACTCGTGGACTCGTTCCTCCATCTGTGGACTCGTTCCTCCATCTGTGGACTCGTTCCTCCATCTGTGGACTCGTGTGGACTCGTCCTCCATCTGTGGACTCGTGTGGACTCGTTCTCCATCTGTGGACTTGTTCCTCCATCTGTGGACTCGTTGCTCCATCTGTGGACTTGTTCCTCCATCTCTGTCCATCTTTCAGTCTGTGGTTCTCCTTCTTTGATTGCTTCATAGCTGTTAGAGGTTCCTCTACTTTTTTCAGTCTCTGACTAGTTTCTCTCCAAACTTTCTGCTCCGTTACTGTTTTCAGCTGCAGATTTTATCATCTTTAGTTTAAATCCTGGAATAGAGATTTTTTTTTTTGGTCTCATATTAGTGTTCTCTCAGTCTTTATGGTTTACTCTTGTCATTTTTTCAGTGTTCAGTTGTCGAGAGTGTCCTGTTGGATGACATGGAGGATATTTTTGACATATCAGACGCAGGACCAGCCAAAATACTAAAAAATAAGAGCAATTTACAGTCCAGATGATATAATATAATAGCTGTCCTTCACTGAGAACAGTGACAGGAGGCTGTGAAAGCTCGTCTTTCTAGAAACAATCAAATATTTGTTCAAATGAAACTGAAACTGACATTTCAGCATCTGTGAATTTGTAGTATACGCTGTTGCCTCACAGACCCCCCCCCCCCACCCCCCCATAACCCCTGAATAGGAAGAAACGAGTTGAAAATATGGATGGAAATTTGTCTATGAAAACAGTGTATTGTTAGTTCTTCATGTTTCTTTCATTTTCAGGACAAACAAATGTTCAGTCCTGTGACTGGCAGACACAAGATTGTTGGTTCTTGACTGCGGCTGCTGTTTACTGACGTTTTATGGAGAAGAAGAGTCTTAACATCAGGATGAAGTGTCCCCAGAGAGGATGCTGTATTCAGCCTCCCACCCAGGCCTTTTCATTGGCCTGCAGCAATATCTGCAGTACCCATGTGTTCCCTCTCTCTCTCTCTCTCTCTCTCTCTCTCTCTCTCTCTCTCTCTCTCTCCATCTCTGTCTCTTTCTGCAGAGGGGTTTCCCAGCACAGGCATTCCCTCACCCTCTTATCGCTCCTCTGCTGCTGATACAGCGTGACCAGGATTACGCTTTTAACCCAGTCCAAGATGGCCGACAGCTCCAGCTCTCTCTCTCTCTTCCTCTCTCTCTCTCTGTGTGTTCTTTCCCGCCTCTCCTTCCATGTGCTTTCGCTGGAAAGGCATGAAAGGGAGTGTGCGAGGTTTCTAAAAAATACATGACCCTGAAGAGAGCGGATGTCGCTCCACTCAGCATTTCCCGAATGCAGCCGTCAAATCCTCTGAAAAGATATTTGCTTTGCTCCAGTCGAACCTGGTGATTAAGGCAGCTATTCCATCTGCCACTTCAGATAAGTGACAGCGCCGATAGTTCTCTCGGCAAACTTTCAGACAGAAGCCAAATCAAGGATGCAGCTCTTTCATTAGAAGCCATTTGGGAAACCGTACTGTTCGGTTCAACCTCCCTCTTTGTGCCAAAATGTAAAAATCCAGCTGATATCGCCGCGTCGATTCTCGACGGGGTTGCAATGCAGCATGGGAAGCCAGGAGGTCCTTTGTAAGCAGGTTTGGTTTAATCCGTTATCTACAGGCTGCAGAGCAGAGGTCAGGGAGAGTTCTGCTGAAGGTTGGTGGAATCAATAATTTACAGCAGCTCCAGTGCATAGAAAATGTCTTTGTTTATAATTTAGCGTTTCAGAATCTGGGTTACTCCACTCAGGCAGAGCACAAGGCAGCCTTTTCACAGCAGAGATTCACGACAGGAGAAGAAAAGAAAAGGAAAAAAGAAATGCACTGTTCATCGTGACAGTGGAAGGAGGTGTAGGAGGAGGAGGAGGTGTAGGAGGAGTCCTGGTAAAGTCTGTCTGTCATAAAGGTGCTTCTAACTAGCTGAAGTTTCGTCCCTTAACATGAGAGCTAACATACTGAAATAAAAGTCACGTGGAAGAGTTTGTAAGCCATACTTTTTGTGTTTGTGTTAAAATGAAAAGAACTGGACAAACCCCCCGTGATGTCACTCGTAGGTTTTCTGCTGAGTGCTTTTGAAGCCACTTTCTCCTCCTGCTGCAGGATGAGCAGGACCAACAACCGTTATGACGAGCACAGTTAGCTATGTCAGCTAATGACTGTAATCAATATTACTGAGCTTCCATTCTGGTCAAATCTGTCCAAACGTCCACATTTTAAACGTCGCTACCAAGAACAAGATCAGAAACGAGCGCTGGGACCGGAGCTCTGCTGGGACCCACCCGTCCATCAGCTGACCACTCAGAGCAGTCGGTAAAAAGTCCCCCGCAGTCGGCCCTGGAGTCAAGGCGAGATTGACTCGAGGTCTTCAGTGGACTTCAGCTAGGAAGGTTCCTGAAATGATCCGCTGTGGCTCTCAGGTGCTTCAGCCAAGTCACGGTGTTGTAGCAGCCGAGCTGCCGTTTCAAACGTCCCTTTGGTGGCAACATCAGGACTGACGGCTCGTTTAGCTGATGCTAGGTCAGCACAGTTTCTTTCTGGTTCCCTACCAGGTCGACCTACACCTGGTGGTCTGATCCCGTCACTACAAGCACTCCAGCAGTGTTTCCCACATGTTCATTTATTAAATACATTTTTCGGATTTTGACTCACTGTTGCCTCCAGACTGTTTACTTTGTGAATGTCACGTGTCGTCATTGGGTGGCGGTAGGCACTGTGACGCTACCTACAAGTTTATAAGTAGCAGAAGAAGAACTCGCGGTGGGCCTATTATTATGTCAGAGAATGACGAGGCATGAAACCGTTTCACACATCAACTTCGCTTTACTTCCACAAGTGAGAGCAGCAACAACAACAACCAGAATGAACGCACAGGCTAAACCAAAAAAACTCCAAGTAACGCACGCATCACAGGCGAGGCAGTGGAGTCGAGTGCAGCACAGTCGATCATGTTAATAGACATGCACCTATAAATGGAGAAGAAGCAGAAGAAGTCGTGGTGGAAGAGGCGTGATTCAACTGACAAAGATACGGTCTACGAAGGTAAGACGTGCCGTTACAAAGTGGTAAAATAAGCCCAAAGGTGGTCCGAAAAACTCTAACTCCCTCCAGACCACACCACCACAAATATGTCCTTGACCTGTGGAAACACTGCACCAGGTTATAATTATGTTCTTTTTCCCTGCCAGGGTTGGAAACACAGTCTCACTGGAGACTGACTCATCGTTGCCTCCAGTGGCCGGTGAAGGAATCACAACTAAACCTACTTCCTGGTTGGTTTCAGCCTTGAAAACAGAAGATCACCTGTCATGAGTCTTATTAGTAAGCGAATTCGACCTCAGATATATGACAGCCATACCACTATTTATTTAATGAAAATGAAGTCAAAAAGAAAACAAAAAATAATCATGTTTAATACTTGGTCTCTTACAGCTTCTATAGGAGTTAATATGGCAGCAGGTGCAGCTGATCACCAGCAGATGTTTTGGTAGTTTGGTCAGGACTTGTGTGTTTTAACAGAGATCATCATTAGACATTAGACATCATTTGAAAGTGTTCACCAACATGCAGAAGTCCCAGCATGCTTTGCAGCACGAAGCAAATCTGCAGCGTTTTACGCCGTTTTCATTTCAGCTGCACATGCACGGCCGCACACACGCCCACCCGCGCACGCCTGAACAGATGACACGTGAACGTGCACGCCGTCTGCTGCGTCTGTGGGATTATGCATTGGTTGCCATGGTGACACATGGTTCTCTATCCCCCCCGAAGAAGTCTTGACTCTGAAACAAAAAGATGATTTAGAATAAAACTGGAGCTCGTGAAGGATAAGGGAGTCTGGGGGGGGGGGGGGGGGGGGGGGGGGG
>JAGFBZ010002361.1:0-214561 GCA_018398805.1 Hirundichthys speculiger | reverse complement strand
CATCCAGCGTTGACCTCCACCCTGTCTATATAGACGTCATCCCAGCGTTGACCTCCACCCGTCTATATAGACGTCATCCCAGACCTCCACCCGTCTATTGACCTCCACCCGTGTCTATATAGACGTCATCCCAGCGTTGACCTCCACCCGTCTATATAGACGTCATCCCAGCGTTGACCTCCACCCGTCTATATAGACGTCATCCCAGCGTATAGACCTGACCCCACCCGTCTATATAGACGTCATCCTAGCGTTGACCTCCACCGTCTATATAGACGTCATCCCATCGTTGACCTCCACCCGCCTATATAGATGTCATCCCAGCGTTGACCTCCACCTGTCTATATAGACGTCATCCCAGCGTTGACCTCGTCACATCCACCTCCACCTGTCTATATAGACGTCATCCCAGCGTTGACCTCCACCCTGTCTATATAGACGTCATCCCAGCGTTGACTTCCACCCGTCACGTCATCCCAGCGTTGACCTCCACCCGTCTATATAGACGTCATCCCAGCGTTGACACCCGTCTATATAGACGTCATCCCAGCGTTTACCTCCACCCTGTCTATATAGACGTCATCCAGCGTTGACCTCCACCTGTCTATATAGACGTCATCCCATCGTTGACCTCCACCTGTCTATATAGACGTCATCATCCCAGCGTTGACCTCCACCCGTCTATATAGACGTCATCCCAGCGTTGACCTCCACTCCCGTCTATATAGACGTCATCCCAGCGTTGACCTCCACCTGTCTATATAGACGTCATCCCATCGTTGACCTCCATCTGTCTATATAGACGTCATCCCATCCCCCGTTGACCTCCACCTGTCTATATAGACGTCATCCCAGCGTTGACCTCCATCTGTCTATATAGACGTCATCCCAGCTTTGACATCCACCCGTCTATATAGACGTCATCCCAGCGTTGACCTCCCACCCGTCTATAGAGACGTCATCCCAGCTTGACCTCCACCCGTCTATATAGACGTCATCCCAGCGTTTACCTCCACCCGTCTATATATACGTCATCCCGGCGTTGACCTCCACCCGTCTATATAGACCTCATCTCAGCGTTGACCTCCACCCGTCTATATAGACGTCATCCAGCGTTGACCTCCACCCGTCTATATAGACGTCACCTAGCGTTGACATCCCAGGTTTCTTCCTCTTAAAGTGGAGTTTTTCCTTGACACTGGCTTAAAAGTTTTTTTTTCTCCCACTACAAGAGATTTTTTTTGCCATTTCTCTTTGATTAGGATTTAATATTCTAATTTTAGTTAACGATATTCCCTTGGGAGAGTCTCAACTGCTTTAAGGTCTGCACCATCGGGTGATATTTACGTCCTCAGAGGATGAACCCTTTTATGCCGGACAGACCGCTGTCTCTCTTCTTGTGCCACCTTTGGGTGAAATGTCAACTACGTCTGCGCTGTTGACATTTGAGGGGGATTCTGGTCCAAAGAGGATAAGTCTTTGGACTCTAATCACTCTGTGGTGACATAACCTTTCCTGAAAGGCCATTTCGCTCCAGATCTGCCCCAAGTATTTATACTCGCTGTGGTCTGTCCTTCAACAGGCATCGTGAAGTTTCATGAGGTCTATCTTGGAGAGGCCGGAGCGGAGGTGCCGGAGCTCCAGGACGATGGAGGGAGCCCGCAGGGTACCAGCCCCCTGTCACTGGAGCAGTACATCTGCAACGCCAGAGAGGCTCTGGGCGTGGACAGCCATCACAGCAGGTAGGGACCTCGGTTATGGTGGACGTATCCGACGCGGGTGACCCCTACCAGAACGGTCTTCTGTCCGGCGTCCCATCAGGACACTCGATGGAACAAAGCAAACTGGGCTCCAGACAATGAGTCCAGCTACGGAGTCAGATGTATACACCTTTTCGACTTGAAAATTGTGGACATGCGCCCCCTAGTGGCCCCGCCATAACTGGAGGGTGCGGTGCTCCACCAACTAACCCAAACACAGCAGCGTGGAGCATCTGTTACGGATAACGCAGACATGTCTTGGATTGATGATGTTAGGCAGTGGCCTCCAGTTACAGATGAAGGTAGTTTATCGCTGTTTTTAATGATTGGTTATGGAAATAGCATGATCTATTCCCATAATCAAACACTAAAAACTGTGGGAATACGTGAAAAATGCAACGCTGGCTATAACTAACGTCAACAAGCCATAAAGATTATGCTACTGTAACGTTAACGCTAGCGGTAAATTAGGCTATGTGTTAATGTTATATTTAATTTATTTTATCATTCTCCTAAGTCATTCATTCATTGTTTTATAGGCTTGTGCTAGTACCGAGGGCTACAGTAGCCTCATACTGCTGTTCTTTCGGCCAGAATCGTCCGGGACTCTCAGCGAGACTATGAGTAGTACGAGATTGAATGTTAACGAAAACTCACCCGGCTGTATTCATTTGGAACAAAGTCCTTTCTGTTGATATTTTTCACCCACGTCTTCCTAACTTCTTGTTCTGCAAACAACAGTCTTCGTGCAGTAAAGGCTTGTGTATTTCACATACTTTCTTCTTCCATTGTTGAATTTTCACGCCATTGTTGGCACAGTTTATGACGGAACATGTATTCCCACTCGACCGACTCGACATTATAAAAATATATATTTGTAGAAAGAGAAAAACACTGTTTAATCTGCGAGCCGGTGAAAGTGTCGCTCTGTAGCACAACCCCGCAATGGCGGACGGGGTACTTCCGGGGGGCCGGCCCGAAAAGGTCTATATCCTACCTAACTCTGTCAGGGTACCCTGTCAGGGTGGAGGGAGCCCGCAGGGCACCCTGTCGGGGTTTCTGGGTTTTCTTCTGTACGGGGTTATCGATGCGTCACGTTCGTCTTTCTGCGTCCTCGTTTCCTCGTTTCCTCGTTTCCGGTTCCTGTCCCAGATGTTGAGTCCTGTTTCCCGTGTGTTTTTTCGCATCTTCTGTTGTGCATTTCCTTCCTTTTAAAGGTTATTGAGTTCCCTGTCGTGACGGTCTCTGACGTCTTTCTCGGTCTACCTGTAGGTTTCGCCTGTAACGATCCAAATTTCAGAAACAGCAGACGTCTTTGGCCACGCTCTGTGCCGAGTTTTTGCCGTCTCTGAGGAGTTTTCTGATCTTCTCACAGCTGTTTCCACCGAGGATCTCTTGTCGGGGTCGTGTTTCCCGTCTGTCAGCCATGCGCAACAGCTGGTTCGCATCTGCGAGCAAGATGTTCTTTTATCTGCCGGATCCGAAAGTAACTTTTTACGCGCATTTTTGAGGTAATGTTTACAGAGTGATAACCTTCAGCTGTTGAACGAAGTAGCATCGTGCCTTTTTTTTATTTTTTTCTTCTCAATAAGCGTCAGCTGAAAGTGGCGATTCCAGATTCTCGCGGCTTTACGGAGCGTGTGGTCTCCTGTCCAGCGTGAGGAAGTGGAGCCGTTTTACGTCACGCGTCGGTGCGTAAACTCTCTGTTTTCCTGTTGCCAGAGTTTGCTCCGGCAGCGAGACGGAGAGCGAAGCTGGAGATCTGTGGGAGCAACAGTTCGAGGAGTTGAACAACAAGCTGACCTCAGCCGCTGACCCTTCAGGCTACCTCCGCATGGTTTCAAGAAACAACCTCTTTAACAGGTTTGAGTTTACCTTTTAAATGAGGCTGCTTTAAATGACTGCAGCTACAGGTGTGGTGGACATGTAGAGTCATTTATTGGGTTCCAGCACAGGAGAAACTAATTAGAGATCTGCTGCAGCTGCGTCTGTTTCCTAAATCACTGTGAGATTTGACCCACCTCAGTCATGTTCACAATCATTACAGGGTCACCTGCTAACAAAGAACTGGGTCCAGAAGTAACAAATGCATGGACTGGTTTTTCTGTGTCACTCTGAAACAGGATTTTACTGGTTTTAGCGGTGCTGCGAAAGTGAATGAAGGCAGTTCTAGAAACCCTTTTTATGTGTGATTTAAAGGACGAGTCATGATCAAAAATAACTTTAAGGTTCCTCGCAGTCTTATCAGATCATTCAGATATTCCTCTCTCTCTTCATCTCTTCAGGTTTTATGGATAAATATAACTGACTATCGTCTGCATAGAAATTAAATTTGTGCCATGTTGCCTAGGGGTGCACGATAAATATCGGTCTGATAACTATCGGGCCAATAACAGGAAATTATGGCATAATTTTTATAAGTCCGATATCATGACGAATAGCCCCGATAACATATATTTTTGTCAACGCTCCCACTGAGACCCGAATAACCGGCAGTGAATGTTACGTTCAAGTGACGTTGGCATAATCAGAAAAACTATTTCCCAATAAGGAAAATCAAGAATACCCCCTCATGCCAGAAAACAACTTGTTAACTTTATTTTAGGTTAATTTTAGTAGTTGCTGACTTGAATTGATATTCGCAGTATTTTCCCTAATGTTACACGGAAAAAATACAAAAGGCCAAAAGAATGATTAGCAAACGAGGTAACGGAGGAATTTATGTTACACCTTGAATGCAGCCTGCAGCACAGTGTGTTGATGAAAACAAACAACATGGCGGTGATTGTATAGAACTTCATTAAAGTTTCAGAAGAAGATAGTTTGTTGGTTATTTGTGACGAATGCTCCAAGTGAAGGAGGGAAAAATAGCACAAGTTTAATAGGTCGAACCCGATCATCCACCTGAAACATAACAATCACTTCCATGGAGTTTTGAAATCGTGCTAACGCTAACGTGAGCTAACGCTAACGTGAGCTAACGCTAACGTGAGCTAGCCAGCATTAAATAGTTCACCAGATTTCTTCACACATCAGTGAGGCTTTTGAAAAATCCAAGAAACTTTCCAAAGATGACCCACGGTCAAAGGTGAAATGTTTGAATCTAACTCGTGTCAGTGCATTAATTTTCTATGTATATTTACTTTTTGTAAACTTATAGAATGAACTTTTTCAGTTAGTAATTCTGATGCATGTATTTCCATCAGTTCAAGGAGCCTTTATTTTTTATATCAGTCAGTAATGAACCTTATTTAAGTTAATGTGAGATATCAAATAGGTTTGTTTGATAGCTTTAAGAAAATGTTTGAGAGGCTTGTCAATAGTTTTATATTGGAAAAAATAAATATCTGTTCATTTAAAGAGTGAAAACTGTTTTTGGTTTTGTTCAGTGTTGATGTAATGATCTTAGGTATATGTGTGTGTTATCGGTTATTGGTATCGGCCTTTAGGAGCTGAAAATGATCAGTTATTGGTATCGGTTATCTTGCATCGGCGTGGTCATTAGCGTGGGCCACAGCCGTGTCCCCGCTAATGACCTCTAGCCCACATTAGCGCCGTAACTGAACTCAAAGGTGTCAACATTAACCCAGATTAAAGCTCAAATCTGCCTGATAAATGACATTTTATTTGAACTCCTCTAAATTCTCAGCTGCACATCTCCCAAAGTCAATAAAGCACAAATATGCCACATCCATCTCAGTTACAACATAACCCAACCTTTTTTTTCTTTTCTTTTTTTTTTTTTTTTTTTATATGTGTGCCAAGAAACCTTTAAAAATGGTGCCGTTTGTGTTTTAAAACAAACAAAGGCAGAGCGGGTATCCAGGTCCTGAAGGCTGATCCGTCAGGATGAACGCAGATCCTGAGTCCTATTATTTCGTGGATTTCCATCCCTGTGAAGTGTGTGTGTGTGTGCATGTGTGTGCGTGCATGTGTGTGTGTTGCACCTGTCACGCCTGTTTTCTCGTCTCTAACAGGAGCTGTCAGAGCATGACGAGTCTCTACAGCGCCACCGTGTCTCCCGTGAAGGACAGCTTATCTCCTCCTCTCTGCCGACCGAGCCACGCTGGCAAACCTCCTCTACGAGCCCTCTACGATTTACTCATCGCGCCCATGGAGGGGGTACGTCCACGCGTTCCCGTCATCCGTCGGGTTTCTCTTTCGGTCTCGCGTCACCGTTTCTCTGCGTGGAATCTCTGCAGGGCCTGATGCACAGCAGCGGCCCGGTCGGCAGGAACAGGCAGCTGGTGCTGGTCCTGGAGGGGGAGTTGTACCTGATCCCGTTCGCCTTGCTCAAAGGCAGCTCCTCTAATGAGTACCTGTACGAGAGGTTCAGTCTCATTTCTGTGCCTTCGTTAGCTAGCCTGGGAGCCACGGTCAAGGTGGGCCCTTCACTTATTAACGCTTCGCTGTACGCTCACAGATTTATGTCTTTTTCTCTCTGTTGCTTCCACCGTATGGAGCCCCGTTTGGGTCAAAATTCAATCAATAAATGAGTAGATTATTATGAAATATAGGCGTTTATTATTATGAAATATTTCCCATTATTATGATAATGGTTTCGTTTTTCATAAGAATGATTTGTGTGTCAATCACAGCAGAGAGGGCGGAGCCATTTATGTGATTGGCTGCTCTTTCATTCAGGCATAAGCAAGGTTATTATAGTTTTGAAATTTTCTTTAGTTTTTATTTTTATTTAGTTTTCCAGTTTGCTTTTTTATTTCAGTTTAGTTTTAGTTAGTTCAACAAGTGATTTAGTAGTTTTAGTTTAGTTTTTATTTTGAGGAATTGGCTAGTTTCAGTTTAGTTTTTATTTAGTTTTAGTCTTAGTTTTAGTTTTTCAGGTATTAAGAGAAAGCCTTGACTTGTAGAAGCTGGAAAGGATGAAAGAATGTATGACACCAAATATGATTTATCATCAAGTCCTTTTAATTTCTTTCTATAACCAACACCTGCAGGTAAATCAAAAATAAAACTTAAAAGGGTCTGTATTCCAGAATGAAGATGTGGAAAAACCTTAATACACAAAAACAGTTATGAACCTCCAAAAACAAGGCAAAATGTTACTTACTTTAAAAAAAAAAAAAAAAAAACGTTGACATGTGACACTCCTATAACTGAAAAGGGCTGAAAAATGCTTCATATCTGCCAGAGTAAAAGATTGTAAATATGAAAATAAAATAGATGTTTTTTGCACTACTCGTCAAAGATTTCTGAATGTAAATCTATTAAACTTTTGTTCGAACTTTTATTTAACAATGGAACAACATGGAATTGTTTTAACTGAAGTGAAATTCACCATTAGGATATCTCTACGAAAATGGCGTTTTCGACCTGCAGCTTTAGCCATTTCTAGCAAATCATAAAATGCCCGCTAACTACCTTCTTCTTGCAGTATGCAGCAGATTATATCCGCTATGCTGCCCCCTCTGGAGGGAGGGTAGCATAGCGGCTGCTGCAGGACAGGCAGTAATCTCTATGGCAGTAATCGAGGGAGAAAACGCAACGACAACGAAGACGAAGCTGAATTTATCTACAATTCAGTTTAGTTTTAGTTAGTTTTACATCCTTCATTGTAGTTTTTATTTAGTTTTCGTTTTTTTTTTTTTATTGTAGTTTTTATTTTTATTTCAGTTAACTGAAATATTTTTTCATTGCTAGTTTTAGTCTTAGTTTTCGTTAACTATAATAACCCTGGTATATACTCCAGGCCAGTAGGTGGCAGAATGCACCTCAGTTTACGGTTACAAGTTCACATCGACTAAGAAACGTCAAGGTTTCCCGTAGCTCAGTCCAAGCTAGCATAGCTACAATCGGACTAGGAGCGCACCTTGATGACATCACGGCCCGCTGCTAACGGGACCTCACGGCCAAAACTAGTGGATGTCAGAGCGTAGAATGGAGAAGGATCAGCCAATGAGCGTGCAGGTCAACCACTGGCCCCGCCCACTGGCAAAATGTCATTATTATGTAAAAGCTCATTCTTATGAAAAATGAAGCCATTATGTAAAAACTCATTCTTAGATTAAAAAAAGCCTAAGATTAAACTAAGATTAAATAATAATAAAAAAAAATTTTATAATAAAAAAAATTCATAATAATGGATACGTATTTCATAATAATAAACGCCTGTATTTCATAATAATAGACTAATTTATTCATTGAATTATGACCCAAACGGGGCTCCATCCACCGATGCTTTAAGCCACATGTGTCAAACACGAGGCCCGCGGGCCAAATGTGGCCCGCCACGTCATTTTATGTGGCCCTCGAGTGCTTGTGCATTATTGGCTTAAATTTTAAACCGATATTTTAAGACTTAAAATAAGCTTACGCCACTTTAAAGCGCATATTGACAATAAACTACATCTCCCATAATGCATTTCATCGTTACTCACAACGATAACAGTATATCACCATGAGCAAGAACTCAAGACGATTTTTTTTAGAACCGATAGATTTGAGAAAAACCTCTACAAACTAATCTCAACATGTCAAAGAAAAGAAAAATTGATGCACAAAGAAGAAAGTTTAATGAACGACGGGAAAACGAATATAAGTTTATATCTCAAGGTGAAAAAACAGTCTCTCTTTTGTGTTATGTGTCAGTCGTGAAAGAGTTTAATCTACGTCGGCATTTTGACAGAAAACACAGAAATAAATACAGAATCCGTCATTTAACAATATAATAAGGTTTAGTTTAATATATTTAGATTTTTATTGCATTTTGACACCGCTGCTTTAAGCCATTAATCTCTAATCTGCTCTGAACCCGCAGCCTCACCTTCGCCGCTGCGGCCCGTTGCTTTGCCCGGACGGACCCTCGGTGGCCGCGGTGGTCGGGGCGCCCCGCCTGCCCCCCAGCATCATGGACCGCTGGCTGTGGGGGCCCCTGCCCTCGGCCCAGGAGGAAGCCCTCTGGCTGGGGGAGCAGCTGGGGTGCCACCCCCTGACGGGGTCAAACGCCACCAAGGAGCGCGTCCTGGCGGCGCTGAGTCAGGCGGAGTGCGTCCACTTCGCCACCCACGTATCCTGGAAGCTCGCCGCCCTGGTGCTCACGCCCGGCCAGGAGCAGGCCGGGGGGGAGGGGGCGGGCGGCAGACCCGGAGGTAAATCCCCGCGCGGGTCGTCGACGCCGGGGGAGCCCGTGGACCGGGACGGGAAGATCAGGGGTTTGTTTCCGAAGAGCCACGGCAGCCCGGAGAGGCTCCGAGGAATCGACGAACGCAGCGAGGACGGGGAGAGCGTCTGCGACAGTCCGCCGCTGCAGGACTTCCTCCTCACCGCCGCTGACATCCTGGACCTCTGCCTGACGGTCAAACTGGTGGTCCTCAGGTAGGATGGAACGGTTAGCGGTATTACGGTAAAGCGCCGTAAAATTTTACGCAATAACGATTACCGTTTATGTTTGACTTCGTCTCATTATCGCGGTCGATTAGCGGGATAATTAATATCAGCCTCATTCAAGTCTGCGAGCGACTGTGTCTCGCGTGAATATGTAGCTTGTAACATCCGCATCATAATGTTAGCATGGCGGAAAGTGGTGATAGCAGGACATTTACCAACCCACTAAAACGATGAAATCTGAGGTCTGGGCATTTTTTATTTATTTATTTATTTTAAGAATGCAGAGGGACAACTAGTGGAGGACAGTTATCTGTCTGCAGAGCACTTGTTTACATTTTATTGTAATTTGTAGAAGCAACTTGAAGGAGCTAAGGCTAATGCTTCAAGCTACTGAGATGTTTGACCAAGAGTAACCTGGTCGACGCGCTTCGCTAACTTGCATTTCGTAAACCATTGTGATTTTCCTTCATGTATAAAACACTGTAGTGTGCAGGAGACGTGCACCTATCCTTTATTCCTGCTTTTCCATTCCCGGACTTGATTTGTACCGGACTGCTAACCAGATTGCTAACCAGACTGTTAACCGGACCGCTAACAGGACCGCTAACCTGTCCACTAACCGGACTGCTAACCGGACCACTTATCTGTCCGCTAAGCAGACTGCTAACCAGACCGCTAACAGGAGCTTTAACCTGTCCACTAACCACACCACTAACCGGACTGCTAACCAGACTGTTAACCGGACCGCTAACAGGACCACTAACCTGTCCACTAACCGGACTGCTAACCGAACCACTTATCTGTCCGCTAAGCGGACCGCTAACCAGTCCACTAATTGGACTGCTAATAGGACCGCTAACCTGCCCACTAACCAGATTGCTAACCGGAACGCTAACCTGTCCACTAAATAGACCGCTAACCTGTCCACTAACCAAACTGCTGACCGGACCGCTAACAGGACCACTAACCTGTCCACTAACCGGACCACTTATCTGTCCGCTAAGCGGACCGCTAACCAGTTCACTAATCGGACTGCTAATAGGACCGCTAACCAGACCACTAACCAGACTGCTAACCGGACCGCTAACCAGACTGTTAACCTGACCGCTAACAGGACCACTAACCTGTCCACTAACCGGACTGCTAACCGAACCACTTATCTGTCCGCTAAGCGGACCGCTAACCAGTCCACTAATTGGACTGCTAATAGGACCGCTAACCTTCCCACTAACCAGACTGCTAACCGGAACGCTAACCTGTCCACTAAATTGACCGCTAACCTGTCCACTAACCGGACCACTTATCTGTCCGCTAAGCGGACCGCTAACCAGTCCACTAATCGGACTGCTAACAGGACCGCTAACCAGACCGCTAAACAGACTGCTAACCGGACCGCTAACCTGTCCACTAACCGGACTGCTAACCGGACCACTAAATGTCCGCTAACCAGACTGCTGACTGTACCGCTAACCTGTCCACTAACAGGACCGCTAACCGTTAAACGGACCGATAAGTGGTACGGTTAGCAGTCCAGTTAGTACCATTGCGTGTTGATCGAAAAATGACCAGAACGATGTTCTTCTGATGCAGTTAAAATATTAATTTATTCCATTAACTGATCCGACAACCATAACGCCGGCTGTTAGCGCCACAGCGGGGATAGGTTCAGCTTAAAGTTCAGCTTAAAGTCCAAAGTTTATTTCATTTGAACTTCACTTTCATTTTTGTTCCTGATAATTGTTTGCATATTTTGACCTACTATGGTTGTTAAAGTGTTTATTTAAATTTGCACCAGACAAATTAGCTTTGTTCCTGTTATTTATTTTATTCATTTAAAATCAAACCTCTTCCTGAGCCAGTTGTTTGATCTTTTAATGTGAAAGTTTCATTTTGATAAAATTTTGGCTTCTGATGTTTTAGTTTGACAAGAAAATCACAAGATTTTGTGAAATTATTTAAATGTATGTGTTTTTAGGACATTTGTACAGCAATTAAGAATACCGCGATAATATCGTAAACCGTGATAATTTGGTCACGATAATCGAGACGTCAGATTTTCTATATGGTTACATCCCAATTCAGCACTGACCAGGTGTCTCAGGTGTGACGTGTCTCTGCCACCTCAGGTTGTACCCGGAGTCCAGCAGCAGGATCACGGCCGACGGGGTGGTGGGTCTGACCCGGGCCTTCCTGGCCGCCGGCGTCCAGTGCGTCTGCATCTCCCTGTGGCCCGTGCCGGTCGCCGCCTCCAAGCTGTTCACGCACGCCCTGTACGCCGCCTTCCTGAACGGGACCAAGGCCAGCGCCGCCCTGACGGAGGCCATGAGGGCGCTGCAGAGCAGCAAGCACTTCTCGCACCCGTCCAACTGGGCCGGTGAGCAGACGGCGCCCCTGAACACAAACCAGGGTTATAATAGTTCTGGACTTTCCATTAGTTTTAGTTTTTATTTAGTTTTTAGTTTCGTTTTCCAAATTCAGTTAGTTTTAATTCGTTTTTAGAGCAGTTTTGCTAGTTTTCATTTTTATTTTGAAATACTTAGTTTTAGTTTAGTTTTTATTAGTTTCAGTGTTAGTTTTAGTTTTATTTTGTAAATTAGGGTTGTAATTTTAGTTGGAGTGAAGGACTGAACTTTTTGAAGGCTATCGAATCACACAGTCGTGTTTACATTCTGGTCTCAATAAACATATTTATCAATGCGTCTTCCCTCTTGTGGTGTTCCTGCGTATTTACTGACCAGCAGCTATCTGGTCTCCATGGAAACAGTCCATTATAGTTGCTGTTTTCTCCCGTTCCTTCCCAACGCTGACTGGCCTGCAGCTGTAGCTTCTCTTTCCAGGGGGCTAGCTTAGGCTAGCTTATCCAGCTAGTCTTGGTTAGCCTTCTTTCCAGGGGGCTAGCTTAGGCTAGCTTATCCAGCTAGTCTTGGTTAGCCTTCTTTCCAGGGGGCTAGCTTAGGCTAGCTTATCCAGGTAGTCTTGGTTAGCCTTCTTCTACTTCTAGCCACTACTTCTTTATTATTATTTTTTACTTTTTCTGTGCTCTCCTCTTTCTGTCCTCCATCTTCTCTCTGTCCTCCATCCTCTCTCTGTCCTGTCTCCCCTCTTTTCTTTCTTTACCCGGCTGGCCTTCGGCAGGAAGGTCCCTCCATATGAGCCAGGTCCTGCTCAAGGTTTCTTCCTCTTAAAGTGGAGTTTTTTCTTGCCACTGTTTGGTATAAAGGTTTTTTTTTTTCTCCCTACGTGGGAGTTTTTTACCTGCCATTATCATTGATTGGATTTAATATTATAATCTTAGTTGATGATATTTGCTCGGGGGTCATGCTCTGGGTCTCTGTAAAGCGCCTAGAGACAATTGACATTGTAACAGACGCTATATAAATAAAATTGAATTGAAATTGAATTCTTTCCAGGAGGCTAGCTTAGGCTAGCTTATCCAGGTAGTCTTGGTTAGCCTTCTTTCCAGGGGGCTAGCTTAGGCTAGTTTATCCAGCTAGTCTTGGTTAGCCTTCTTTCCAGGGGGCTAGCTTAGACTAGCTTATCCAGCTAGTCTTGGTTAGCCTTCTTTCCAGGGGGCCAGCTTAGGCTAGCTTATCCAGGTAGTCTTGGTTAGCCTTCTTTCCAGGGGGCTAGCTTAGGCTAGCTTATCCAGCTAGTCTTGGTTAGTATTCCACACATTGTATCACCTGCTTCTACAACAAGGCTCTTATTTTTATCGTTAACAGTCATAGTCAAAGAAATCCCAAATAGGACTCTGACGCTTTCTACTAACTTTTGCCGCAGCCATCACTGATGATCACTTTAGTTTTGTTTGTTTTTTTTGTGCATATGTTGTACGGCGGAGCAAAGTTAATAGATTTTAAACATTTATGAAAAAAAAAATTACAAACACGAAAACGAAGGATGTTCTTGACATTATTATAGTTAATTTTACTTATTTTATTTCAGTTATTGAAAATGTTTTTTCAATTCTAGTTTTCGTTATTTCGTTCGTTTTCGTTAACGATAATAACCTTGACACGAACGCCACGGATCGTTCTGTGTCGTTGTTGGGCCTCTAAATGCTAAATGAAATGGCAGCGTCGCACCGGCCGCTTTGAACTGTTCAGCAACATTTGCTTCTCTGCAGCCACTGCTCATGTCTTTCCTTCTCGGCATTGTGTTAACGTCCACCTGAACTCTCCGGGCCAGAAAACTGCAAAAACATACAGTCGGAAGTAGAGCTGAGCGATTTTATCGATTCTGCGATATATATCGATATTTTATTTCCCCAGAGTTTATTGATTTTTCAGCCGTGGGTATTGATATTCTAAGCTTCTTTCTAAACCCCCGTGTCCCACCTTTAAAAGCTTCCAAGCAACAATTTGCACTGTTTAAATTAACGAAACTATTTTTCTTAACACATCTTTTATTCATTTTGTCCAGCATTTGCAAGCTGCCTGTCAGACATATAATGTGTAATTGATGCTTTCAGTTCAATTAATTCAAACAAAGTCACTGGAACACTCACAAGATGTCACCAAAATCACTTTGTCCCTTTAAAATCTTTCAGAAAATGATGTAAATGTATCGTAAGATGAATATCGATATATATCGTATAGTGAGCTGAATATCGTGTATCGTATCGCCAGATTAGTGTATCGCTACAGTTCTAGTCGGAAGATGTTTCTGGGAAAACAGACAAACGAGGAGGAGCCTCAACGACTTAAACACTTGAACTTTTAATGTGCGAACAGAAATGTTAAAAAGGCTCTAAAATAAACCGTTAAGGGGCTGCGCTTCCTCTCTCAGCGAAGGTCCGTACGTGGGAATCAACCTGCCGGGGCAGGCCGTCTATTTCCATTATATTTAGAAACGTGGGCATCAAAGGATTGGACAAAATTCAAGTTCTCTATTTATATAACTCAAGCAACCTGGTTTCATTTGAGGGAATCTGGTTCAAGTAGGACACAGATAGAAAATGTTTTTTCAGTTGTCTTCAATGCAGATGTTTTATTACACTGAGTCAAAATAACGACGCTCTTAAACCCCGAGAATAAAATCTGGAACAAATCAAGTCCGGGAATGGAAAAGCACGGATAAAGGATAGGTGCACGTCTCCTGCACACCAGAGTGTTTTATACATGAAGGAAACACTAGCTGATGAAGGAAAATCACAATATGCATCAACCTAAGTTCTCCTTAAAGCCACCCTATGTAGTAATCTATGTATGTTATCTGAGAAACTGTTCTGGATAAATTTATTATACAGTCAAGGATTAGAAGACATGTATAGCAGTGGTCCAGTTAGCAGTCCTGTTAGCAGACAGGTTAGCGGTCAAGTTAGCAGTCTGGTTAGTGGACAGGTTAGCGGTCCGGTTAGCAGTCTGGTTAGCGGTCTAGTACAAATCAAGTCCGGGAATGGAAAAGCACGAATAAAGAATATCTTCAGCTGAAATGCAGGTGTTCCTGCACAGGAACTTTGGACCCGTTCAGAGAGGTCCACGGTAGAGGTCTTCACGGGTCCACTGTCATGGACCCGAACCCGAATGGACCTGAAAAATTTGACCTGAAACCGACCCGACCCGAGCTATTATCATATGTCTGGGAGTCCAAACCCGAATGGACCTGCAATATTTGGACCCGGAACCGACCGGACCCGAGTCTGTAGTTTCTGACCGCGAACCGAACCGAGTTACCTGAATAGAACCGAGACAATCCAGCCCATAGTTGCTCCTGTTAAAGTTGTCTAGCGTTGAATAAAACTTGATTTTCTTCCCTAAAGTTGTCTTCTTCTACCGGTTCAGTTGCTACATAGGCTACATGATGTAAACAACAATAAATCCACGTCGTTATTTTCTTTGTGGATACAGATGCTATTGGTAGCAGCTGCTAACGCTAATAGTTGTCTTCTTCTACCGGTTCAGTTGCTACATAGGCTACGTGATGGAAACAACAATAAATCCACGTCATTATTTTCTTTGTGGATACAGATGCTATTGGTAGCAGCTGCTACCGCTAATAGTTGTCTTCTTCTACCGGTTCAGTTGCTACATAGGCTACATGATGTAAACAACAATAAATCAATGTCGTTATCTTCTTTGTGGATACAGATGCTATTGGTAGCAACTGCTAATGCTAATAGCCTACACTGGTCAAGACGTGTCGTGAATATGTTCTCTCATCCATCGTTGTCATGTTGGTGATCCGTTGTGTTTTACAGCTGCTGGGCAAACCGCTAATAACATGCTAATAACACGCTACGGCAACACGATTGTTTCATGACAAACACGGCACGTTAATGAATAATTAATTAAACTGCCCCGAGTCCTGACATTAGCTGCCACCGCTAATATCTTTACCTCTCTGGAGTAAACGTGGACCCAGCCTGTCAGAGAGCACCGACCGGACCCGAGACTAACTGTACCGATTCAGACCCGAACCAGGAGTCACGTCTTTTGAATGGTCGGGTCGGAACCTCGGGTTTTCAGAATGTCGGGTTGTTCCGAAGACTTCTAGTCCACGGGTGTTCTTGCTTCTGTGTTTCGGTTATTTTAAGTCTGGGTTTGATCCTTTTGTTTTCCGCCCGCTCGGTCATTGTCCTGCCGGTTGACCCAGTTTCTACCAAGCTCTTGCTGCTGGACCCTTGTGGTAACGCTGCCATGCAGAGGGGTTCAGGGCAACATGAAGGGACCCCAGTTCAGGCGGCCGTTCACCGAAGTTTGTTCCAGCTTCTCGATCTCCTTCGCAGGTTTGTTAAAGCAGCCAGAGATCCTCAGCTCTGACATCCCACCTTCTCCCCTAAACGTGTAGGCTTCAGGTATGAGGGGGGCTACATTATATCTGTCACCCCCAACATCTCCACTAGGGCTGAGCGATTTTATCAGTTCTGCGATATATATCGATATTTTATTTCCCAGAGAGTATCGATATTTCAGCCGCGGGTATCGATATTCTAAGCTCCCTTCAAAACCCCCGTGTCTCGCACAGAAGAGCCATTTAGTCCTCCAGCCGCTAGTGTCGCTGTAGAGCGTTTCTAACAGGTTATCCAGAAGCTTCTTTCTCTTCCAGCTAGAGCTGAGCCAATCAGGAGGATGGCGGCGAGTATAAACGTAGCGCCTGCGTGCTTAAAAGCAGATGTGTGGAAGCAGTTCTGGTTTAAAAAGAAAAAAGGAAAGCGAAGATTTAGACAAAAGTATGGCGGTTTGCAAGCTGTGTCACACAAACGTGAAGTACTCTGGAAATACCACCAACCTGCGAGCCCACCTGAAACGTCACTACCCGGACAAGCTAATGCTAACTGAGAGCTAGCCCAAGAAGTTGCGGCGCATTCCGAAACAAACCACGCTGGACAGCTGGACTGGCGGTTGTTGCCACCAGTTTTCATCAATCTACTTCAAACCAGGTCGCAGAAAATTACAGAGTCACGATTAGTCTTAATTAGTCAGGATTTGAGACGTATTCAGTGGTGGAAAACGCCGGCTTTAAGGGCTGTGTTTACTCTCGCGGTAACGTGTCGCAGTTATCATGTTGCCGGTATGTCGCAGTTATTTTTGATTTATGCTCAATTTTGAAGCGCGTCTGCGCTGTTATTCAACGCCACAACGGAGATAGACAATCACGAACTAGCTAAACTTACTAAATGTATCTCTTGTGTTTTTCCACTTCCTCACTGTCTCGGCCGTATCCAGACCCACATTCATCTCTATCTCCCTCCATGAATTACTAGAATATGTGCTGTCTTTGTAGCGTGGAGAACCAGAATCGTACAGATGTGGGTACTTCCTCATTTCTTCGATGACGTGGATGTAGAATTGACCAATCAGAGGCCTCCTTTCTCTCCTCTCTGCGGTCACCTACCTTTCAGTTCAATTAATTCAAACAAAGTAATTGGAACACTAACAAGATGTCACCAAAATCACTTTGTCCCTTTAAAATCTTTCATAAAATGATGTAAATGTATCTTAAGACAAATACCGATATATATCGTATCGTGAGCCGAGTATCGTGTATCGTATCACGAGATTACTGTATCGCTGCAGCCCTAATCTCCACGTGTGACTAATTAAAGGGGACTGATTGGACCGAGGCCCAGACGCTAACACTCAGGGTCATCGTATTGATGGAGGTGTCTTCATAACCCTTCCCAGCAACAGTTTCATCTCTGAGATCGCTGCTGATGTCTTTCCTCCTTGGCGTTATGTTCACGCGCCTGGCTGCTCCCTGGAGGGAGAAGCCGAGACGTTGATCCGTTTGAGTTTTCAGGTGGCAGTGAGGACAGAGGAGACGTTCAGAGGTCTCGCTGAATGAATGATGTGAACCTGTTTAGCTCGTCTCTACCGCCCTCGTGTGGCCAAACGCTGGCGACTGCAGGTGTTTCAGGAGCCGACTGTAAACCTCTGCTGTGTGTTCTCCCTCCAGGTTACATGCTGATCGGCAGCGACGTGAAGCTCAACAGCCCCATGTCTCTGGTTGGCCAGGCCCTGGCGGACATCCTCCAGGTCCCAGACAAGGCCAGGGACGCCCTCAGGGTGCTGCTGCACCTGGTGAGACGCCGTCACGCCGTCGCCATGACGAACACACACATATACCTGAGATCATTACATCAATACTATGAACAAAACCAAAAACAGCTTTCACTCTTTAAATGAACAGATATTTATTTTTTCCATTTAAAAACTATTGGCAAGCCTCTCAAACATTTTCATAAAGCTATCAAACAAACCTATTTGATATCTCACATTAACTTAAATAAGGTTCATTACTGACTGATATAAAAAATAAAGGCTCCTTGAACTGATGGAAATACATGCATCAGAATTACTAACTGAAAAAGTTCATTCCAGAAGTTTACAAAAGTAAATATACATAGAAAATAATGCACTGACACGAGTTACATTCAAACATTTCTACCTTCGACCCATTTCTCCTTTGGCTAGCTCACGTTAGCGTTAGCTCACGTTAGCACGATTTCAAAACTTTTAAAAGAGATGCTTATGTTTCAGGTGGCTGATCAGGTTTAACGTATTAAAGCTTGTGCTATTTTTCCCTCCTCGTGGAATTCTCTTGGAGCAGTGGTTCCCAAAGTGTGGGCCGCGGCCCCCTGGTGGGCCGTCGTGGTACTGCAGGTGGGCCGTGAGAGGTCATTAAAATTTAACAAATATGTTTTAAATCCTCGATCTTTTTTAGATATGTTTTTAATTTCTGTAAAATATTCATGAGATGATTAAAAAAAAAAAACATTAAGAAGTAATAAAACAAACTAGTTAAGTGTTAACTTAATATGACAAGTGTCTCCTTATTTGTTGACCCCTCACATTAATATCAGAACATCACTTCTGGTCCTGGATGTTGGTCACAGTTGTGATTAAAGGTTCTGGTGACCCGCGGAGATTTTTCACATTTCAAACTGGGCCTTGATAATCTGAAGTTTAGGAATGGCTGACTTGGAGGATTCGTCACAAATAACCAGCAAACTGTCTTCTTCGGAAACTTTTAAGAAGTTCCACACAATCGCCACCATGTTTGTTGTGATCAGCCCTGTGCTGCAGGCTGCATTCAAGGTGTAACGTAAATTCCTACATTCCCTCGTTTGCTAGTCGTTCTTTCAGCATTTTGTATTTTTTCTATTTTTTATGTGTAACATGAGGGAAAATACTGCGAATATCAATTCAAGTCAGCAACTACTAAAATTATGACTGAGTTAACGAGTTGTTTTCTGGCATGAGGGGGTATTCTTGATTTTCCTGATTGAGTAATCATTTTTCTGATTATGCCGATGTTACTTGAACGTAACATTCACTGCTGGTCATTCAAGGCTCAGAGGGAGCGAGACACTGCTGTGTTGACAGAAATATAAATGTTATCGGGGCTATTCGTCGTGATATCGGAGTTATCGGGATGACGTCATAATTTCAGGCGAGCCACACCAGAGAAAGGACACTGGTGACACTGGTGACACTGGTGACACTGGTGTGGCTCTCCTGACCCAAATAAAGGGTCCAGCGAAACTCCACTAACGAAGTACTGTCTTTAGAAAGTGGTGGGTTACACCCCCACAGAGGTTAAAAACCAGAGTCATACTCCACTGTTTCTCTGACTAGTGCGGACGGGTTTAGACTGGTTTAGACTGGTTTAGACTGGTCAGACTGGTCAGACTGGTGCGCTGAGAACTGATGAAGCCGCTTGGATAAGAGGCGAAACGTCTTCTAGACAAATCTAAGTCCAGTTGCCTCTGATTCAACTGTTGCGAGAATGGAACTTATCTGGATAAATGAGAATATCCACAGAGTCAGAATTTCCTGTTATCAAGCCGATACTTATCGTGTCAATAATTATCGTGCCAATATTTGTCGTGCTGATATTTATCCTGCCGATACTTATCGTGTCAATAATTATCGTGCCAATATTTGTCGTGCTGATATTTATCGTGCCGATACTTATCGTGTCAATAATTATCGGGCCAATATTTGTCGTGCTGATATTTATCGTGCCGATACTTATCGTGTCAATAATTATCGCGCCAATATTTGTCGTCCATCCATCCATTTTCTATACCCGTTTCATCCTTGAAGGGTCACGGGGATCTGCTGGAGCCTATCCCAGCTGTCTACGGGCGAAAGGCAGGGGTACACCCTGGACAGGTCGCCAGTCCATCACAGTGTCACACAACCATTCACACTCACATTCACTCCTACGGGCAATTTGGAATTATCAATTAACCTAACATGCATGTCTTTGGACAGTGGGAGGAAGCCGGAGTACCCGGAGAGAACCCACGCAAGCACGGGGAGAACATGCAAACTCCACACAGAAAGGCCCCTGCCGAGGTTCGAACCAGGAACCTTCTAGCTGTGAGGCAACAGTGCTAACCACTAAGCCACCGTGCTGCAATATTTGTCGTGCTGATATTTATCGTGCCGATACTTATCGTGTCAATAATTATCGTGCCAATATTTGTCATGCTGATATTTATCGTGCCGATACTTATCGTGTCGATAGTTATCATGCCGATACTTATCGTGTCAATAATTATCGTGCCAATATTTGTCGTGCTGATATTTATCGTGCCGATACTTATCGTGTCAATAATTATCGTGCCAATATTTGTCGTGCTGATATTTATTGTGCCGATACTTATTGTGTCAATAATTATCGTGCCAATATTTGTTGTGTTGATATTTATCGTGCCGATACTTATCGTGTTGATAGTTATCATGCCGATACTTATCGTGTCAATAATTATCGTGCCAATATTTGTCGTGCTGATAATTATCGTGCCAATATTTATCGTGCTGATAATTATAGGGCCAATATTTATCGTGCTGATATTTATCGTGCCGATATTTATCGTGCGACCCAGTTCATATCATAATCTGACCTCCAGCTCTGTGACCGAAGCACCAGGATTAAACAGTTTGCTGCGTGTTTCCAGAGAGACTGTCTGCAGTAGCGTGTGGAAGTGTCCTGAGTCCCTCAACTGTCCTCCTGTCCTCCTGTCCTCCTGTCCTCTGCAGGTGGAGAAGTCTCTGCAGCGCATCCACAGCGGCCAGTGCAACCCCATGTACACGTCGCAGCAGAGCGTGGAGAACAAGGTTTATCTCTCTCCAGCCCTTCTTCTTTGAACTCCACCCTCCTGTCTCCTCCGTTCATCTCCCGTCGTCTCCTCTGTCCTCTGGCTCAGGTCGGGGGGGTTCCCGGGTGGCAGGCCCTCCTGTCCGCCGTGGGCTTCCGGCTGGACTTCTCCGGCAGCGGCGCCGGACTCCCCGCGGCCGTCTTCTTCCCGACGTCGGACCCTGGAGACCGGCTGCAGCAGTGCAGCACCACCCTGCAGTCTCTGCTCGGTACCTGAGATTTCCTGTCCCTCAGAGGGACGGACACGCCCCTCAGAGGGACGGACACGCCCCTCAGAGGGACAGACACGCCCAGTAACGGTCCTGTCTGATGTGGTCCAGGTATTCCCAGGTCTAACCCACCTGCTGTGTCCCCCCCCCCCAGGTCTGACCCCCCCAGCCCTGCAGGCTCTCTGTAAACTCGTCACAGCGTCCGAAGCGGGAGAGCAGCTCATCCAGAAGGTACCGCCGTGACGTGCAGCGGCTGTAGGCGTGTCCACGTCAGTGGTGGGCGGGTGGAGGAAGCTCCGCCTCTCAAAGACCGTCAGGTCGCTAACCGTTGAAGCCACAAACGCTCAGGTGGCGTCTTTACAGAAGAGACTCACAGACCCAGTCAGTCTCTGGATGATGCAGACCACGTTTCTGACTTGAGCTGTTAAGCCACGCCCACCTCATACTCTTCTATGGAGCCCCGTTTGGGTCATAATTCAATGAATAAATGAGTCTATTATTATGAAATACAGGCGTTTATTATTATGAAATATTTCCCATTATTATGATAATGGTTTAATTTTTCATAAGAATTAGCTTTTACATAATAACGGCTTTGTTTTTCATAAGAAGGATTTGTGTGTCAATCACAGCAGAGAGGGCGGAGCCATTGATGTGATTGGCTGCTCTTTCATTCAGGCATAAGCAACAGAACAGTGAATATCGATAGTGGGCGAGAGGTGCAGTTATACTCCAGACCAGTAGGTGGCAGAATGCACCTCAGTTTACGGTTAAAAGTTGACATCGACTAAGAAACATCAAGGTTTCCCGTAGCTCAGTCCAAGCTGCCATAGCTACAATCGGACTAGGAGCGCACCTTGATGCTAACGCTGCTAACGGGACCTCACGGCCAAAACTAGTGGATGTCAGAGCGTAGAATGGAGAAGGATCAGCCAATGAGCGTGCAGGTCAACCACTGGTCCCGCCCACTGGCTAAATGTCATTATTATGTAAAAGCTCATTCTTATAAAAAAGGAAGCAATTATGTAAAAACTCATTCTTAAATAAAAAAAAAAGCCATTCTGAAATAAACTATTATACATTAAACTAAGATTAAATAATAATAAAAATGTATTTCATAATAATTACATTATTAGTACATAATAATAGACTAATTTATTCATTGAATTTTGACCCAAACTGGGCTCCATACTCTTCAGCCTCTGCTTTTAAACGGCTGGCTGGTCTACGTCGGGGTTCTTACGTACCTGTGAGGTCCATCCATCCGCTACGACCCTGCAGACACAGTCTTTCACAAATATTTACCTGAGAAATGCGGCAGGAAGCACCTTCACTGTCCACCACTGACTGATGGGAACACGTCCGTCTGGTGTTTTTTAAATTTATTTTTTCTATTTTATCTCATGTGTGTCGTGGGTTTGTTCACCAGCGAACAAAGTACACTGATCCCTTGTCAATTCGCGGTTTAAGTTCCACGGTTTTAGTTATTCACGGATTTTTCAGAAATATATAATATAATTTTTAAAAATTTACAAAATCGCAGAAACATCACAGGATGTTGTGCGCGTTCTCTCACAGTGAAGAAATGCTGTGAGCCAGACTGGCCCCTTTAAGAAGGTGGCCTTATGGGTAATGGAGTGGCCTTATGGGTAATGTAGTGGATTAGAATAGATTTACGTTCTCTGTTAACCAACAGGAGTCCAACAATACAACCTGTGTGACGTTACAAGTTCCTGCAGAGAAAACCAGACTTTTTCTTTTGTTGTTGTTAGCGTGTTAGCCGCTAATTACGAGCCAAAAAAAGCACAATAGCAGCGCCGGTCCCCATTAACCATAAAAAATAAGGGATCACTGTAACCCCGCTTGCTCATGTGTGGCGTTGGCGACTGTTTGTTTCATGCTGACTGTGCTCGTGGTGATGTTGCCGTGGTGATGTTGCCGTGGTGATGTTGCCGTGGTGATGTTGCTCGCCGTGGTGATGTTGCTCGCCGTGGTTCGGCGCTTCGTTCATGGCTGAGTTTGTCGGTGACTGAAACCCACTAAAGCTGTGTCTCCTCTTCTCTCACACTCCCGTGTCAAAGGCGGTTAAGAGCGTGGCGGGAATGGTAAGTTGAAGACCGACCCGGTCCGGCCCGCTCACATCCAGACACCTGGGGTGAGGGGGGTGTGGCCGCTGCATGCGCCCGCCGTTACTGACAGCTGTGAGATGGTTTCCTGTCTTGATCCGGTCCCCGTGCAGTTTTCAGGCATGATAACGGGTCGGGTCGGTTCTCCGGCCCGGTCCGTCCTCCTGATCTTCGTCTCGTTCTTCTCTCCAAAGCTCCACCAGGTTCTGGTCCAGCTGCAGTCGGCCGACAAGGATCAGGACTTTCCGCTGGCTCCCATTCAGGTGTCGATAAGCGTGCAGCTCTGGAGGCTGCCGGGCTGCCACGAGTTCCTGGCGGCGCTCGGTGAGTCGCAGTTAGCAGTCAAGTTAGCACTGCGGTTAGGGGGCTGGTTAGCAGTCCGGTTAGGGGCCTGGTTAGCAGTCCAGTTAGCGGTCCGGTTAGGGGTCTGGTTAGGGGGCTGGTTAGCAGTCCAGTTAGTGGTCCGGTTAGGGGGCTGGTTAGCGGTCCGGTTAGGGGGCTGGTTAGCAGTCCAGTTAGTGGTCCGGTTAACGGTCTGGTTAGGGGGCTAGTTAGCAGTCCAGTTAGCAGTCCGGTTATGGGGCTGGTTAGCAGTCCAGTTAGTGGTCCAGTTAGCAGTCCAGTTAGGGGGGCTGGTTAGCACTCAAGTTAGCGGTCCGGTTAGGGGGCTGGTTAGCAGTCCGGTTAGGGGCCTGGTTAGCAGTCCAGTTAGCGGTCCGGTTAGGGGTCTGGTTAGGGGGGCTGGTTAGCAGTCCAGTTGCGTTAGCAGTCCGGTTAGGTTAGTCCAGTTCGGTCCGGTTAGGGGGGTTAGTCCAGTTAGTCCGGTTAGGGGGCGGTTAGCGGTCCGGTTAGGGGGCTGGTTAGCAGTCCAGTTAGTGGTCCGGTTAACGGTCTGGTTAGGGGGCTAGTTAGCAGTCCAGTTAGCAGTCCGGTTATGGGGCTGGTTAGCAGTCCAGTTAGTGGTCCGGTTAACGGTCTGGTTAGGGGGCTAGTTAGCAGTCCAGTTAGCAGTCCGGTTAGGGGGGCTGGTTAGCAGTCCAGTTAGCGGTCTTGTTAGTGGTCCGGTTAGGGGGCTGGTTAGCAGCTGGTTAGCGGTCCAGTTAGCAGACAGGTAGATGCAGATGAGCAGGCAGGTGCACACGAAGCCCCTAGTTGGCACTCAAGCTCCTCCCCCTTTGATCTCTGATGTAACGACAGTCCTGTTTCACCAGAGTCGATTTGAACCGACGGAAAGTTGTGATTTTATATGGAGAAAAAAGTTGATATAATGAAAGTGGATATTTTATGACAGTTTTATTATTAAGTTAAAAGATGCAATTTCAGGAAATAATAATAATTAATAAATAATTCAGTCTGTAAAAAACTAATTCTTTACTCCAACAACTTTCAAAGCCCTTTGCTGGAGCTGCTGGTTCCTGGTTCCATGTTCCTGGTTCCTGGTTCCTGGTTCCGTTCTCACTGGTTACCTCGGTGCGCCTCCATCTAGTGGCACAGATGTGTAATTACAATAGAAAAGTCTAGTCCTCGATTATAAGACGACCCCCATTTTTGAGAATATGACTTCTAGAATAAAATATCGTCCTATATTTGGGCCAATACGGTAAATGAATTATATTATGAATAAGTGATAATAAAAATGACCTTTTTCTGAGCTCATGTAAAGGAGGCGTGTCTCCGTCAGGTTTTGACCTGTGTGAAGTGGGTCAGGAGGAGGTGGTTCTGAAGACCGGGAAACAGGCCAGCAGGCGCAACATGCACTTTGCCCTCCAGTCGCTCCTGGCGCTGTTCGGTGAGAATCGCTAGTTTCTTCGGTTCAGTCGTCCTGAATCTCCGACGTTAAGTGTTTTTTGTTTTTTTTTCGTCTTTCAGACTCGACGGAGCTCCCGAAGAGACTGAGCATGGACAGCTCGTCCTCTCTGGAGTCCCTGTCCTCGTCCCAGTCGGCCTCCCAGCCTCAGTCCCTGCCGCTGTCGCTCAGCTGCTACCCCCCCAGCCCCCCTTCCTGCCCCCCGTCTGCCCCGACAGCCTCTCCTGCGACACCATCTCCGTCTACAGCCTCAGCTCGCTCGCCTCCTCCCTCAGCTTCCTGTCCCGCCCCGAGCCCGCCGGCAGCGACACCGCCAGCCAGCGCTCGCACCCGCAGGAGCCGGACAGGCTCTGCGGAGGGGCGGGGCTCTACGCCTCGCAGCGCCAGCCCGGCGGCCTGGCGAGGGGGCGGCTGGCGGGTCACGGCGGGGGGTCGGCGGAGGGGGAGGAAGAGGAGTACGAGGGTTTCTCCATCGTCAGCAGCGAGCCGCTGGGACGAGGGGGGCGGGACTGCGACACGCTGCCGCTGCCGCTGGGGCGCCGACTCAGCAGGGGGGCTGCTGGGAGAGCGTCCACGGGGGCGCGGCCTCTGACGGTTTCCTCCAAGGGAAGCATCAGCACACCCACATCCCCCCTGAAGGCTCCGCCCCCTCCAACATCCCCCCTGAAGGCTCCGCCCCCTCCAACGGCCCCCACCAGCCCAAAGACCAAGCAGGAGATGTGAGTTCAGAGTTCCCGTCGTTTATAGATTTGATTTGATTGAATATTATCGTAACTGTGTCACGTTAGTTTTCTCTTTTATCACTATAACATTTAAATTTCACTCAAGAGGCAGAGCAGCTGAGACCACAGACTGTCTGACCGCAGGTTTTAGCGTACGGCTAACCGTCCTCGTTTCAGCTCTGGCTGCGCTGGTTTCAGACGTCGTGGGCCAGCGCTCCTGTTAGCGCTCCGGTTAGCGGTCAGGTCAGCGCTCCTGTTAGCGCTCCGGTTAGCGGTCAGGTCAGCGGTCCTGTTAGCGGTCAGGTTAGCGGTCAGTTTAGCGATCCAGTCAGCGGTCCTGTTAACGGTCAGGTTAGCGGTCAGGTCAGCGGTCCTGTTAGCTGTCCGGTAAACGGTCAGGTCAGCGGTCCTGTTAGCGGTCAGGTCAGCGGTCCTGTTAGCTGTCCGGTAAACGGTCAGGTCAGCGGTCCTGTTAGCGGTCAGGTCAGCGGTCCTGTTAGCTGTCCGGTAAACGGTCAGGTCAGCAGTCCAGTTAGCGCTCCGGTTAGTGGTCCTTTTAGCAGTCCGGTTAGCGGTCAGGTCAGCGGTCCTGTTAGCGATCCGGTTAGTGGTCCAGTCAGCATACGGTCAGCAGTCCAGTTAGCGCTCCGGTTAGCGGTCAGGTCAGCGGTCAGGTCAGCGGTCAGGTCAGCGGTCAGGTCAGCGGTCCTGTTAGCGGTCAGGTCAGCGGTCCTGTTAGCGATCCGGTTAGTGGTCCTGTTAGCGGTCAGGTCAGCGGTCCTGTTAGCGGTCCGGTTAGTGGACAGGTAGATGCAGATGAGCAGGCAGGTGCACTCAAAGCCCCCAGGTGGTGCTCAAGCTCCTCCCCCTTTGATCTCTGATGTAACAAGTGTCCTGTTTCCATGTCGCTGTTTCACCAGAGAAAGTTGTGATTTTATATGAAAAAGAAAGTTGATATAATGAAAGTGGATATTTTATGGCAAAAAGTTTTAATAATAAGTTAAAAGGACATAATTACAGGACATAAAGTTGCACTTTTTTTTGCAACATAAAGTCGTAATTTTGTTGAAATTTAATATTTTATGACAATGTTTTGCTTTTTTACAACAAAAAGTGAATTTACAGCAAAAATTCCTGATTTTAGGGAAATTTCTAGTTTACAGATTTCACTGTTTTATGACAAAAAGTTTTAATGTTTAGTTACAAAATCTGAAAAAAATCTAATGAGTTTAATTAATGACAGTGTAAATAAAACAAGTAGTGATGGTATAATTTTATTATATTAAATCAAATTAAATGTAATTATATCATGAATAAGTGATAATAATACAGTTGTTATGATGTCAGATTCAGTTCTGGAAACTAAAACTGAATCTGTCTAAATGTCCATCAGAGGTTCTGCAGAGGTTCTGCAGCTTCTTCTGTTATTTTTGCTCTAAAAGGAAACTTCAGAACTTCTGTTCCTGGTTTCTTCTCTTCCAGCTCATTACGGACCACGAACACGAAGGTCAGCAGCTCCGAGTCGGACCAGTCCAGCACCGAGACGGACAGCACGGTCAAATCCCAGGAGGAGAGGACGGGGCCCGCGGGACAGCTGGACCCCCAGGAGCTGGCCCAGAAGATCCTGCAGGAGACCCAGAGCCACATGGAGGCCGTGGAGAACCTGCAGAACATCAGGGGGGCCACTCTGAGGGGGGCCGCGGGCCGGGACCACGCCCACGGCAGACGGCCGTCCCAGTCCACGCCCGCCACCCCCACCGCCACCGGGGCGCGGGCGTTCCAGCCCTCCGAGACCAGCGCCTTCACCAGACCTCCCAGCAGATCCAGTCTGAAGGCCTGTTTCTCTCCTCTTTCCATCAAAACTCCGCCCCCGGCTCCGCCCAAACCGCCGTCCCGCTCCTCGTCGCTGCAGAGGATCAGCTGCAGCAGTCCGGCGGACTCTTCTTCTTCTGTGGTGGCGGGGAAGAGTCCGGCGGACTCTTCTTCTTCTGTGGTGGCGGGGAAGAGTCCAGCGGACTCTTCTTCTTCTGTGGTGGCGGGGAAGAGTCCAGCGGTTCCTCCAGATGTGCGGCTCAGACTGAAATGCTCCGCCTCACCTTCACGCTCTCCTGCTGACTCCGCCCCCTCCCCATCCCTCTCCTACTCCTCCGCGGGGTCCAGCCCGGCGAACACCCCCGAGCTCAGCCGGGCCCAGCGGGACCACAGACTCCAGTCGGCCCACAGCCTGAGGAGCTTCTGGGCCGGCGTGGGCCAGAACCAGAACCAGGAGCCCTGTCCGGGCAGCTTGCTCCGAGGGGGGGGCAGGAAGATGAGCGCGGTTCAGAGGGACGTCCTCGGTTTGCTGAACCTGTCGCCGCGACACGAGTCGCTCAGGAGACGCTCGGACCCGCCCGAGGACGGCGGCGGCGCCGCCCACAGACCGAACGGTCACCAGAAACGGGACAAGCCTCCTCCGTCTTCACCCGCCGGTCCCTCAAACTCCAAAGGAGGCGTGAGACTGTCCTCCGGTAACGGATACAAGCTGCTGTCCCCCGGACAGTTCTTCCCGTCCTCTAAATGTTGAGTCCGGATGTTCGTCCTGCTGACTCGGGTTCTGTGTTTGTACAGTAACGGAACCAGATGTTTCTGGGGTTTTTTCCACACGGATTAAATTTTTCAAACTTCCTGCTGAAGACGAGACAGTTTCTGTTTTTATCACCTGAAGGGTGTAAATGATCGAGGGATGCACGATAACCGATACCGATAACCGATAACGATAACCGATACCGATACTATGAACAAAATCAAAAACAGTTTGGACTCTTTAAATGAACAGATATTTATTTTTTCCAATAAAAACTATTGTCAAGCCTCTCAAACATTTTCATAAAGCTATCAAACAAACCTATTTGATATCTCACATCAACTTAAATAAGGTTCATTACTGACTGATATAAAAATAAAGGCTCCTTGAACTGATGGAAATACATGCATCAGAATTACTAACTGAAAAAGATTAACATTAAAAGGATTTTGGCTTGTGGTTCCATTTAAATTAATACCTTTATTTAAAGTAAATGAGGTTGAGTAGTTTTTGTTTTTATTTTTAAATCTCATGGAAGCTTTAGATGAGAGGAATGAGGGAGAGGAGAGACTGCTGCTGGATTGCCCATGTTAGCATTAGCTTCCGTTAGCTCACGTTAGCGTGATTTCAAAACTCCATGGAAGTGATTGTTATGTTGTAGGTGGCTGATCAGGTTTTACGTATTAAAGCTTGTGCTTCCCTCCTCGTAGAATTCACTCGGAGGATTCGTCACAAATAACCACCAAACTATCTTCTTCTGAAACTTTAACCAAGTTCCACGCCGCCATGTTTGTTGTGATCAGTGCTGTGCTGCAGGCTGCATTCAAGGTGGAACGTAAATTCCCACGTTCCCTCGTTTGCTAGTCGTTCTTTCAGCCTTTTCTATTTTTTTTCTTTTTTTATGTGTAACATGAGGGAAAATACTGCGAATATCAATTAAAGTCAGCAACTACTAAAATTATGACCGAGTTAACGAGTTGTTTTCTGGCATGAGGGGGTATTCTTGATTTTCCTGATTGAGTAATCATTTTTCTGATTATGCCGACGTCACTTGAACGTAACATTCACTGTTGGTCATTCAAGGCTCAGAGGGAGCGAGACACTGCTGCGTTGACAGAAATATAAATGTTATCGGGGCTATTCGTCGTGATATCGGACTTATCGGGATGACGTCATAATTTCCTGATATCGGCCCGATAGTTATCGGATCGATAGTTATCGGATCAATAGTTATCGTGCACCCCTAAAATGATCTGAACGTGACGACGGTGCTTTCTCCAACACTGACCCAAGTGTTGGAGTCTCTGGCTTTAATGTGCGTCGTGTCTAAACTAAACGCTCACTACGTTTGTGTAAGTCCACATGAATCTGATCTGGATTTATTCTGGAATAATTACTGTTGTTCAGTTCCATTTGAGTTGTTTTTCAGTCCTTATTACACGTTTTATAAAGAGGATTAAAACACTTTAATGGATTTAAATGTGTGGTTGAGTGCTTGAAGTTTCTAAAGTTCACTTTTGAAGCAGTTTCACTCAAACCTACGTTCAGAATACAAATAAAAATGCTCCTTTTTTATTTATTTTTTGTTGTATTTTTGTGTTGTGAGAACATCATGAACACAGTTGAGATGTTCTGACTGGTTCTGGAGGAGCAGCAGCTGCTGGATCAGACCAAACTCAGGTAAACGAGGATGCACCTGCGACCAGCAGCGTGTCCTGGTGGAGAAACGAGGATCAACACCTTTCTGGTGGCAGTGGAGGCCAGGAATCGAACCATCGACCTCCAGCTGAGCTCCTCCTCAATCAGCAGATTCATCTTCAGATCATATTTGTGTGTGAGCTTGCTGTCTTTCTCCTTAGATGTTTAACTGCAGTGTTACAGGTTCCTCTCCTCCTTCCAAACTGCAGCAGATGTTTCTGCTGGTTTCAGGATCACAGTTTACTGCAGATGTTCACCAGCCAGGGTTGGACATGTTGGAAATAAATATAAGTAAGACAGATATGTTACTGCACTGGTAGAAGGACGCGGGAGGCGAAGGAGACCAACGAGGAGATGACTGGAGGAGGACAGACGGTTCAGAAGACGGCTGAGATGGAGACAGTTGATCTGCTGTGAGACCCCTGAAGGGAAACCCCAAAGTTCCTGTTAGCATCAGCTCTGTGTCTAATAATCACTGCTTCATTTATTTATTCTGTTTAAAAAAAAGACATGTTTTTATCTTCTTAAATTAAAGTACATGGAATATATGAAATTAAAAAACACTGTTTTAACACAAGTATGTACATATGATTAAAAAAAAACCCTGATCTTTACCTGCAAACTTGATAAACAGCAATGTCAGACACTTTATTGTACTTTATTTAAATCATTTTATTTATTCCAGAGGGGAAACACAATAATAATTATTACTATTAACATCAATATCCCGAATTTTAGATCAATAATACATGTAATGTAATCATAAATATAAATTAATATCGTATTTTTTTTATTCGCGTGTTTTATGGTTCATATGTAGAATTTGTCAGACTGTTGTAAAATAAATCTCCGAGAATGTTGAGGCCAAAATAATCTCATGAGAATCTTTTACCAACTGTAGCGGGACTTCAGGCGTCTCTTTAACTAATTTAGATAAAACTGAACATTAAAAGGAAACATTAAAAAGTAAAAAATCTTTTCTGCGGAATGACAAAGTCGTAGCATCACTTCAGTTCCTACACGACGCGTAAACATCGGCGGACCGGAAGAAGAAGGAGGAGCAACAGCCAACATGGACGTCACGACAGAGAGCGCGTGGGACAGTTTACCTGTAAAACTCCACGCGGGGATTTTAGAAACCCTGGACGAGCTGAAGTTCACCCACATGACACCTGTGCAGGTGAGTGTGCCGCTCTGGCGCGTGTTTGTGTCCGCCCCCTCTTGTCGTCCGTCACGTCACGTGTTTCTGTTCCTTCCAGGCCGCGTGCGTTCCGCTGTTCCTGAGCAACAAGGACGTCGCTGCGGAGGCGGTGAGTTTATCCGGTTAAAGTGTCTGTTTTTAATCCGTTAACGGCTTTATTTCACATATCTGAGGCCGGAGCTTGATGCGGGTGGAGTGTCAAACCTTATCTCTCAAAATAAATACAATTAAATCACGGAAACTGCGTGAAAACCGATTTGAGACGTTTTTTTTTATTGAAGCAGTTTGAAACAGAATATAAAAGACTTCTTCTAACTGACGTTAATCAGACTAAACTTCCTCAGTTTTCGGTCAGTTAGGACTGAATAGAAATGATTTCTGTGTATAATAATAAGAGTTTTTTTTCTGTTAGTTTCTCCAGAGTCAGAAGTTTCCCTCCATCTCTTCAGTATCCGGTATCTTTGTCTTTTAAATGTCTGACTTCAGTCAAACCTGTTTGGTTTCATCCAGAAACTTCTCTCAGTAGTTTTCTGAATCTTGGTCTTTGTGGTGTCCCCTCCAGGACATGGACTCTGTGGTCCTGAAGTCTCTCAGTAACTAATCTGGTGGTGCGTTCAGGGTCAACGTGATGAAACCAATCTGGTGGTGCGTTCAGGGTCAACGTGATAAAAATTAATCTGGTGGTGCGTTCAGGGTCGACGTGATGAAACTAATCTGGTGGTGCGTTCAGGGTCAACGTGATGAAACTAATCTGGTGCGTTCAGGGTCAACGTGATGAAACTAATCTGGTGGTGCGTTCAGGGTCAACGTGATGAAACTAATCTGGTGGTGCGTTCAGGGTCAACGTGATGAAACTAATCTGGTGGCGCGTTCAGGGTCAACGTGATGAAACTAATCTGGTGGCGCGTTCAGGGTCAACGTGATGAAACTAATCTGGTGGCGCGTTCAGGGTCAACGTGATGAAACCAATCTGGTGGCGCGTTCAGGGTCAACGTGATGAAACTAATCTGGTGGCGCGTTCAGGGTCAACGTGACGAAATTAATCTGGTGGTGCGTTCAGGGTCAACGTGACGAAACTAATCTGGTGGTGCGTTCAGGGTCAACGTGACGAAACTAATCTGGTGGTGCGTTCAGGGTCAACGTGATGAAACTAATCCGGTGGTGCGTTCAGGGTCAACGTGATGAAACTAATCCGGTGGTGCGTTCAGGGTCAACGTGATGAAACTAATCCGGTGGTGCGTTCAGGGTCAACGTGATGAAACTAATCTGGTGGCGCGTTCAGGGTCAACGTGACGAAACTAATCTGGTGGCGCGTTCAGGGTCAACGTGACGAAATTAATCTGGTGGTGCGTTCAGGGTCAACGTGACGAAACTAATCTGGTGGTGCGTTCAGGGTCAACGTGCGTTCAGGGTCAACGTGATGAAACTAATCTGGTGGTGCGTTCAGGGTCAACGTGATGAAACTAATCTGGTGGTGCGTTCAGGGTCAACGTGATGAAACTAATCTGGTGGTGCGTTCAGGGTCAACGTGATGAAATCTGGTGGTGCGTCAGGGTCAACGTGAAACTAATCTGGTGCGTTCAGGTCAACGTGATGAAACTAATCTGGTGGTGCGTTCAGGGTCAAACGTGATGAAACTAATCTGGTGGCGCGTTCAGGGTGAACGTGATGAAACTAATCTGGTGGCGCGTTCAGGGTCAACGTGATGAAACTAATCTGGTGGCGCGTTCAGGGTCAACGTGATGAAACTAATCTGGTGGCGCGTTCAGGGTCAACGTGATGAAACTAATCTGGTGGCGCGTTCAGGGTCAACGTGATGAAACTAATCTGGTGGCGCGTTCAGGGTCAACGTGATGAAACCAATCTGGTGGCGCGTTCAGGGTCACGTGATGAAACTAATCTGGTGTGGCGCGTTCAGGGTCAACGTGACGAAAAATCTGGTGGCGCGTTCAGGGTCAACGTGACGAAACTAATCTGGTGGTGCGTTCAGGTGTCAACGTGCGTTCAGGGTCAACGTGATGAAACTAATCTGGTGGTGCGTTCAGGGTCAACGTGATGAAACTAATCTGGTGGTGCGTTCAGGGTCAACGTGATGAAACTAATCCGGTGGTGCGTTCAGGGTCAACGTGATGAAACTAATCCGGTGGTGCGTTCAGGGTCAACGTGATGAAACTAATCCGGTGGTGCGTTCAGGGTCAACGTGATGAAACCTGACTGACCTAAAACAGGAAAAGTTTATTCTGATTTAATGTCAGACGTGGAGGGAAAAAAGGTTTTATGTGTTTTTATGCAGTGATGGAAACTTCTGGTTTCAACTATATTTAATTTAATTTAGTATCTATTTAGAATATAATCTATGATAATATTATATTAATAAACCGATGGTGCTGCTTGTTTTTAATTAGTCATTTAATTCTAGAACCTAACGATCACGAAGACGCTCATCAGGGTGTTTATTTAGTTTTTTATTGTTTGGTTAGAAAGTGACTTTTCACCATAAAATCACCAATTTCACAAAACAGCTGCTTTCTAACTTAAAATTTAAACTTTCTCAGAATTGCAGATTTTTTTTTTTTAAATGAAAATTACAACGTTGTCATGAATTTGTGAGTCTTTTGTCGTAAAAACAGGAATTTCTGCTGTAAAAATGTGAAACAAAAACTTTTGTCATAAAGTCTCAAACTTTGCAAAATCAAACTTTAACATTATCACATCACATGTTAACATTGTTGCATTCTAACTTTTTTTTCTAATAAAACAACTTTGTCATAAAATATATACAAATTATGATTTTTATGTCCTTAAAAAAAATCAAACGTTTTTATTGTAAAATTGCAACTTTGTTGTGAAAAGCAAATTTTTTTTGTTAATTTCACAAAAATCACAACTTTTTTTTGTAAAATCGTGAATTTTACAAAACCACGACTTTAAGATTTAATGCGACGGCTTTTTTGTGGTGAAACGGTGAAAAAAATCGCAGCTTTTTGACGTAAAACTGCAGCTGGACGTCGTTTTACGGGAAAAAACCGTCTCATCTGCTTTTAGCGAAGCGTCATCCAGCTGGAGCGGTCGTCCACATCTGGACTCAGAGGACGTTTCCTGATCAGAAGGACTCTGAGGGTTCATTATTAATTAATTAATTATTAGTTAATTTATTAGTTGGAGGTCTGAATATTCGATCTGAAAGAAGCAGGAGGTTCCTTCAGATCTGTCAGCGTGATTCCACCAAAGAAAAATGAATTATTAGACTTTAATTAATTAAATTCATTTGTATTCCGTTCAGGTGTCCTTTAGGACTCCACAGACGGACGAGTTTAGTGTCTTTCTTTCTCACTTCGGTTGGTTTCTCTCCAGGTGACAGGAAGCGGGAAAACGCTGGCGTTTGTCATCCCTGTTATAGAGATGCTCCTGAAACGAGACGAGAAGCTGAAGAAGATGCAGGTAGATTCTGAATCTAAAGACTGTTGGTGTCAATGTTCTGAGGACTCGTCCCTCCATCTGAGGACTCGTCCCTCCATCTGTGGACTCGTTCCTCCGTCTGAGGACTCGTCCCTTCACCTGAGGACTCGTCCCTCCAGCTGAGGACTCGTCCCTCCAGCTGTGGACTCGTCCCTCCAGCTGAGGACTCGTCCCTCCAGCTGAGGACTCGTTCCTCCATCTGTGGACTCGTCCCTCCTCCGTCTGAGGACTTGTCCCTCCAGCTGAGGACTCGTTCCTCCAGCTGAGGACTCGTTCCTCCATCTGTGGACTCGTCCTCCTCCGTCTGAGGACTCGTCCCTCCAGCTGAGGACTCGTTCCTCCAGCTGAGGACTCGTTCCTCCATCTGAGGACTCGTCCCTCCTCCGTCTGAGGACTCGTCCCTCCAGCTGAGGACTCGTTCCTCCAGCTGAGGACTCGTTCCTCCATCTGTGGACTCGTCCCTTCAGCTAAGGAGTCGTCCCTCCAGCTGTGGACTCGTTCCTCTAGCTGAGGACTCGTTCCTCCGTCTGAGGACTCGTCCCTCCAGCTGTGGACTCGTCCCTCCAGCTGTGGACTCGTCCCTCCATCTGTGGACTCGTTCCTCCGTCTATCTGTGGACTCGTCCCTCCAGCTGAGGACTCGTTCCTCCAGCTGAGGACTCGTTCCTCCAGCTGAGGACTCGTCCCTCCATCTGAGGACTCGTCCCTCCAGCTGAGGACTCGTCCCTCCAGCTGAGGACTCGTCCCTCCAGCTGAGGACTCGTTCCTCCAGCTGAGGACTCGTCCTCCTCTGAGGACTCGTCCTCCAGCTGAGGACTCGTTCCTCCAGCTGAGGACTCGTCCCTCCATCTGAGGACTCGTTCCTCCAGCTGAGGACTCGTCCCTCCATCTGAGGACTCGTTCCTCCAGCTGAGGACTCGTTCCTCCTAGCTGAGGACTCGTCCCTCCAGCTGTGGACTCGTCCCTCCAGCTGTGGACTCGTCCTCCATCTGAGGACTCGTCCCTCCATCTGTGGACTCGTCCCTCCATCTGAGGACTCGTCCCTCCAGCTGTGGACTCGTCCCTCCAGCTGTGGACTCGTCCCTCCAGCTGTGGACTCGTTCCCTCCATCTGTGGACTCGTTCCTCCGTCTATCTGTGGACTCGTCCCTCCATCTGAGGACTCGTCCCTCCATCTGTGGACTCGTTCCCTCATCTGAGGACTCGTCCTCCACTGACTCGTCCCTCCACTGTGGACTCGTCCTCCTCCCTGATGGACTCGTTCCCTCCATCTGAGGACTCGTTCCTCCAGCTGAGGACTCGTTCCTCCAGCTGAGGACTCGTCCCTCCGTCTGAGGACTCGTCCCTCCGTCTGAGGACTCGTTCCTCCAGCTGAGGACTCGTCCCTCCAGCTGAGGACTCGTTCCTCCAGCTGAGGACTCGTCCCTCCAGCTGAGGACTCGTTCCTCCAGCTGAGGACTCGTCCCTCCATCTGAGGACTCGTTCCTCCAGCTGAGGACTCGTTCCCTCCATCTGAGGACTCGTCCTCCGCTGAGGACTCGTTCCTCCAGCTGAGGACTCGTCCCTCCCTGAGGACTCGCTGAGGACTCGTTCCTCCAGCTGAGGACTCGTCCCTCCAGCTGAGGACTCGTTCCTCCAGCTGAGGACTCGTCCCTCCAGCTGAGGACTCGTTCCTCTGTCTATCTGAGGACTCGTTCCTCCATCTGTGGACTCGTTCCTCCAGCTGAGGACTCGTTCCTCCGTCTATCTGAGGACTCGTTCCTCCATCTGTGGACTCGTTCCTCTAGCTGAGGACTCGTTCCTCTGTCTATCTGAGGACTCGTCCCTCCATCTGTGGACTCGTTCCTCCAGCTGAGGACTCGTCCTCCTCTCGTCCTCCATCTGAGGACTCGTTCCTCCATCTGTGGACTCGTTCCTCCAGCTAAGGACTCGTTCCTGGACTCGTCCTCCATCTGAGGACTCGTTCCTCCATCTGTGGACTCGTCCCTCCAGCTGTGGACTCGTCCCTCCAGCTGTGGACTCGTCCCTCCATCTGTGGACTCGTTCCTCCGTCTATCTGTGGACTCGTCCCTCCAGCTGAGGACTCGTTCCTCCATCTGAGGACTCGTCCCTCCATCTGTGGACTCGTCCCTCCATCTGAGGACTCGTCCCTCCAGCTGCGGACTCGTCCCTCCAGCTGACTGGACTCGTCTCCTCCTCTGTGGACTCGTTCCTCCCTCTGAGGACTCGTTCCTCCATCTGAGGACTCGTTCCTCCAGCTGAGGACTCGTTCCCTCCCTCTGAGGACTCGTTCCTCCCTCCTCTGAGGACTCGTTCCTCCAGCTGAGGACTCGTCCCTCCAGCTGAGGACTCGTTCCTCAAGCTGAGGACTCGTCCCTCCAGCTCCTGAGGACTCCAGTGAGGACTCGTTCCTCCAGCTGAGGACTCGTTCCCTCCATCTGTGGACTCGTCCTCCATCTGAGGACTCGTTCCTCCAGCTGAGGACTCGTCCCTCCATCTGAGGACTCGTCCCTCCATCTGAGGACTCGTTCCTCCAGCTGAGGACTCGTCCCTCCATCTGTGGACTCGTCCCTCCATCTGTGGACTCGTTCCTCCATCTGAGGACTCGTTCCTCCATCTGTGGACTCGTCCCTCCATCTGTGGACTCGTTCCCTCCTCTGTGGACTCGTCCCTCCAGCTGTGGACTCGTCCCTCCAGCTGTGGACCTCGTTCCTCCATCTGAGGACTCGTTCCCTCCATCTGCTGGACTCGTCCCTCCATCTGTGGACTCGTTCCCTCCTCTGAGGACTCGTCCCTCCATCTCTGGACTCGTTCCCTCCAGCTGAGGACTCGTTCCCTCCATCTGTGGACTCGTTCCTCCAGCTGAGGACTCGTTCCTCCAGCTGAGGACTCTCTCTGAGGACTCGTCCTCCATCTGAGGACTCGTCCCTCCAGCTGAGGACTCGTCCCTCCATCTGAGGACTCGTTCCCTCCAGCTGGACTCTGAGGACTCGTTCCTCCAGCTGAGGACTCGTCCCTCCAGCTGAGGACTCGTCTCGTCCTCCAGCTGAGGACTCGTCCCTCCAGCTGTGGACTCTCCGTCTCGTTCCTCTCTGAGGACTCGTTCTCCCTCCATCCTGAGGACTCGTCCCTCCATCTGAGGACTCGTTCCTCCAGCTGAGGACTCGTTCCTCCAGCTGAGGACTCGTTCCTCCAGCTGAGGACTCGTTCCTCTAGCTGAGGACTCGTCCCTCCATCTGAGGACTCGTCCTCTAGCTGAGGACTCGTTCCCTCCCCTGATCCTGTGAGGACTCGTCCCTCCACCTGAGGACTCGTCCCTCCTGAGGATCTGAGGACTCGTCCCGTCCCTCGTCCTCCTGAGCTGAGGACTCGTCCCTCCTCTCTCTGTGGACTCGTCCCTCCATCTGCTGGACTCGTCCCTCCACTCTCTGAGGACTCGTCTCCCTCAGGATCCCTCTAGCTGAGGACTCGACTCGTCCTCCATCTGAGGACCTCCTCGTCCCTCCATCTGAGGACTCGTCCCTCCCATCTGAGGACTCGTCCCTCCACCTGAGGACTCCTTCCTCTCTCTGTGACTCGCTGAGGACTCGTCCCTCCATCTGAGGACTCCGCTGGACTCGTCCCTCCATCTGTGGACTCGTCCCTCCATCTGAGGACTCTGAGGACTCGTCCCTCCACCTGAGGACTCCTTCCTCTCTCTGTGGACTCGTCCCTCCATCTGTGGACTCGTCCCTCCATCTGTGGACTCGTCCCTCCATCTGAGGACTCGTCCCTCCATCTGAGGACTCGTCCCTCCATCTGAGGACTCGTCCCTCCATCTGAGGACTCGTCCCTCCACCTGAGGACTCCTTCCTCTCTCTGTGGACTCGTCCCTCCGTCTGTGGGCTCGTTCCTCCAGCTGAGGACTCGTCCCTCCAGCTGAGAACTCGTCCCTCCAAGCTGAGGACTCGTCCCTCCATCTGTGGACTCGTCCCTCCAGCTGAGGACTCGTTCCTCCGTCTGGTTCACTCTTGCCATTTTTTCAGTATCAGTGTTCAGTTGTCCTGAGTGTAGACGATGTCCTGTTGTTGTCATGGAGACATGGATATTTTTTGACATATAAGCCAAACTACTAAAAGAAAGCACCAGTTATAGTCCAGTTAACCCAGTAAACCCAGTAAACCCAGTAGTTGGACTCACTGCGGAGCTGTTGTCTCCTGCAGGTCGGCGCTCTGGTCATCACCCCCACGAGGGAACTGGCCGTCCAGATCAGCGAAGTGATGGAGAAGTTTCTCCAGAAGTTTCCACAGTTTACGTGAGTAGAAGACGACTGCAGGTGTTTCCTCCAGAACCGTCGGTCCTTCAGAACCGTCGGTCCTCCAGAACCGTCGGTCCTCCAGAACCGTCGGTCCTCCAGAACCGTCGGTCCTTCAGAACCGTCGGTCCTCCAGAACCGTCGGTCCTCCAGAACCGTCGGTCCTTCAGAACCATCGGTTCTTCAGAACCGTCGGTTCTTCAGAACCGTTGGTCCTCCAGAACCGTCGGTCCTCCAGAACCGTCGGTTCTTCAGAACCGTCGGTCCTCCAGAACCGCCGGTCCTCCAGAACCGTCGGTCCTCCAGAACCGTCGGTCCTTCAGAACCGTCGGTCCTCCAGAAGAACCGTCCTCCGGTCAGAACCGCCGGTCCTCCAGAACCGTCGGTCCTCCAGAACCGTCGGTCCTCCAGAACCGTCGGTCCTCCAGAACCGTCGGTGCTCCAGAACCGTCGGTCCTCCAGAACCGTCGGTCCTCCAGAACCGTCGGTTCTTCCTGGTTAAATGTTGCCGTTGTCGGTTTCTCAGGCAGATTTTACTGATCGGTGGCAGCAACCCAGCGGAGGACGTGGAGAAGTTCAAGGATCAGGGGTGAGTAGCTCTGGTTCTGATCCGGTAAAACTTTAACAACGTGATCCACAAGCTTCAGTCGTTAAAAAAAGTAATTACTATTTTTATTGTTTATTAACTTTTCTGGGAACGTTCAGAGCGAACATCGTAATCGCGACGCCCGGCCGCCTGGAGGACATGTTCAGGAGGAAGTCCGAGGGTCTGGACCTGGCCAGCGGTGTCAGGAGTCTGGACGTTCTGGTTCTGGATGAGGCCGACAGACTCCTCGACATGGGTCTTCGAGGCTAGGTACGAGGTCCACGTCTGCGGTCGTTGTGAGAAGCTAGCATACATCTGCTAATAGATCCTAATAGATGTCTAGATCAGCCTTTCTCAACCTGTTTCAGTCACGACACCCCAGAGTAAAATATAATCTAAAGACACGCTGCATCACTCCGACTGTAAACGCATTATTAGCCTTATCGCTAGCAGCTAGCTTTGGTAGCTATGGAGCAGATTCAGAGCTGGTGGATGAAGGCTTGATGAAGAAGTCGGCTCCTCTGTGATGTTCCGTTCCTGTGGGGCTTTTCTTTTTAGAAAACCATCCATGATGCTGCTAAAAAGTTCTCTTTGCTATCTGTGAAATAAAATTCCAGCGGTCAAATGATATTACGACGTAAGCTAACTGGGCAGTCACGTTGACCTTACGCTGACCCCGTACTGACATTGTTAACATGTGAGACATATTTTATTATTCATTTCATGTCCAATTATGTATCTTATTTATTTATTCATTTATTCATTCATAGGCAAAAAGTATGTATTTATGTATGCATTCATATATTTATACAGTGCTAACTTTACTTACGAAATTAATTGGTTCTGGAAATAGTTTCGTAACCTGAAAATTTCTTAAGTAGAAACACGTTTTCCACCTAAATGCTCTAATCCGTTCCAAGCCCCCCAAAATTCAAACTTTTTTTTTTTTTTTATAAATTATAAATAATACATGAAATGACATAAAAACCTGTAAGAAATACATGTTAGAACTAGAAAAGCACTCAGAGAGTAGGCATTTGCCGGTTGTGCTAGTAAAAGTGGCATATTATGCTAGTGGCAGTGCTCGTTTTTTGCCCAAATTATTCTCGCTTTTCAAAATTATGCTACTTTTTAAAAAATTATTCTGTGCACAAACTTCACAACTCACAAGACAAGTTTGAAAATGTATTTTATTAACCCTGGCCTGACGTTCTGGGCCCGGTTGTTCAAAACCTGGGTAACTTTATCCGGTAATTAGGCCTATACGGCGGATAAATCTGCTATCCAGCGGATAGCTATCCAGCTAACAAAAATAGGTTGCACAAAACCTGGATACGCTATCCAGGCTTTGTGCAACCTATTTTTGTTTGTTGTACAACCTATTTTTGTACCTATACCTTGCTATCCTTGGATAGCTTGCTAACCAGTGGGACTGAGACACAGACTTCCGGTTCCGTTTCATCGAATTCCCGCCGTATCTCAACACATCTAAAAAGCAATCGCAAAATAGGAGTGGAACCAACTGTTAAAGGTAATCTATCGTTTTTAGTAGCTGAGATCTTCGTTTTCTTGAATTTATTCTAAAATTGTGCTATTAAGACAAAAAAATATACGGATTATGCTAGCAGTGCTACTTTTGGAAAAAGGGTAAAAATTATGCTCAATTCCTCAGATTATGCCAAAAATTATGCTAGCACAATCGGCAAGAGCCTAGCAGAGAGCGCAGACCTCCAATAAGCGCAACAATTATCGAAAAATTGAAAGTGATCCAGAATCCAGGATTTCTTCCGGATCAAACCCAAAATGAAATCAGTTCTTCCTTTTCAGATTTCCGACAACTCCTGAAAATGTAATCAAAATCCATCCAGAACTTTTAGAGTTATCTTGAACACAGACAGACAGATAAACGCTGGTAAAAACATAACCTCCTTGGCGGAGGTAAAAATTGTTTGTTTACCTGGTTGCTGGGTTACGCTCATACAGACAAAGGGCCCTCCTAGCCAATGGGATGCCAGGAAGATGCTAAGCGATAGCCAATGGCAGAGCAGCTCGGACGCACCGCTTTCAAACCGAGATACAGAGCTGACAGCTATGTTTACGTTCAGTGAACTCTGGGAGCTGCGAGTAGCAGCGCTACTGGATTTATGACTTTCGTATCCTGAAATTTCTTTCGTAACAAGAGGCAATATTTTCCCGTTGATGCGATTCGTAACCTGAAAATTTCGTATGTAGGAACGTTCGTTAGTAGAGGTACCGCTGTAGATGAAATGTCAGAATAGGTCATTTTTTTTGACGACACCCCGGTTGAGAAAGGCTGGATTAGATAATGTGGTTGTTGGCGGGAAAGCTGAAGCAACGCAGCAGCCGGAGGAGCGGTGAAGCTAACGCCGCCTCCGTTTGTGTTTCCAGCCTGAACACCATCCTGAGCTACCTGCCCAAACAGCGGCGCACCGGGCTGTTTTCGGCCACGCAGACGCAGGAGCTGGAGAAGCTGGTGAGGGCCGGACTCAGGAACCCCGTACGCATCACCGTCAAGGAGAAAGGCCTGGCCGCCGCCGCCGCGGCGCAGAAGACCCCGTCCAGGCTGTCCAACTACTACACCGTGAGTGACGCGGCGGTCGACCCAGAAATAAAGCAGCGACGCGACGCAGCAACGTCCTTGTGTTTCAGATTTGTAGAGCGGAGGAGAAGTTCAACAACCTGGTGGCGTTTCTGAGGCAGCACAAGCACGAGAAGCTCCTGGTCTTCTTCAGGTGTGTTTACCTGCACACGGCGTGCGTTTGTATCCGTGGTTCTTCTGTTTTTTTTTAAACCTCTGCTGTGAACTTCTCCAGCACCTGCGCCTGCGTGGAGTACTTCGGCCGAGCCCTGGAGGTGCTGGTCAAGAAGGTGACGGTCCGCTGCATCCACGGAAAGATGAAGAGCAAACGCAACAGCATCTTCGCCGACTTCCGGACCCTGAAGAGGTGACTGAGGGTTCGCAGGTGCAGGTAGTTCTGATCAGGGCGAGGCGTTAAGACTCGGCTTTGGTTTCTGCAGCGGGATCTTGGTGTGCACGGACGTCATGGCCAGAGGCATCGACATCCCTGACGTCAACTGGGTGCTGCAGTACGATCCTCCCAGCAGCGCCAGGTGAGTACCAGACCGTCACCAGACCGTCACCGGACCGTCACCAGACCCAGACCATCAACAGACCCAGACTGTCACCAGACCAGTCACCAGACCCAGACCATCACCAGACCGCCACCAGACCCTCACCAGACCGTCACCAGACCGTCACCAGACCAGACCATCACCAGACCGTCACCAGACATCACCAGACCGTCACCGTCACCAGACCCAGACCATCACCAGACCGTCACCACCGTCACCAGACCATCACCAGTCACCAGACCATCACCAGACCGTCACCAGACCATCACCAGACCGTCACCAGACCATCACCAGACCGTCACCAGACCCAGACCATCACCAGACCGTCACCAGACCCAGACCATCACCAGACGTCACCAGACCGTCACCAGACCACCAGACCATCACCAGACCGTCACCAGACCCAGACCATCACCAGACCGTCACCAGACCATCACCAGACCGCCACCAGACCCAGACCATCACCAGACCGTCACCAGACACCAGACCATCACCAGACCGTCACCAGACCCAGACCGTCACCAGACTGTCACCAGACCGTCACCAGACCATCACCAGACCGTCACCAGACCCAGACCATCACCATCACCAGACCATCACCAGACCGTCACCAGACCCAGACCATCACCAGACCGTCACCAGACCGTCACCAGACCGTCACCAGACCGTCACCAGACCATCACCAGCCATCCAGACCATCACCAGACCGTCACCACCAGACCATCACCAGACCGTCACCAGAGACCATCACCAGACCGTCAACCAGACCTGTCACCAGACCGTCACCACCACCGTCACCAGACCCAGACCATCACCAGACCGTCACCAGACCAGACCATCACCAGACTGTCACCAGACCAGACCATCACCAGACCGTCACCAGACCGTCACCAGACCGTCCACCAGACCATCACCAGACTGTCACCCAGACCATCACCAGACCGTCACCAGCCAGACACCAGACCATCACCAGACTGTCACCAGACCCAGACCATCACCAGACCGTCACCAGACCCAGACCGTCACCAGACCGTCACCAGACCGTCACCAGACCGTCACCAGACCTGTCACCAGACCATCACCAGACCATCACCAGACCATCACCAGACCGTCACCAGACCGTCACCAGACCCAGACCATCACCAGACCATCACCAGACCATCACCAGACCCAGACCGTCACCAGACCCAGACCATCACCAGACCGTCACCAGACTGTCACCAGACCATCACCAGACCATCACCAGACCATCACCAGACTGTCACCAGACCCAGACCATCACCAGACTGTCACCAGACCGTCACCAGACCATCACCAGACTGTCACCAGACCCAGACCATCACCAGACCGTCACCAGACCGTCACCAGACTGTCACCAGACTGTCACCAGACCCAGACCATCACCAGACTGTCACCATCACCAGACCGTCACCAGACTGTCACCAGACCGTCACCAGACTGTCACCAGACCCATCACCAGACTGTCACCAGACCCAGACCATCACCAGACCGTCACCAGACCATCACCAGACTGTCACCAGATCACCAGACCATCACCAGACCGTCACCAGACCATCACCAGACTGTCACCAGACCCAGATCACCAGACCATCACCAGACCGTCACCAGACCCAGACCATCACCAGACCGTCACCAGACCTGTCACCAGACACCAGACCGTCACCAGACTGTCACCAGACCATCACCAGACTGTCACCACCAGACCATCACCAGACTGTCACCAGATCACCAGACCGTCACCATCACCAGACCGTCACCAGACTGTCACCAGAGTCACCAGACCTGTCACCACCAGACCCAGACCATCACCAGACTGTCACCATCACCAGAGACCATCCCACAGACCGTCACCAGACTGTCACCAGACCACCAGACCACCAGACTGTCACCAGACCATCACCAGACCGTCACCAGACCACCAGACCTGTCACCAGACCCAGACCATCACCAGACCGTCACCAGACCTGTCACCAGACCCAGACCATCACCAGACCGTCACCAGACCCAGACCATCCCCAGACTGTCACCAGACCATCACCAGACCACCACCCAGACCATCACCAGACTGTCACCAGACCGTCACCAGACTGTCACCAGACCCAACCAGATCACCAGACCAGACCCACCAGACCATCACCATCACCAGACCGTCACCAGACCGTCACCAGACTGTCACCAGACTGTCACCAGACCCAGACCATCACCAGACCGTCACCAGACCATCACCAGACCTGTCACCAGACCATCACCAGACTGTCACCAGACCCAGACCATCACCAGACTGTCACCAGACCGCCACCAGACCAGACCGTCACCAGACCGTCACCAGACTGTCACCAGACCATCACCAGACCGTCACCAGACCCAGACCATCACCAGACCGTCACCAGACCCAGACCATCACCAGACTGTCACCAGACCGTCACCAGACTGTCACCAGACCCAGACCATCACCAGACTGTCACCAGACCGTCACCAGACCCAGACCACACCAGACCGTCACCAGACCCAGACCGTCACCAGACCGTCACCAGACCCAGACCGTCACCAGACCGTCACCAGACCCAGACCACCACCAGACCGTCACCAGACCGCCACCAGACCATCACCAGAACGTCACCAGACCGTCACCAGACCCAGACCGTCACCACCAGACCGTCACCAGACCCAGACCACCACCAGACCGTCACCAGACCGCCACCAGACCATCACCAGAACGTCACCAGACAGGAATGTTTCTGCCAGCTAAGATGAAAATGGAGGATAGAAATGATGTGGAAATGTTTCTGCTACTGTGAGGATTCAGGAAAGTCTTTGAGGAGTACCACAGGGATCTTGGTTTGGGCCACAGATGTTTATTTGATTGTTTTAGGGGGAAAGAAATTGAAGGAACTTGTTGCTGCAAGTTCATAAAGCCTGGTTTGATGTTGAAGTTGAGCATTTTTGACCTCATGGATCACATGAAGAAAAAAAAAATTAAATAATTGCTCGTTAATCGAAATCATGGTTTGATTTGAGGAGGCGTCACTCAGCCCTGATGGGAGGAGCCACCTCACTGGTGTTTCCATCTCTGGTGTTTGTTGCTCTTTGTTCATCTGGGTTTTTTCTGCTCCTCAGCGCCTTCGTGCATCGATGTGGAAGGACGGCGCGTATCGGTAACTACGGCAACGCCCTCGTTTTCCTGCTGCCGATGGAGGAGTCGTACGTCAACTTCCTGTCCATCAACCAGAAGGTGAGTCCAGTGGAACCGATGGCTTTAATGGATTTATTTTAACATGATGGTGAGCAGAGGTGTCACATTCAGGTTTTGGTGGATCATCGACTGGACTGTCGGTGCGTCTTTGACGTCGCGGCCGGCTGGTGTGTTGAGAGAGAAGTTAAACGGTCCCTGGTGGTTTCCATGACATAGTTGAGCTCTGGTTTTAATGTCGGCAGCTCTTTATCCATAGGTGTAGGTCTTTAGACTCCTCCCCCTTCGGTCTCGAGAGCTTTCCTGTCCTCTTAGAGTCAGAGGTCTCTTGTGTGGCGACGTGACTTGAACACACAGTTGACTATACGTCCAGATGAATCGCGGACCTGGAAATCCAGTTGTACGAAATTTAAGGGTGAATTCCAGTTCCTCCCTCAACCCTCAGTCTCAAAAATGGACGCTCCCATGAAGTCCAAGTGTTGTCCCGATTCATAGAAAGTCAAGTTGAGGGTCAAGTCTGAGGGCCATACCCTCAATATTGAGATTCTCCAGCATCACCCTTGGAATTAAGGGCTACCCAGAAGGCATTGCGTATTTACACCAAAATATCTTTGAAAAGGATGGTGCTGAAAAAAAGCTAACTACGAATGTAGTACAGTCTTTTCATTAATTAAGATATACATGTTACGAAACCATCTTATTGTCTTCGCTATATATATATATGTATATGTATATGTATGTATATATATACATATATATGTATATGTACATGTACATGTATATATATATATATATATATATATATATATATATATATATATATGTGTGTGTGTGTGTGTGTATATATATGTATATATATCGGCAGGAAGGTCCCCCATATGATCCAGGTCCTGCTCAAGGTTTCTTCCTCTTAAAGTGGAGTTTTTCTTTGCCACTGTTTGGTATAAAGGTTTTTTTTCTCCCTACGTGGGAGTTTTTTTACCTGCCATTATCATTGATTGATATTTGCTCGGGGGTCATGCTCTGGGTCTCTGTAAAGCGCCTAGAGACAATTGTCATTGTAACAGACACTATATAAATTGAATTGAATTGAATTAAATTGAATATATATGTATGTATTTGTGTATGTTTATATATATATATATATGTGTGTATATATATATTCACATACATACACATATATAACTACAGTGGTACCTCTACTTACGAACGTTCCTACATACGAAATTTTCAGGTTACGAATCGCATCAACGGGAAAATATTGCCTCTAGTTACGAAAGAAATTTCAGGATAGTAAAGTCATAAATCCAGTAGCGCTGCTACTCGCAGCTCCCAGAGTTTACTGAACGTAAACATAGCTGTCGGCTCTGTATCTCGGTTTGAAAGCGGTGCGTCCGAGCTGTTCTGCCATTGGCTATCGTTAGCATCTTCCTGGCATCCCATTGGCTAGGAGGGCCCCTTGTCTGTATGAGCGTAACCCAGCAACCAGGTAAACAAACAATTTTTACCTCCGCCAAGGAGGTTCTGTTTTTGCTGGCGTTTATCTGTCTGTGTTCAAGATAACTCTAAAAGTTCTGGATGGATTTTGATTAAATTTTCAGGAGTTGTCAGAAATGTGAAAAGGAAGAACTGATTTAATTTTGGTTCTGATCCGGAAGAAATCCTGGATTCTGGATCACTTTCAAATTTTCGATAATTGTTGCGTTTAGTGGAGGTCTGAGCTCTCTGAGTGCTTTTCTAGTTCTAACATGTATTTCTTACAGGTTTTTATGTCATTTCATGTATTATTTATAATTTAAAAATATATATATGTTCGAATTTTGGGGGGCTTGGAACGGATTAGGACATTTATATGGAAAACACGTTTCTACTTACTAAAGTTTCAGGTTACGAAACTACTTCCAGAACCAATTAATTTTGTAAGTAGAGGTACCACTGTATATTATTTTTCTTCTCCTTCGTCGTCGTTTTGTTGACAGACTGGACGTAGCTTTGGCGAAAGACCGCCCCCCACAGTCTGAAGATGTAACTGCACTCAAGGGGCGTCCCATTTCTAAGTCACGAGATAGTCCTGACACTGACTTTGGAGGGTTAAGACTGAGGGTTACATGTGGTTGAACATGTTGGTGCTGCTGTTGGGGAAGTGGGCGTCGACCTCCTGGTTGGTTTAATAGAAAGTCTGAGTCTGATTGGACGTATATCTCTCATTTATAGCCTCTTTATTTTATTTAAAGACTGATACCATCGACTTGTCGTTCCACCAGTGTCCGCTCCAGAAGATAACGCCGATAAAGGACGTGGTGGACGTCCTGCCCAAGGTGAAGGCCATGGCCCTGGCGGACCGAGCCGTGTTCGACAGAGGGATGAGGGCCTTCGTCTCGTACGTCCAGGCCTACGCCAAACACGAGTGCAGCCTCATCTTCAGGGTCAAAGGTGAGAGAACGGAGAACTTCAAAGTCCTTCACGAACCCGTACAAGTCTGACACTCCGGTCTTTGTGCAGATCTGGACTTCGCCTCGCTGGCTCGCAGCTTCGCGCTCCTCCGCCTCCCGAAGATGCCGGAGCTGAAGGGGAAAACGCTCCCTGGTTTCACCGAGACGGCGGTGGACACGGACGCCATCCGCTACAAGGACAAGAACCGGGAGAAGCAGAGGCAGAAGATGCTGGCGGAGGTCAAGGACAAAGACCGCGACGCCGTCCCCAAGAGGAGCTTCGTGAAGAAAGAGGCCTGGTCCAAGCAGAAGAGCAGGAAGGAGCGCCGGAAGAAGGCGGCCAAGAGGAAACACGGCGAGGTATTTACGGTCCGGCTTCATAAAGAGCTTTTTGAGCCTGGGGTCGATGTGTTTACGGTCCTTGTCTTCCTCCAGGTCTCAGACGTGGACGACGACGACATGGACGAGCTTCTAAACGACACCCGCCTCCTGAAGAAGCTCAAGAAAGGCCAAATCACCGAAGACGACTTTGAGCAGCAGCTGATGAGCAGACCGAAGCAGAAACACAAACCCGAAGGCCCGTAGGACCTCCTCAGAACGGAGCCGGACTTGGACATTTAAGGACTTTTATTGAAGACATGTGAGAGGCAGCGTTATAAATAGAGTTTGATGAGTTCGTCGCTGACAGCCGACGGCGTGAGGACGCCCAGGTCCGTGAAGAGGAGGGTGATGAGCGACGGGGGCGTGTAGTCGATCATCGGATGCTCCTCCGACAGGTTCTGGACCGTCTTCAGGGTGTCGGCTTTGTACTGTGGAGTCAACGAGACGAGAGACGTTCAGCGTGGGACGAGGAAAGAAGACGGACTCGGATGAGGGCGAAGTCGTACCTTAAATTTATCTGGAACGTCCTGCTGGTTGAGCGGATACAGACGGACGAACTTGAAGCTCTCCGCTACGACGTAGAAGGGCTTGTTGTGAGCTTTGGAGCAAAGGGCCATCTGGTACGTCCCGATCTGTGGACAAGCATCAACGTCAGACAAGAGGGCAAGAAACAAGCTACACGCTAAAGGAACGGCACAACGCCTCCTACTGCACGAGATGAGCAAAGCTCCACCTGGAACACCTAGAATCAAAATAAACCACCAGTTTCCATGTTGCAACTATTCTCTTATTTTGGTGAAGTGCCATCAGGGGACAACTACGTTACACTTCTGCTATCTGACAACCGCGCACCTGAGGGTGCCCAGGTGTGAAACCCCGCCTCCAGACTGAGTTACTAAATGCAACAAGCTAATAGAAAGCTGAAGAGATCATCTGTAAACGTAGCTTTCCTCCATCCTTTCTACCTTTTCTTCTAAAGGGCTCAACTGTGGATTTAAAAAACTGTCTGCTTCAGTTTATCCATCTTCATGTTTGTATTTCCACCAAATTGCCTCCAACTGTTTATAATAAACCTGCAGAGATGGTTAACGTCCAGAGCAACAGTGGTTTTTAATGGTTGCAGGTTCAACTCCCAGCCTATGGAGCCCCTTTTGGGTCATAATTCAATGAATAAATGAGTCTATTAGTATGAAATATGTATCCATTATTATGAAACTTATTTTATTGTTAATCTTAGTTTAATGCATAATAGTTTATTTCAGAATGGCTTTTTTTTTTTTTTTGTATCTAAGAATGAGTTTTTACATAATAATGACATTTTGCCAGTGGGCGGGGCCAGTGGTTGACCTGCACGCTCATTGGCTGATCCTTCTCCATTCTACGCTCTGACATCGACTAGTTTTGGCCGTGAGGTCCCGTTAGCAGCGGGCCGTGATGTCATCAAGGTGCGCTCCTAGTCCAATTGTAGCTATGGCAGCTTGGACTGAGCTACGGGAAACCTTGACGTTTCTTAGTCGATGTCAACTTTTAACCGTAAACTGAGGTGTATTCTCCCACCTACTGGCCTGGAGTATAACTGCACCTCTCGCCCACTATCGATATTCACTGTTCTGTTGCTTATGCCTGAATGAAAGAGCAGCCAATCACATAAATGGCTCCGCCCTCTCTGCTGTGATTGACACACAAATCATTCTTATGAAAAACAAAACCATTATTATGTAAAAGCTCATTCTGATGAAAAACTAAACCATTATCATAATAATGGGAAATATTTCATAATAATAGACTCATTTATTCGTTGAATTATGACCCAAACGGGGCTCCATACCAGCCTGTGCAACCCTTCACTCGTTCTCTCTAAAGGCCACTAGTGCCATTAAAAAAAAAAAGCGCCGCATCGACTGACCTTCAGACAAACATGGAAGTGATCAATAATCATCACTGGTGCTTTCTGGGAATCCAGTTATGAGAAAATGATGTCTGAGACCGTTTAGATGGACGTCACCACGTCGTTCCTCATAAAGCTACTCGATGTTGCATCACCACTTGTGACCACACGAGGGCAGTATATAAGAAAGTTACCGTGCCAACCAGTGAGGTGCACCTCTACTGGGACGGAGTGGCATTACTACATAGGGTGGCTTTAATATCTTGAAACCTGAAGTTCATCAAGACGATGTCAACTATCATCACACATCCAGTCGTATTTACTTATTTAACCTCTTTGATGATGAGCCCTGATATTGATAATCATCTAATTACTACAAATTAACTTCTGTTTGAATTCCAGAAACTGTTAACTTGTACATAAATGTTCTCATATTTAAAATCTATTAGTGTTACAGTCAGTTGTTTCTGATCTATGACTGAGTACGAGGTTTGACCAGCATCATGTGACCTTGACTGGCAGCCAATCAGGAGCCGTCCCGGTTCTGACCCGCCTCCATCCCGGCTGAGCCGGAACTGACCTTGTTGATGATGCCGCCGCTCTCCACGACTCCCTCCGCCCCGACGATAACCAGGTCCACCTTCTCCAGGACGTACCTGCGGTGACAGGAGACGGTGAGGCCACGCCCCCTGAGTCCACGTACGCCGGGGTCACCTGAAAAACGGGGCTCTGCTCACCCGACCGCCGCATCCAGGACGACCGTCACTGGAACGTTGAGCTTCTTCAGGGCCTCCGCCATCTGGAGGCTGAAGGAGGAAGAGAAATGAGAGAAACACAGACGTGACACGCTGCCCCCGTGTGGTCACGAGTGGTACTGTTACATAGAGCAGTTTGAAATTAATAAACATAAAGGAACACAAAGGGATGCACGATAACTGTTTTTTATAACTGATGACTTTCAGCTCCTAAAGGCCGATAACACACACATATACCTAAGATCATTACATCAATACTATGAACAAAATCAAAAATAGTTTTGACTTTTTAAATGAACAGATATTTATTTTTTCCAATATAAAACTATTGTCAAGCCTCTCAAACATTTTCTTAAAGCTATCAAACAAACCTATTTTATATCTCACATTAACTTAAATAAGGTTCATTACTGACTGATATAAAAAATAAAGGCTCCTTGAACTGATGGAAATACATGCATCAGAATTACTAACTGAAAAAAGATTAACATTTAAAGGATTTTGACTTGTGGTTCCATTTAAATTAATACCTTTAATTAAAGTAAATGAGGTTCAGTAGTTTTTTGTTTTTTTAATCTCATGGAAGCTTTAGATGAGAGGAATGAGGGAGAGGAGAGACTCCTGCTTGCCTGCACACGTTAGCATTAGCTTCCATTAGCGCGATTTCAAAACTCCATGGAAGCGATTGTTATGTTGTAGGTGTCTGATCAGGTTTTACGTATTAAAGCTTGTGCTTCCCTCCTCGTAGAATTCACTCGGAGGATTCGTCACAAATAACCACCAAACTATCTTCTTCTGAAACTTTAACCAAGTTCCACGCCGCCATGTTTGTTGTGATCAGCGCTGTGCTGCAGGCTGCATTCAAGTTGTAACGTAAATTCCTCCGTTCCCTCGTTTGCTAGTTGTTCTTTCAGCCTTTTCTATTTTTTTCTTTTTTTATATGTAACATGTGGGAAAATACTGTGAATATCAATTCAAGTCAGCAACTACTAAAATTATGACGAGTTAACGAGTTGTTTTCTGGCATGAGGGGGTATTCTTGATTTTCCTGATTGAGTAATCATTTTTCTGATTATGCCGACGTTACTTGAACACAACATTCACTGCCGGTCATTCAAGGCTCAGAGGGAGCGAGACACTGCTGTGTTGACAGAAATATAAATGTTATCGGGGCTATTCGTCGTGATATCGGAGTTATCGGGATGACGTCATAATTTCCTGTTATCGGCCCGATAGTTATCGTAAACCGCTAGGTTTTAACATCTGCTACAGTTCCTTTATATTTCATTATGGACCAGTCAATAAAAGTTATTGAACGCTGGTGTCACATATCCAACATTGGTTCAGTTTCATCCATTTGAAAGTGACGAGAAAACTTTATTGACTATAATTGGCGGGAAACTGAAGGTTTGATTCAGGAGACTGAAAAGACTCCGTCCAACACCAGTTAGTCCAAAAATGGGTCCTGACGTCCTGCCGATCTGATCTGTCATTCACTAAACCCCGCCCCTAACTCCGCATCATCATCTGGAGCGGACCGCCTCGGCGCTACTCACCCGGCGCCGTCGGGCTGCGACTCGGTCACGTAGACGGAGAAGCGTTTCTTCTCCGCCGCAGCTTTCTCCAGCACCCGGAGGACGACTCTGGAGAACGAGTGGGTCAGGATTTTCTGGGGGGACGAAGAGAAACGAGGGGGGGTCACTGAAAGCGTCGTGAGCGGGAGCGGCGGCGGCGGCGGTGGCGACGCCGGGCGTGGGCGTGGCGGACTCACAGCGCCGTCTTTGATGAAGGTGTGACAGAGCTTGGCCACTTTGCTCCTGGACATGGAGATCTTCTCCAGGAACAGCTCCCCTCGCTCCTCCATCACCTTCTTGCAGCGGGACAGATCCTGGACAGAGAGACGGACACGTTCAGGAGAAGTTACCTGTCCGGTCAGAGGTCAGAGGTCAGAGGTCAGAGGTCAGAGGTCAGGAGCCTCACCTGGTGCTCCAGAGACGTGAGGCTGATGAAGCGCAGGAACAGCTCTCCTCCAGAGGACACGGCCACGGACGAGTCCTCCCCCTTCAGACAGTCGGTGGCCCACGTCAGACTCTCCCTGAGACCCAGGATGGTCTCACCTGCAGGGACAGAGTCCAGGTGAGGACACACGTTACTGAAGAATAAAAATAAACACGATTCACTTCTACTCAGTTTTATTTCTACAGCGAGTTTACTCCAGACGCTTTATAGTGACCCAGATGGAGGACAGAGAGAGGACGGAGGACAGAGAGAGGATGGAGGACAGAGAGAGGATGGAGGACAGAGAGAGGATGGAGGACAGAGAGAGGATGGAGGACAGAGAGGATGGAGGACAGAGAGAGGATGGAGGACAGGAGGAGAGGAGGACGGAGGACAGAGAGGATGGAGGACAGAGAGAGGATGGAGGACAGGAGGGAGAGGATGGAGGACAGAGAGAGGATGGAGGACAGAGAGGAGGGAGGAGGAGGAGAGAGAGATGGAGGACAGAGAGATGGAGGACGGAGGACAGAGAGGATGGAGGACAGAGAGAGGATGGAGGACAGGAGGAGGACATGGAGGAGAGGACAGAGAGATGAGGACGAGGAGGAGGACAGAGAGGATGGAGGACATGAGAGAGGAGGAGGACAGAGAGAGGAGGACAGAGAGGATGGAGGACAGAGAGAGGAGAGGAGGACAGAGAGAGAGGATAGGGAGGAGAGAGGATGGAGGACAGAGAGAGGACAGAGAGGAGAGGAGAGGACAGAGAGAGGATGGAGGACAGAGAGATGAGGAGGAGGACAGAGAGAGGATGGAGGACAGAGAGGATGGAGGACAGAGAGAGGATGGAGGACAGAGAGAGGATGGAGGACAGACAGAGAGGATGGAGGACAGAGAGAGGATGGAGGACATATAGAGGACATATAGAGAGACAGATTACAGAGGATATTTATTACATATAGAGATAGACATAGAGGACATAGATAAGATGACAGATATAGGAGGATGGAGGACAGAGAGGATTATGTACGGAGGACAGAGAGATATTATTTATTACAGGATAGGGAGATTTAGACAGAGAGAGAGACATATAGAGGACTTAGGACAGAGATAGGATAGGACAGGAGGATTTATTACAGAGAGAGATATATTATTTATTACATATAGGATTTATTATATGGAGGACAGAGAGAGGATGGAGGACATATTATTATTTAGACAGAGAGGATGGAGGACAGATAGAGGACATAGAAAGGAGGACAGATAGAGGATTTATTACATATAGATATATATTGACATAGAGAGGATAGGACATGGATGGAGGACAGAGAGAAGATGGAGGACAGAGAGAGGATGGAGGACACCACTCAGTGGATCCTGAGTGGACGATGAGACATTTGTCCTACAGCTTTGTGTCCAAAACAGTCGCAGCTGATGGACGTTTCAGGTCCGTCTTGTTTTTGCATTTCTACATAGAGTCAGTCCAGTTGGACCAGTGGACCTGCACCAGTCTAGACTGGTTTCTACTGGTTCAAACCCACCTTTGTCTCTCTTCAGGAACTCCAGCAGGGTCCGGATCGCTGCCACAGCGGAGGCCATGTCAGGGTCTTTGCTCATCTGAGCCCCGAAGTACTCCACCAGCTCTGCCCGGGACCAGTTAGAAACCAGTTACAAACCAGTTACAAACCAGTTAGAAACCAGTTAGAAACCAGTTAGAAACCAGTTAGAAACCAGTTAGAAACAAGTTTACACACCAGTTAGAAACCAGTTAGAAACCAGTTTACACACCAGTTTACACACCAGTTACAAACCAGTTACAAACCAGTTTAGACACCAGTTAGAAACCAGTTTACACACCAGTTCACACACCAGTTAAACCATTAGAGCGGCCCAGCAGAGCAGGAAGCTCACACTCACCCTTCTCGTTCATCTCGAAGCCAAAACCAGAATCAAAACAAACCTCAGACGGTTTTATTTCTAAAACAATTAAACGCTGATTGTGACACAAACGGCCTCCGTTCAACACCGGATATTAACGGTACCGACAGATGACGTCACAGACACGGCTCTCAGAAACCCGGGGGGCAGAAAAATACTTTAAAGTTAGTATAAAACGTTTTCTTTTCCTCTTTTTTTTAGTCGCTATGAGCCGACTCATGCGGCGTGTTGGCGCGTCGCAGAGTGATGACGTAACGTTTCATCATCGTTTATGTAGACTCCAGGTGCTGCTCGGAAATATCAGCGTCGGGGTGAGAACTGAGACTTTAACGTGGACACGTCACAATCCCGTCTGTTGATAGAAAAAAAAATAAAATACACTTTTAACTATTTTTTCATAATTTTTATATTTGTTTAATATTTTGTTTGACAAAAACGAAGCCAAACAGAAACAAATAAATAAATAAAGTAAGAATGATAATAATAATAATAATATAATCTAATATAGTGCCGATTCTTATATTTAGTCATTTATTTCTGCATTCTTACAATCGTAGATACTCATCACATTATATTTATTAAAAGAATAAAATAAAATAAATAAAATTGCGATTTTTCCAACGTCCATTCTTGACTGTGAAATCAGGGCTTTTTTTTTTTTTTTTAAAGAAGTTTAGAAGTCTTATAAACTCAGAAATTATTCTCCTTCCCTCTTTTTATCCCTCCGACAGCAATCATGTCACAAAACTAATGATTTTAATAATTTCTTATCAACAAAGATCACAAAAATGACCAGATAAAAAAAAGACACAACCACCTCAGATCAAGAACATTATCACGGATATAAATAAATTTAAAATAAATAACTAGATGTATTTAGATTGAAAGCAGAGGAGGTTCTGCAGTTTTACTTCCGGCCACCAGGTGGCAGCAGGTCTCCTCTGAAGCTCGAGCACGTGCTCGTCTACGTTGTCTTTGTCAGACTTCCACATCTGACTGTGTCATTAAACCGACGAAGATCAGTGAATTAAAGGTTAAAGATAAGATTAAAGATAAATAATAATAAAGAAAAATAAAACAGATGAAACACAAAAACACACATAGACTTCAATAGTTGAAGTCTGGAACTTTTATTCCATTTTTAGCATAAAACCGTCCTTGATTCAACAGTTTCACCCTGAATTTCTATGATCTTTTGTTGTATTTCTGTTTTATTTTATATACTTCATTGTTTTTATTAACTATTGAAGCCTTCGTTGCTCCTTGTTCTGTTACTGGGAGTTAAAGTCACATTAAAGACCAACAGACCTGATTTCAAATGTCTCAGAAGCAGATAAATGATTTAAAACCAGCAGGTTCGTGTCCTGATGACGCTTCTGTCCTCCATCACTTCCTGTTTCTGTCCACAGTTTCTGCTGGAACTAAAACACAGAGACGAGTCTTCACAGGTAGCTACACATAAAGTTACACAAACTGAGGACGAGAACGATCAAAATGGGAAAAGATGCGTGTGAGACGCACAAGGACATAGAGGACAAGGACATAGAGGACAAGTACCAGGAGACGAAACGATGACAGAGACAACGACTAAAAGACACGTGGATCAGTCCAAAATTGACCCAAAACTGACTCAGACTCGAGATGACGATAGAAAACATCCAAAACCACCAACAGAAGCAAAGACACCTCTTCAAAGACGCGTCCACAGTGAGGACAGAATTTAGTCTCGTTTGCAAAAAAAACACCTTCAAGCAACTGTGTTTCCCGTCCAGATGTTCCAGCTGCTCGTCCCAGAGACACCTCCACGTCCCAGAGACACCTCCACGTCCCAGAGACACCTCCACGTCCCCAGAGACACCACCCACGTCCCAGAGACACCTCCACTCCCAGAGACACCCTCCACGTTCAGACACAGAGACACTCCACGTCCCGAGAAGTCCCAGAGACACGTCCCAAGACACCTCCACGTCCAAGACACCTCCAGTCCAACAAAAACACCTCCAGTCCCAAGACACCTCCCTCCACTCAGAGAACCTCATGCGTCCACGTCCAGAGACACCTCCACGTCCCAGAGACATCTCCACATCCAGACACCTCCATGTCCCAGAGACACCTCCACGGCCCACCGTCCCAGAGACACCTCCACGTCCAGGTCCAAGACAATCCCAGACCACACCTCCATCCCAGAGACACCTCCACGTCCCAGAGACACCTCCACGTCCCAGAGTCCACAAGACACCACCACAAGAGACACCTCCACGTCCCACGTCCCAGAGACACCTCCACGTCCCAGAGTCCAGTCCCAGACACCTACACCCCACGTCCCAGAGACACCTCCACGTCCCAGAGAACACCTCCACGTTCCAGAGACACCGTCCCACCTCCACAGAGACACTCCACGTCCCAGAGACACCTCCACGTCCAGAGACACCCAGACAGAGCACTCCACTCCCACACCCTCCACGTCCCCACTCCCGTTCCAAGACCACCTCCACGTCCACATCCAGAGACACCTCGTTCCAGAGACACCTCCACCTCACTCAGAGACACCTCCACGTCCACGTCCCCAGAGACACCCTCCATGTCCCAGACACCTCCACGTCCCAGACACATCCCGTCCACGTTCCAGACACCTCCACGTCCCAGAGACACACTCCCAGAGACACCTCCATCCCAGAGACACCTCCACGTCCCAGAGACACCTCCACGTCCAGAGACACCTCCATGTCCCAGAGACACCTCCACGTCCCAGAGACACCTCCACGTCCCACCGACACCTCCACGTCCCAGAGACACCACCACGTCCCAGAGACACCTCCACGTCCCAGAGACACCTCCACGTCCCAGAGACACCTCCACGTCCCAGAGACACCTCCACGTCCCAGAGACACCTCCATGTCCCAGAGACACCTCCACGTCCCAGAGACACCGCCACGTCCCAGAGACACCTCCACGTCCCAGAGACACCTCCACGTCCCAGAGACACCTCCACGTCCCAGAGACACCGCCACGTCCCAGAGACACCTCCACGTCCCAGAGCCACCTCCATGTCCCAGAGACACCTCCACGTCCCAGAGACACCTCCACGTCCCAGAGACACCGCCACGTCCCAGAGACACCTCCACGTCCCAGAGACACCTCCACGTCCCAGAGACACCTCCACGTCCCAGAGACACCTCCACGTCCCAGAGACACCTCCATGTCCCAGAGACACCTCCACGTCCATCCACGTCCCAGAGACACCTCACACGTCCCAGAGACACGTCCACGTCCGAGACACCTCCACGTCCCAGAGACACCTCCACGTCCCAGAGACATCCAACACCTCCCTCCACGTCCCAGAGACACCTCCACGAGACACCTCCAGAGACACGTCCAGAGACACCTCCACGTTCCAGAGACACCTCCACGTCCACGTCCCAGAGACACCTCCACAGCCCTCCACGTCCCAGACACCTCCAGAGACACCTCCACGTCCCAGAGAGACACCCTCCCACGTCCCAGAGACACCTCCACGTCCACGTCCCAGAGACACCTCCACGTAGAGACACCCCACGTCCCAGAGACACCTCCACGTCCCAGAGACACCTCCACGTCCCACCGACACCTCCACGTCCCAGAGACACCTCCACGTCCCAGAGACACCTCCACTCCCAGACACCCACGTCCCAGAGACACCTCCACGTCCCAGAGACACCTCCACATCCCAGAGACACCTCCACGTCCCAGAGACACCTCCACGTCCCAGAGACACCTCCACGTCCCAGAGACGACCTCCACGTCCCAGAGACACCTCCACGTCCCAGAGACACACTCCACGTCCCCAGAGACACCTCCACGTCCCAGAACACCCTCCACGTCCTAGAGACACCTCCACGTCCCAGAGACACCTCCACGTCCCAGAGACACCTCCACGTCCCAGAGACCGACACTCCACGTCCCAGAGACACCACCGCCACGTCCCAGACACCTCCACGTCCCAGAGCCACCTCCCTCACACCTCACACGTCCCAGAGACACCTCCACGTCCCAGAGACACCTCCACTCCCAGAGACACCTCCACGTCCCAGAGACACCTCCACGTCCCACCGACACCTCCACGTCTCCTCCAGAGACACTCCCTCCACGTCCCCAGAGACACCTCCACGTCCCAGAGACACCTCCACGTACACCTCCATGTCCCACGACCGACACCTCCACGTCCCAGAGACACCGTCCCAGAGACCCCTCCACAGCCCTCCACGTCCCAGAGCACCCCACTTCCCACGTCCCAGAGACACCCCCACGTCCCAGAGACACCCCACGTCCACGTCCCACTCCCAGTCCCCAGACCTCCACTCCGCCACGTCCCTCCGACACCTCCACGTCCAGAGACACCTCCACGTCCCAGAGACACCTCCACGTCCCAGAGACACCACGTCCCACCTCCACGTCCCACGACACCTCCACGTCCCACTCCAGAGACACACACCTCCACGTCCCAGAGACACCTCCACGTCCCAGACCGACACCTCCACGTCCCAGAGACACCTCCACTCCCAGAGAGACACCCTCCACGTCAACCGACACCTCCACGTCCCAGACCTCCACTCCAGTCCCACCAGAGTCAACACACCTCCACGTCCCAGAGACCTCCACGTCCCAGAGACCACAGTTCCCAACCTCCCACCAACCCGTCCCAGACACAGTCCAGAGGACCCACTCAGTCCAAGACACCTCCACGTCCCACCTCCACGTCCCGACACCTCCCCGTCCCAGAGACACCTCCACGTCCACGTCCAGAGACACTCCACTCCACGACAACCGACACCTCCACGTCCCAGAGACACGTTCCACGTCCCACCTCGACACCCCACGTCCAAGACACCTCCACCTCCCGTCCCAGAGACACCTCCACGTCCCAGAGACACCTCCACATCCCAGAGACACCTCCACGTCCCAGAGACACCTCCACGTCCCAGAGACACCTCCACGTCCCAGAGACACCTCCACGTCCCAGAGACACCTCCACGTCCCAGAGACACCTCCACGTCCCAACCGACACCTCCACGTCCCAGAGACACCTCCACGTCCCAGAGACACCTCACATCCCAGAGACACCTCCATCCAGAGACACCGTTCCCAACCCTCCACGTCCAGAGACACCTCCACGTCCCAGAGACACTCCCACTCCCAGAGACACCCCACGTCCCCACCTCCCACACTCCATCCCCGACACCTCCACGTCCCAGAGACACCTCCAGTCCCAGTCCAAGTCCCAGAACCCCACGTCCCAGAGACACCTCCACGTCCCAGAGACACCTCCACGTCCCAGAGACACCTCCACGTCCCAGAGACACCTCCACGTCCCAGAGACACCTCCATGTCCCAGAGACACCTCCACGTCCCAGAGACAAACCTCCACCAGTCCCAGAGACACCTCCCGTCCCAGAGACACCTCCACTTCCCAGAGACACCTCCACTTCCCAGAGACCACCTCCACGTCCCAGAGTCCCAGAGGACACTCCAGTCCCAGAGACACACTCCACCTCCAGTCCCAGAGACACCTCCAGAGAACCTCCACGTCCCAGAGAGAGACCTCCACGTCCCAGAGACTCCCAGAGACACCCCATGTCCAGAGGACACCTCCAGTCCCAGACACCTCCACGTCCCAGACACCTCCACGTCCCAGAGACACCTCCACTTCCCAGAGACACCTCCATGTCCCAGAGACACCTCCACGTCCCAGAGACACCTCCAGACCGTCGGAGATACGGGACTTTAATAGCAGCGACAACTTCTCCTGTTCAGTCTGGAGGACTTCAGTCTTTTCTTCATGCGTAGATAACGAAAGATTCAACGTTTTTATCAAGTTTACTCTACGGAAGATTATTCTGAAACTGTTTCACAGGCGTCTTAATTAATTAACTAATTAAGAAGCTGCCACCTGCAACCCTGAGGTGGTTCACATGGCAACATAAAGCTGCGTGTCATCTGTGTAACTATCGTTACTGATGTTGATAACGTCTCCAAGGAGCAGCGATTAAAAGATTAAGATTAAAAAGTACTGGGTCCTAGAAGTGAACCTTGTGGAACACCGCAGTTGATTTCTTGCCTTTCAGACGTCTATCGGTCCATCCTCAGTCCTCTGTGAGGACCAGGCGCCGGTCCGACGGTCTGAATGTGTCCTACCGTGTCCAGCGCTGCACTGAAATCAAGCAACAACTAAAACAGGTAAGTCTCCAGGGCCACGCCGGGCCCGAGGTCCTTCAGGGTCCTCGCTGTCTCTGTCCCGGGACAGCTCTGAAACCCAAATCTGAGACCGGCATCCGCTAAAGATGCACCAGTCAGATATCAGGCCCCGTCTGGGTTAACGGTGGTCTTGGGCCTGGAACTGGTGGACGGCAGGAGGTCCACATGGTTCCATGGTAACGGACCTTAACAGGAAGCCTTCTGGGCCAAACACCAGGGGCCCAGGGGCCGACGGGGGAACAGAGGGTCCAGGTGACCCAGTTAACCTAAAAACTACGTGTTGCTGATCCAGTTAGAGCGACCGCGGAACTGGTCCCTGAAGACACTGGGATCTTATTCCCTTCACGTCAACGCTGGCCGGTTCGTAAATAACGGTTAACGACTCTCAACGTGCCGGGAGACAGTTCTGATGACCCCGAACAGACTCCAGACTGTCGTTCATCCAGACGTCATAAATTACGGTTACGTTTAAACCAGGGCTGGGCAAGTTAGCGTGTTGTTATCGCGTTAACGCATTAGTTAATTAACTCCGACATTTATTTTATCACACGTTAACGCATGTTGCTCACATGCTTTTATTTTGAAAAGTCTGTTTCTGGCTGCTGCGGAACCGGAAGATAATTGGCATGAAAAGCTAAAACAGACATGGAGAACGGTAAAAATCCGTGAACTTTACAGTTCAGGTAGCAACTCAGGTAGAAATATTAACAATTCTGTCTGAAAAAAAACTTTGAAAGCCCTTTGTTCAAGACGATGGTGTCATTGCTCCATGTTCCATCAGATCTGCTCCATGTGTTCACTGTCCTGCTGTTCTCTAGCTGGTTACTGCAGTGCGGCTCCATCTAGTGGCTCAGATGTGTAATGACAACAGAAAGTCCAGTCCTCCATTATAAAACTAATTCAGTTCTGTGGCCCGTTTTTTTATTTCATATTTTTGATTCAAGTCTATCATTGAAATATTAAAAAAAACAGGATTTTTTTTTCATTTTTTTGTGTTAGATTAAAAAACTAAAAATGTAATAAAATGTTACTTTTTATTTTTTTTTTTTTAATGTTTAATTGACAATTGAAAATGGAAAGAATGAATGATACACAGATTGGTAAAGTTACAGAACTTTAACATGGACATTTTCATTTTAAAGTTCTCCCAGACGGAGGATTCAACAGAAACAAGGTTATTTGTAACAACTGACAAGTTGAACTTCCCGTTAAAAGTTTCTGCTGTTACCTCAGAAATGAATGTTTTATTGTTCTGATTGTGCTGAGACACAATCATTTTGTTGGATTTTGTTGGTTGACTTTTTATTTTTATTTATTTATAAAAACAGGATGACATTAATGCCCTGGCAGTGGCAATAAGCTTTATTTTATTTGACATTTTTTAAGATGAGATTTACACTAAATATGTGTTACTGATAAGTGCTGATGTTAAAAGTGTTTGAACAACAAATGTTATGAGACTTTAGTTCATACGGCAGCAGAACATTTAAATAAAAGTGACCTTTACACTACTGTTGAATTCATTATTTGATTTTCTGTATATGATGCGATTAATCGCGATTAATCAGGGAAATCATGCGATTAATCGCGATTAAAAATGTTAATCGTTGCCCAGCCCTAATTTAAAGATGATGTCATTAACGTCCTCGCTGTCTGACATTAAATCGTTTCCTGTTTTACGTCAGTTAGGTATAAAGTCAGACGTTAACATACAGATGACTACAAACAACACTTTGCTGCAAACAGTCAAAGTGCAAAAAAAGGAGATTTAATTTTAAATGATCCAATAGCATCAGCTCAAATGTTAATAATTTAACTGTAATTTAATTAGACAGAGAAATTAATTCCTTAGGCTCTTCCATTCTTCTTGTTTTATAACATTTATAAATATTGAATGAAAGGTGAATGGACTTTTCTAGTATTGATCACTCAAAATGATAATATATATTAGAGTCAGACTGATTGATTAGCTGATTATTGGTTTTTTTCTTCTTCTTTTTTAAATAAAAGGCATTGGATGGTTGTAGAAAAACTCACATCACTTGACCTCTAGAGGACATGAACTCAAGGAGAATCAGGTGACTGCAGACAGTCAACGACCGCAGATGATTTTCATCCAAGCGTCATAAATTATTTACAGGTAAGTTTGTGGAAACACAGATGTTTGGAGCTCCTGAAGGTCCTAAACGCTCCACCACACCTCGGTGATACCTCTAAAATTAAAGATGAAGGCCTTTAATCTACAGCGATCCCTTATTTTTCACGGTTAATGGGGACCGGCGCCCCCACATGAAAATCAATTTTGCCATCCCACTAGGCTCTTGCCGATTGTGCTAGCATAATTTTTGGCATAATCTGAGGAATTGAGCATAATTTTTGCCCTTTTTCCAAAAGTAGCACTGCTAGCATAATCCGTATATTTTCTTGTCTTAATAGCACAATTTTAGAATAATTCAAGAAAACGAAGATCTCAGCTACTAAAAACGATAGATTACTATTAACAGTTGGTTCCACTCCTATTTAGCGATTGCTTTTTAGTTGTGTTGAGATACCGCGGGAATTCGATGAAATGGAACTGGAAGTCTGTGTCAAGAAGTCAAGCCGGACTGCGTGGTTCAGAAACGAGTGAGATTATTCAATGTTAAATTTGTTATCCAGGGCTTTGTCAGAAACTGCACGGTTTAGTTTTCACTGTATTTGTTTTTATTTGTTTTGAAACCCAGCGCGCGCTGCTAGCGCGCACACAGTTTGTTGTTTACTCGAAATTTGCATACTTTACCATGGTAACTGGAGGCCATTTGAATGCAAAACCTTGCGCAAACTGTGTCACGCTCTGCTACACGTGATGGTTAGCAAGCTATCCGCGGATAGCTATCCACCACGCTATCCAGGCTTTATGCAACTTATTTTTGTTAGCTGGATAACTATCCGCTGGATAGCAGATTTATCCGCCGTATAGGCCTAACCACCGGATAAAGTTACCCAGGTTTTGAACAACCGGGCCCAGAACGTCAGGCCAGGGTTAATAAAATACATTTTCAAACTTGTCTTGTGAGTTGTGAAGTTTGTGCACAGAATAATTTTTTTAAAAAGTAGCATAATTTTGAAAAGGGAGCATCATTTGGGCAAAAAACGAGCACTGCCACTAGCATAATATGCCACTTTTACTAGCACAATCGGCTAATGCCTACTCTCTGAGTGCTTTTCTAGTTCTAACATGTATTTCTTACAGGTTTTTATGTCATTTCATGTATTATTTATTTTAAAAAAAGTTTTTTGGGGGGCTTGGAACGGATTAGGACATTTACATGGAAAACGCGTCTCTACTTAAGAAATTTTTAGGTTACGAAACTACTTCCAGAACCAATTAATTTCTTAAGTAAAGTTAGCACTGTATAAATATATGAATGCACACATATAAATACATACTTTTTGCCTTTAAATGAATAAATGAATAAATAAATAAATAAAATACATAACTGGACATGAAATGAATAATAAAATATGTCTAATTTTGAAAAGCGAGCATAATTTGGGCAAAAAACGAGCACTGCCACTAGCATAATATGTCACTTTTACTAGCACAACCGGCAAACGCCTACGTCCCACGACACACACACTACATTACCCATAAGGCCACCTTCTTAAAGGGCCCAGGCTGGCTCACAACGTTTCTTCGCTGTGAGAGAACGCGCACAACATCCTGTGATGTTTCCGCAATTTTTTCTTTATTTTTGAATTATATTATATATTTCTGAAAAATCTTAAAGCGCGAATTGTCAAGGGATCACTGTACTTTGATCACCGTTTTAAGTCAAATAAAACCAAACATATTTAGTCTGTCACTGCCAGATGACGTCTGGACATCCAGCAGTTGGACATAAAACCCTTCCGGGACGGTTTCGGGAGGACCGGAGGACCGGAGGGACCGGAGGGACCGTCCGTCCCCCGAGTCTCCGGGTTCGCAGCTTCTTTGTTCTGCTGCTCAGCCACAGTTGCAGCTGCAGCCAGGCCCCGCCCCCTTCTCTCCCTCCCTCCTTCTCTCTCTCTCTCTCTCTCTCCCTGCTCGGCCGGGGCCGCGCATGCGCACTGGCTTCCCTGTGCGCTCTACTGTTTGCATTGTGTCTGAACTGCCGGCGAGCTTTAAAAATATTATACCCACCGCGGCAATGTCGGGCAGGTCGGTCCGAGCCGAGACCCGGAGCAGGGCGAAGGATGACATCAAGAGGGTCATGGCCGCTATCGAGAAAGTACGAAAATGGTAAGAGGACGGGAAAAGAGAGGAAAAAGAGCAGGCTCGGTTATCTAAGAGGGAGAAAGGCTCGCTTGTTGGGGGAGGAGGGAAGCAGCGAGACGGATCTGAGTGATGAAACTGAAAAAAGGACACGGCGTTAACGGCGGATTGGACCCGCGGCTCAGGTGCACCCGGGGGCGCGCGCTCCCCCACCGGCTCAGCCCCGCCGCCGGCTCCAGAGACCGTCCCGCCGGTGTTGTTTTAAGAAAAAAAACATCGTTTCTTTTTTTTTTTTTTTTTTTTTTTTTTTAACGGCTAAAAAAAGGGTTGAACCCAGAAGCCATTTCGTTGCAGTCACATGAAGCCATTGCTGCCCCGGTACGGAGCTCAGCCGGCGGGCGGAGCGGAGCGGGTTTCTCTCCGGGACCGAACCGTCCCGACGGCTCCGCGGCTCCGGGACACGAACGTCGACGACGAGTTTTTTTTTTTTTTAGTCCGTGCGGAGTTTTAAATGAAGCGCTTCGAGGCGCCGCTCGGCTCCGCCGGGGCGGGCGGCTCGGTGGGGGTTGGGAGCGGGAAGTCGGCTGCATGGCCGAACACGGAGTGACTCAGGCTTATCGGCTCGCTCCACCGGGGACAAACTCACATTTTCACGCGCATTTAACGGCTCCACCGGCCCGGTTTGACTCCCGGACGAGCCGTCGGTGAGCGGGAGGTTTAACTCCGCGCGACGGCGGGTTTTAATCGCGCGTTTATTGCCAATCAGGTGGATTAATCAAACGTCCCCGGGTCAGAGAGAAGTAATATAACTATAAAATAACTAAAAAAATAACTCAGAACTGGCAGGATGAGGCAGAAGATGTCTGTGATCACTTATATTCACGCGAGTTTGTTGTTTTGACCTTTTTCAGGTTTATAACGAACCTTTTTTCCTCTTTTTTTTTTTTTGTTTAATCAGTTAAAAGTTAAATCCATCCTCATCAAACAGCCGGTTGATTAATCGACTAATGATGTCACAGACTTAGTAATTATTGTTATTTTTCCATTAAATGTTTACAGCAAATAATAAGAATAAAGGAAATCGACCTTTTAAATAAAAAAATCAATGTTTTATCAAAGTTAAGAAGTAGTTTAACTATAAAATAACACAAACTTTAAACGGAAATATGTGCTATGATTAAATTAATCTACAATTATTTATATTCATTTATATCTGACTGGGTTTGTTTATTTATTGATGTTTGTTTTGTAAAAGTTTAATTCAGATAACAGGATGTTTGACTCATTTACACACAAACATGTTCACATGTTTATTTTATTAAAATAAGTGTTTAAACTCAGCTCAAAGTTTTAAATAACAATCTACCTTTATTTTTTATAGACAATCCAGCAATAACTTATTATTGATTATTGATTATCATTTTTTTTTTTCCACCAGTTTAGGTGTAAAAACTATTTATTTTTTTTAAGTTTTAATCAGTTCAATCGTTTAACCTGCTCAGAGGTTAAATTTATCACATTAATTTCTAATCAGGTGGATGAATGAAACGTCCCCTGGTCAAAGTAATTAGTAATTATTAGTAAATATAACTACAAAATAACAAAAAATCAAACACATCAGTGATTTTTTTATATTGATTTATAATTGATGGAGTTTGTTTGGACATTTTTAGGTTTATAACAAGAATATGTTTGGTTTTTTTTTCAGTTTAAAATTCCATTCAGCCTCATTAAACTCAGATTAATCGACTCTTTAAGACAAACATCCAACTGATTTTTTATTATTGTTATTTTTTTTATTATTTATTATTACCAGCTACAACGAAACACGTCGTTGTAATTTCAGTCACGTTTTTGTCTTTAACATTTACACCAAAGACATCGGTGACGGTTGTTTAGCTGTTCTTCAGTTAAAGTTTCTTCAGAGGCGATTAAAGGTCTTATTTTATTTCCCAGAAACACCGATAGGAAATAATTAATTAAATGCTCTCATGTCAGAACTATAAATCAGTCACGGGTGGAAGGGGCGGGGCTCTAACAGCACCGTCCAATCACTGTGAGCGACCGGAGTGAAGTCATTGGACCGTTGAGTTTTCCGTCAGACACTCTGGAGGCGGGGCTTCCAGCGTCTCCTACCTGAGCGTTAACGACAGCGAGGACCGTTTTCCAGCAGACCGACAATCGTGACTTGTTTGAAAGCGTTAGCGTCCTTCGCCGCTTTGATCCGATCCGGGGTCCGTTGGGTCGTTGGGTCCGTTGGGTTTGTTGGGTCCGTTGGGTTCGTTGGTTTTGTTGGGTCGGTTGGGTTTGTTGGGTCCTTGGGTCCGTTGGGTTTGTTGGGTTCGTTGGGTTTGTTGGGTCCGTTAGGTCCGTTGGGTTTGTTTTGTCCGTTGGGTTTGTTTTGTCCGTTGGGTTTGTTGGGTTTGTTGGGTCCTTGGGTCGGTTGGGTTTGTTGGGTTCGTTGGGTTTGTTGGGTCCATTGGGTCGTTGGGTCCGTTGGGTTTGTTGGGTCCGTTGGGTTCGTTGGGTTTGTTGGGTCGTTGGGTCTGTTGGGTCCGTTGGGTTTGTTGGGTCGGTTGGGATTGTTGGGTCCTTGGGTCCGTTGGGTTTGTTGGGTCCGTTGGGTCTGTTGGGTCTCTTGGGTCCTTGGGTCCGTTGGGTTTGTTGGGTCCGTTGGGTTTGTTGGGTTTGTTGGGTCCGTTGGGTCTGTTGGGTCTCTTGGGTCCTTGGGTCCGTTGGGTTTGTTGGGTCCGTTGGGGTTGGGTTTGTTGGGTTTGTTGGGTCCGTTGGGTTGTTGGGTCCGTTGGGTTTGTTGGGTCGGTTGGGATTGTTGGGTCCTTGGGTCCGTTGGGGTTTTGGGTCCGTTGGGTTGTTGGGTTTGGGGTCGTTGGGTCGTTGGGTTTGTTGGGTCCGGTTGGGTGTTGGGTCCTTGGGTCCGTTGGGGTTTGTTGGGTCCGTTGGGTTTGTTGGGTCCATTGGGTTCGTTGGGTTTGTTGGGTTTGTTGGGTCCGTTGGGTTTGTTGGGTCCGTTGGGTCTTTGGGTCCTTGGGTCCTTGGGTCCGTTGGGTTTGTTGGGTTTGTTGGGTCCGTTGGGTTTGTTGGGTCCGTTGGGTTGTTGGGTTGTTGGGTCCGTTGGGTCCGTTGGGTTTGTTGGGTCCGTTGGGTTTGTTGGGTCCTTGGGTCCGTTGGGTCCATTGGGTTCGTTGGGTTTGTTGGGTCGGTTGGGATTGTTGGGTCCATTGGGTTCGTTGGGTTTGTTGGGTTTATTGGGTCCGTTGGGTTTGTTGGGTCCGTTGGGTTTGTTGGGTCCGTTGGGTCCATTGGGTTCGTTGGGTTTGTTGGGTTTATTGGGTCCGTTGGGTTTGTTGGGTCCGTTGGGATTGTTGGGTCCGTTGGGTCCATTGGGTTCGTTGGGTTTGTTGGGTTTATTGGGTCCGTTGGGTTTGTTGGGTCCGTTGGGTCCCTTGGGTCCCTTGGTTCCGTTGGTCGGAGAGTAATTCAGAGACGTGGACCAGAACAAAGATGATCACTCTTTACAGGATGTGTTTAGCCGTCGTTCCACGCCATCGTGGAGCGGCGGTTTAGCTTTAGCGTTAGCTTGTCGACTCCGTTTTGTCTCCCATGCAGGGAGAAGAAGTGGGTGACGGTCGGAGACACCTCCCTGCGCATCTACAAGTGGGTGCCGGTGACGGAGCCCAAATCAGATGACGTAAGTTCACCGCCGGCGGACGTCGGATCGGCGCGCCCGTCGGGTGGCGCGTCGCGGCGCTGGGGGGGCGTTTTTGCTCAAAACGTGTTCTCGGTTCTTGTGTTGCAGAAGAACAAAAATAAGAAGAAGGGCAAAGACGAGAAGTACGGCTCAGAGTTGACGACTCCGGAGAACAGCTCCTCCCCGGGGATGATGGACATGCACGGTACGTACGTAGCCGTCACGCCCGACCACAGGGGGGCGCCGTATCGGGACGTACCATCTCAGCCCTGATGAGGAAGGAAGGTTTCTAGTAGCTTGTTTGTTCTTCTTCTGCATCTGTTTTTTGTAGACGACAACAGCAACCAGAGCTCCATCGCTGACTCCTCCCCGGTGAAACAGGAAAACAGCTGCAGCACTAGCCCCGCCCCCGAGCCCAGCGTCGCGTCGCACCGTGAGAACAGCGAGGCCAAGACCGACCAGAGCCCGGACGTCAAGAGAGGTCAGGCGATGACACGCGCCAACGCCGCCACTTCTTCAAACCCTTCAGACTCAGACGCGCCTTCGTTTCTGTCTCTGCTTCACAGCAGGAAGTTAAAATGACCACTTCCTCCCAGTTAGACGCAGCGCAGCTGTGGCGTCTCCCTCGAGAGTCCAACCGCCTTCTGCTCAGATTTGAATATAAAACATGTTCCAGTGCGTCATCTACACACTTTAACGTACCTAAAGAGAAAAAAACATCTTAAAACTTTATTCCTCTGAGAGTTAAAAGCACACGTGTTCAGCCTCCTTTAAACTGCAGTTCCTCCTCACGACCACCGGGTGTCACCAGAGCGTCAGGGACCTGCAACACCTGTGCTCAAATGTCCCCATGTTCTGCTCTCCAGGTAAGACCATCCCTCCATCAGAGACCTCAGAACGAGCGCAGGGCGCCAAGAGGGACGGCCCGTCCTCAGGGGACAAGGAGTCTTCAGACAGCAAAGCCACTCAGGTACAGACGGGTCGTTCAGGTGTCAACGAGCTCGTCTCAGGTTTCCTTTTTATTGAATCTGCTTTCTAGGAATAAAAGAGCCGTAACATTAAAAAAAAAAAAAACCCCGACAAACTGATCTGAGCTCAGCTGAAGCCTCGGAGACGATCGTCTAAAAACCAGGACGAACGTAGAAACGAGTCGCGTCTCAATGTTATAAATTTACTCGATTACACGCAGATCATAGAAACACGACTGTTGAGAGGTTCGATCCAGAGTTTCTGTAAAAGTAAAAACTGTAATACAGTGATCCTTCGCCAATTCGCACTTTAAGTTCCGCGGTTTTAGTTATTCACGGATTTTTTTCAGGAATATATAATTTTTTTTTTTTAAATCGCGGAAACATCACAGGATGTTGTGCGCGTTCTCTCGCAGCGAAGAAACGTTGAGAGCCAGCCTGGCCCCTTTAAGAAGGTGGCCTTATGGGTAATGTAGTGTGTGTGTCGTGGGACGGCAGAATGAAAAGTGTAGTGAGCATCAACATAGATTTACATTCTCTGTTAACCGACAGGAGCCTTTTGTTGTTGTTAGCGTGTTAGCCGCTAATAACGAGCCAAAAATAGCACAATAGCAGCGGTTTGTTTACTACGGTTCAGAGACCAGAGGCTGTGAAGGAAACAGAAAGACCACAGTTGAGCCTTTGTCTTGTTTTGCTACTTTTTTGCAGTTTTTAAACATATTTTAAACACATTATTGAGGCTCGGGGGGCTCCAGCTCCAGTTCGTGGATTTTGATTCTTTTCTTTTCATTAACCGTGAAAAATAAGGGATCAGTGGCTGCGGTTACATGATGTTTTTTAATTCGGAATTAAAATTAGGAATTAAATAATTCTGAATTAAACTATTTTCCTTCGAGTTTACATGGAAATAGTAATTCCGAATTAAGGTTTACATGGAAAACACGTTAGTTCGACTTTATCCAACTCCGCTTTAGGTCTGGGGGTTGGGAAGGGTTCTGATTGGATGGGGGGGCAGACGTCTTTACATCTACCGGAAGAAAACAAACTTAGCTAACTCGGTTAGCAACAACATTCCACTTATTTTTGACCTGGGTGGCGTCTCCATCTGTGAAACCTCCTTCATTTAACCTGGCCGCTTTGAAAAGCTCACAATTTTTATGTTTCCTGCCATCTGTTCTTTTAATTATTTCCAGTTCCTCCGAGCTATTTATTAAATAAATCGTCTCTGCTCTTGAACACCGTTTACTGCGTGCTGCCGGAATATAAGCGTCATCGCGACAGACGGGCAAGAGAACTAGCATGCGCAGAAAGACGGGAATTAATTTAAACAGGAATGAGTGTAAACATGACCGCGGAATTATTTAATTCGGAATTAAAATGGGAATAAACCAGCTACTTACTTCGGAATTAAGTTTAATTCAGAATTGACATTTTCATATGGAATTAAGTGTTTACATGGTAACTTTTATTCGGCTTTAACTTTAATTCTGAATTAAAGAGGAATTAAACTTCCCATGTAAACGCACCCACTGTATTGTGAAGAACTGAGTATTTATTGTAGTCGTGTACAAAACACTCCCCTGCTTTTAATCTTTATTGATCTGCTGGTGTCACATGACCATCGTCCTGTCACATGACCATCCTCCTGTCACATGACCATCCTCCTGTCACATGACCATCGTCCTGTCACATGACCATCCTCCTGTCACATGACCATCCGTCCTGTCACATGACCATCCTCCTGTCACATGACCATGTCCTGTCACATGACCATCGTCCTGTCACATGACCATCCTCCTGTCACATGACCATCCTCCTGTCACATGACCATCGTCCTGTCACATGACCATCCTCCTGTCACATGACCATCGTCCTGTCACATGACCATCCTCCTGTCACATGACCATCCTCCTGTCACATGACCATCCTGCCCTGTCACATGACCATCGTCCTGTCACATGACCATCCTCCTGTCACATGACCATCCTCCTGTCACATGACCATCGCCCTGTCACATGACCATCCTCCTGTCACATGACCATCGTCCTGTCACATGACCCAGTTTGAGCCACGTCAGCTGTCAGACAGACAGATGCATGTTTGTCTCTAGAATCCTCCACAGAGGACTTTCAGTCCTCTCAGTGATCCCAGATCATTGTCCCTCCTCCTCCATGCTTGGTGGTGGGTCTGAGGTTTTCCCACCAAACGTGGATCTGGACATTAAGGATCTGGACATTAAGGATCTGGACATTAAGGATCTGGACATTAAGGATCTGGACATTAAGGATCTGGACATTAAGGATCTGGACATTAAGGTCAATAAAAGTCCTCGTGGGTCCAACGTGTCCAGAGTTCATTGTTCCAGAAGTCTGACGGTTTTGTCCAGATGCAGTTTGATGAACATCAGTCGTGTTTCTGCGTTTGTCCTCTCGTGGACTGGGACGGACCCACCGGAGCCTGTAGGTTCTGAGATGCAGCTGGTGGGCGTTTTTGAGCGTTCCCAGTCTGAACTGGGAATCTGCTGGAACGGCCACTACTGGGAAGACTGGGAGCTGGTTTCACTGTTTACCTGTTTAATGTTGGACTCCAAACAGCTGCTGATGTCCTTCCCTCTTGGCATTGTGTTAATGCACACCTGCTGATGATCAGCATCACCTGGCTGCATCTGACCCTCCGACAGTTAGAGGTGTGAAAAAAAAATCAATTTGGCAATATATCGCGATTTTTAGCCGCCCAATATAATATGGATTATTTAGCTCCTAATATATATTTCAAAAACACTAATAATAAACAATAAATAGGTTGTTTTGAAGCAAATAGTTTTGACTCAATTTGTCCTCTGAATGATCAATATCATCTGATGAACATATACAGCAACTTGATTTTTCATCGCTACTTTTAATTTTGATATTAACTGGGTAGAATATCGTGATATATCGCAATTGTATTCGTATCGTGACCAAAGTATCATGATACATATCGTATTGCGAGGTCCTTGCCAATACTCACCCCTACCGACAGTCCCAGTTAGTGTTGCCTAAATGATTTTAATTTCTCCATCATTTAAATTAATTCGTGGTGACTTTTGTTCGGGGCTGGACGCGTCATAGAAAACAAGGTAATAAATAAATAAAATCAATAAAATAACCAGACTGAAGTCTGACGGATTAAAACTGTCACAAACCTCAGATCAGTTGGTTTGATCAGGAGCTGGATGGCTCCGCCCCCTGACTGCCAGAGGAGGAGCTAGAAGCTGGATGGCTCCTCCCCCTGACTGCCAGAGGAGGAGCTAGAAGCTGGATGGCTCCGCCCCCTGGACTGCCAGAGGAGGAGCTGTTGAACATCCCGCTGAAACGGAAATATTAATTACATTTCTTCTGTTGTCTGCAGGACTTACAGGAGGAGGCGCCGCCGAGCAAGAAGAGCAAACTGGAGTCGTCGTCTCAGGAGTTTGAGGAGAGTTAAACGTTCCTCTCCTCCGCCCTCCTCTCCTTCCCTCCGTACCTCCTCCCATTAACTCTAGATGATTTAGGGCTAATGGACACACTGGCTCTCCTCTCACTCCTCTTTATTTCCTCCAAACTCCTCACGACTGACGGGAGAACGGACGCCTCCCTCCCCGCCGGCTGTTCCTCCTCCCTCCCCGCCGGCTGTTCCTCCTCCGGTTACCGGAACACTCCCCCCGCTGCAGAGGGAGGGAGGACGGACTCCTCTTTTGTTCTTTTAAACCTCTGTTCTCAGTCTCCCTCCGTGCTTCCTTCCTTCCAGTCCTCCACACTTTTAGCCAAGAGAAGCGCTGATCCCGGGCCGCGGTCCCGCCTGCGACCAGGGGGGGGCGGCGCCGCCCCCGAGAGAGTCGACGCCGGGGGTCTCGGTCGGTCGCCAGCGCTGCTCTGAAACCGGTCCGGTAGCGGTTTAGCTCAGGACGACCCGAGAGGCTAACCTGGTCTCAGATCAGCGGCTCCCGCTAGACTAACGTCCTCCGTTTGTTTTTAGGAAACGTTTAGGGTCCTTCTTTGATTTCCTTTCCTCAGGAGGGTCAAATGCACTGTTAAGGTTCGTCACAATCGATCACAGGTAGATTTGCTGCTGTAGTGGATCTTTTTTCTCTATCCATGGAAAGGTTCTCCATTCACGTGTTTCTAAAAGTGAACCGGGTCGCGGTTGGTGTCGGTACTGGTCGGGATAAAACTCTTGGGTAAGTAGCGAGGACAGGTGTAGCTAGCGTAGGTCCCGGAGGTGTGCCTTGAGTTGATTTAATACACGTTTTAGGTCAAGCAACGTTGGTGCCATGTTTTTGCTTTGCTGTTTTGTTTTCCTGCCTTATAACTGTCACTAATTAGTTCATCCGATATTTGTTTTTAACGGCAACAGGTCGGCGTCACGTGAAGTAAATAGTTTCGGGAAATGTTTGCTTTCTTGGTGCCGCTGGGTTGGTGATGTCGGACGTGAAGCAGCACCTCAGAGGCTGAAAGTTAAAACGACTAGAAAAAACAAACTAATAAAAAAAAACGGTCTGTGCAGCAATACCACTTCTGACCACGTGGGGGCAACAATCCCCACTCCTGAGCGCGGAGCTGCCAGAGGCACATCTGTACGTCCAGATGTGGTCCCGCCGGCTAGCTTAAAGAGGTTTCTGTTCTCCGTCTTTGTAGCTCATAGGAAACCGTAACGAACCAGAACCAGAACCAGAACCAGACCCGGACGCTCCGTGGAGCAGGTTCAGAGACTCGGGTGATGAAGCTAAGCCGGTGAACTCGGCGGCGCCGTCGCTCCTTGGTGCCGGTATCGGTTCTGTCAGTTCGTCTCCAGCAAGGAAGTAAATGGGGCGACTGGAGTTTGAACACTACCCAGAATTCAACGAACCTCTTCCATCAGAACTCCCGGTAAACCGGTCCAGTTCCTGACTTCCCACTTAGCCACGCCTCCTCCGTCGTTTGTCGGTTCTGATCCTCCACGGTGCTGTCAGCTGGCTGAAGCCACGCCCACGCGGCGTCGGGCTCCTGGTTTCGTGCATTTTTACTTGAACTTTCAACGACCTGCGACCTCCGACCTCGTGCGTGTAAGATTTGCTTTCGTTAAATCGATTATTTTTTTTTTTTGCGTAGATGTCGGTTGAATCAGCGCTAACATGACGGGGCTACTCATCACCAGACTCCAGCGGTCCACGTTCACATGGATGGAGAGAAAAGAATTCAAACGTTGTCTCAGTTTAGAGGATGGATTAGCATATACCTCATTCCCAGTCCAGCAGCGCTGGAACTTAAAATGCTATTGTAATGATATTAACAGTTATAAACAGCATTATGTACACTCAGTTTAAGAAAAAAAAAAAAAATCTCACTTATGTTGTAGCTTTCACCTGATTGAGCCAATTGCTTATAGTTTGCTCATAACTGTGTGTAAAAAAAGAAAAATAAGAAAAGAGCTGTGAGATAAAAGATCTTGTATGTTTCTTTTTGTTTTTTGTTTTTTTTTTCCCTTGGGACCATTTTGTTCTTCTTTAGATCTTGTACAGATTTATGGTTTGGTTTGACTTATTTATTCCATCAGTAGTGCTTGGTTTTTATCATAAGATAATGGTTTTGTTTTCTTAATAAAAGCCACAAAACATTTTCTGGTGTTGGTGTTTAAAGTTTGTCAGTCATGAATCTTTAGAGTTTGAAATAAAAACAGGACAACAGAAGGTGTTTTTTTTTTTAGCATATCTAACTGTTGAGTATAGAAGACATAGAAAACAGACATTTTACACAACAACATCTGTAAGAGTTTGAAACCGCAGACGGCGTCTGAAGCTGATGCATATAAAACATTAATAATTAGACTCATCACTTATAAAGTTGTTTAACGTCTACACGAACAGGGTTTCTTCCTCCTGCGCTGTAAACGTCCATAAAAGTTGTTTTTTTTTTTTAAATCAACGGGCAGAAAGAAAACGTAGCGCAAACATAGAAGCCATCTTTCCTGCTTCACGCCACCATGTACACGCATCGGAATAAAGGTTCTCGTTTCTCAGATGGCAAAGAACATCTGGTCCCATCACGGTCCACATCTGGCCTCGACTGACGGCTAGGCATTAGCCGATTGTGCTAGTAAAAGTGGCATATTATGCTAGTGGCAGTGCTCTTTTTTTTGCCCAAATTATGCTCACTTTTCAAAATTAAGCTACTTTTTAAAAAAATTATTCCGTGCACAAACTTCACAACTCACAAGACAAGTTTGAAAATGTATTTTATTAACCCTGGCCTGACGTTCTGGGCCCGGTTGTTCAAAACCTGGGAAACTTTATCCGGTGGTTAGGCCTATACGGCAGATAAATATGCTATCCAGCGGGTAGTTATCTAGCGAACAAAAATAGCCTGGATAGTGTGGTGGATAACTATCCGCGGATAGCTAGCTAACCATCGCGGGTTGCAGAGCGTGACACAGTGATTCGTGACTGGAGGCCGTTTGAAAAGGCGACTGGCTGGGACCGAGACCAGATTCATTGAATTCCCGCGGTATCTCAACACAACTACAAAGCAATCGCAAAATAGGAGTGGAACCAACTGTTAATAGTAATCTATCGTTTTTAGTAGCTGAGATATTCATTTTCTTGAATTATTCTAAAATTGTGCTATTAAGACAAGAAAATATACGGATTATGCTAGCAGTGCTACTTTTGGAAAAAGGGCAAAAATTATACTCAGTTCTTCAGATTATGCCAAAAATTATGCTAGCACAATCGGCAAGAGCCTACTGACGGCAGCGACTTGGCCACTCGTCTACTTGACGTCGCCCAAACTGGCGTTTTCTTCGGGTCACTTTTTGGGCTTGATAGTTTTTGTACTGAACATAAAAGTAGGTTTATCACACGGGTCAAATCTGATCCATTCAGCCCAGCTGGTGACTCTCTGTCACGTTGGGCTTCATAATACTCATCGGTGGGACCGAGAGTGGCCCGGATCAGGCCCAAATATTCCTGCCAGGTGGATAATAACAACACGGGCTGCTGTCAACGGTTTCTTGCGTCGCGCACACGGCGACACACTGTACATGGTGCAAAATTGTGCTTTAGAACAAGACAAGTTAAATACACAATGCTACACAGGAACAATTTGGCATTTTTGGGAAATTTGCTGACTCACTTTCAGTTTAAAAATGAAAAAAAAAAAAAAAAAAAAAAAACTAAGCCGGCAGTGCGTTAGCTTAGCCCAGTCTGGAAACACTTCTGTCACCTTCAGCGACGTCGGAGGATTTCAACCAGCGTACTTTAGATCTCTGCGAGAAGAGACGTTTGTTTCCTGAAAATGAATGATTCTAGCTTGGGAGCACGCCGTCCAGGTAGAACCTTTTTCTTGTGTTGTGCCTGACGACTACCGTGTGATTGGTCAGAAGCTTGAAGTGGGCGTGGTCAGTGCGAGAAAAGCGGGACTTCGGAGGAGTTCTGCGCTCGAGTTCCTCGTTAAGTGTGAAGCAACCAGAACTGGCTTTGTTCTTGCTCTCGCCACCTCGAAGAAGATCGAACAAATTCCTCCGTTCTTGCGGAGAGTTCGTATAGTCGACACGATAACGAGAGGAAAAACAGAGCAGATAGATTTATCCACATGTTTTTTTTTTCAGTCGCTCTAAACAACTTAACGACGAGGAACTGGGGGAGATGCAGGAATCGGAGAACTTCCACGTCTTCGAAGCGGAAGTGAAACCACGTGAACCAACGCTGACGCGCTAGTGCCGCGTTCATTCAGGTCAGGTTACGAGCTAATTAAAGCCGTCAAAGAAGAAGCTCCACCGAGTCGACGGGGACATGTTTGACGGCGTACCTCACTGGTTGCGCCACGTATCATAGAATCTTTTTCCAGTTTATCCAGTCCGTCACGTAAACGCAGACGGGAAAAAAACTGGAGGCACATTTTTCCGTAAACATCAAAGAACGTCGGTAGTCCAGCGCCTTGTTAACCTAATTATTTACACTACGTTTAACACCGTGTTAATCAGTCACGATGGAGGTCGGCCGCTCTGTTCCCAGACTTTGTGCTAAGCTAACTTTCAGTTTAAACCAAGGGCTAAAGCTGGCAGTGCGTTAGCTTAGCTGGCTAGCTCTTGTCTCGCTAAACGCAGATTTCATCACAATTTGACTAACTGGTACAAAATACGAGTAAAAAAACAAAAAAAAACATTAATATTAGGAATTTAAAGCAAAGTTATCAATCAGGATGGAGAGAAGCTAGCAGATTGTGCATTCAGACTTTCTGCTAAGCTAAATTATAGTTTAAACGGACATGCTAGCGGTACACTAGGTTGTTTGCTTGTATACCTACGAAACTCAATGATTACACTGATTTCATCAAGTTTCATTGGCTGATAAAAATACAAAGTGTAAAAATCACAATTAGGCAATTAATATGGAGTTAATTAGGACCAGGATAGACGTGTGAACGCATGTTCATTATACGTACGAAATATACGCAGGAAACTCATCGACGACACAAATTTCGATATATTTCAGTAATTGATAGAAAATACAGAGAGTAGAAACTGTGACTGGTTGACTTAATTAGGTTAATTAAGACGGAGCGAGGTTTCCAGACTTGGTGCTAAGCTAAGCTAACCTGATTTAGCTTCATAATTACGACACAAACATACCATTTCACTACAAGAGAAATACGTAAAAATACATCTTAGTGCAACTTCGTGGTTGTTATTTCATGGTTTATGGTGTCGATAACATTCACGTTAGCATTCCTTCATGACTCTTTAGTAAAATATTTTAAGTTTGTGCTTTTATGTTAAAGGTTGAGCTTAACGTTCACACTGGATTTTTTTTAGAGTGAAATAATTTCAGATATTATTTCATTTGCACCTAAAGTGTTGTTGTGAAAAATTAGCTTGAGTGCATAAAATGCACAATATAGCGTCTTAACGTCTAAATGTTAAAATCAAAGTGGACACGTCGCAGTTTCCCGGCGTCTTTGACTTATCTAAAGTGTTGCAATGAAAAGTTCCTACCAGCGATGTCAATCAGAGACCAATCAGAGGAGCCTCCAGACATTCGACCAATCAGAAAACACGAACGACAGCAACTCACCCTGGATAAGTCAAAAACATCTGGAACATCTGGTGTCCACTAGAAACCACTAAACTATGAAGTGATGTGCATCTACTTAAATCACAGTGCTTTTACTTGACAGTTTACGGAGTTTCATCTAACTCAAAGTGAACAAGCACGATCGCCAAAATGTCAAAGTTTTACATGGCAGTATGAACACTCGACTGTGTCTTTTTAGATTTTAGGGTTATTTTACGTTTCTTGGATGCTGAATCTTTAAAGTGAAGAGTGCAAAACGAACTAAGTTAGTAGCAGCTCCTATAGTTTCGTCTGGGTGGGTTTGTGTCGCCTGGACGACAGCGGTCGCTTGGAATCAGTGCAAGAATTATTTCCCTGCGAGAATAAACGCTGGCTAGTAAAAATAAAAATGAAAACGCAGAAACTTCACCGTCCTCAGTGGCTTTTGGCTGCGTTATTTCAGGGTATCAACACACGGGGGGTAATTATGAATCTTTCATTTTAACTGTTCTTGTCAAAGTATTTAAATATTATGGCTTTAAGTTTAAAGCCACTGTATGTAGTAATACCGTTTCTGACCACACGGGGGCGTATAGCTCATGACGTCTGGAATATGGCTGCCGTTTATGATGCGTACGTGAACAGATCACGGCTGCCACACATCAGTCACGACGCGTCGTCGTAAAAAGGTGAGACGCAGCGTTCACGTGAAGGCCAGAGGTGTTAGCGTGGGTCAGCTGACCGACAGCGAGCTCTGCTGCTGTTTCGTCGTCACTGGGCCTGGCGTCGCGTTGAACGGGGGCAGCGATCCAACGCAACGTGTCATCAAGCATCACGGAGGACGTCGTCAGGCGTAAAACACGACGCCACGGCTTTTACCTGAGACGGCCAAAGTCGTACAGGTGAACCGGACCTTAGCGCCGCCTTACTTCTATATGGTTGGGTCTGGGTCTGTGTTCTGCCCTCTAGTGGACACCTCTGAAAACACAAGTGCTGCCTACGTGGCACCGAAGCACGAAATGTTCACAACACGGCTGGTTGTTGGTTGGTCAAACTGCCAGCTAGAGGTCTTCACGGGTCCACTTTCATGGACCCGAACCCGAATGGACCCGAAACCGACCTGACCCGAGCTATTATCATAAGTTTGGGAGTCCGAACCCGAATTGACCCGTGAAAATTCGACCCGAAACCGACCCGACCTGAGCTATTATCATAAGTTCGGGAGTCCGAACCCGAATGGACCCGCAATATTTGGACCCGGAACCGACCCGACCCAAGTCTTGAGTTTCTGACACCGAACCAAACCGAGTTACCCGAATAGAACCGAGACAATCCAGCCCATAGTTGCTCCTGTTAAAGTTGTCTAGCGTTGAATAAAACTTGATTTTCTTACCTAAAGTTGTCTTCTTCTACCGGTTCAGTTGCTACATAGGCTACGTGATGTAAACAATAATAAATCCACGTCGTTAATCTCTTTGTGGATACAGATGCTATTGGTAGCAACTGCTAACGCTAATAGCCTACACCGGTCAGGACGTGTCGTGAATATGTTCTCTCATCCAACGTTGTCATGTTGGTGATCCGTTGTGCTTTACAGCTGCCGGGCAAACCGCTAATAACACGCTAATAACACGCTACGGCAACACGATTGTTTCATGACAAACACGCCACGTAAATTAATAATTAATTAAACTGCCCCGAGTCCTGACATTAGCTGCCACCGCTAATATCTTTACCTCTCTGGAGTAAACGTGAACCCAGCCTGTCAGAGAGCACCGACCGGACCCGAGACTAACTGTACTGATTCAGACCAGAACCCGGAGCCACGTCTTTTGAATGGACCTGAGACCCGATTCGGGTCGGGTCGGAACCTCAGGTTTTCGGGTTGTCCTGAAGACCTCTACTGCCAGCACATACTGGGCCTATAGGTGTCTCAGGGACTGATGCTTACATGCGACATGTTGCCCCCCTGTGGTCAGAAGGTATTGCTACATAAAGTTGCTTTAACAGTCTGTAAATAGTTTTTGCTTGTTATGTTTTAATTTTCTTTTTCTCGTAGAGCTACGAGTTTCTATCGGACTTCCTCGCGGTCACCCCAACGCTCCCACGCAGGTTGATACTCTGGAACGAGGGCTATATAGAATAATGCTAAACATGGACCGTTAGATTAACGCGCTACACGTTAGCATAACTGTGACGCGTTAACCGACTGACTAACGAGACAGAGGAGGGAAAAGTGTAGCAGTGGAGTGTCGCGTCACCTCATCGCCAACAACAAATAAAGCCTAAAAACAGCACGTGTGGAACATCACTTATGCTCATTTTAGAAACAAACTCATTACGTTAAAAACTACGAGTGCAGGGTACGAGTTCTGTTCGCTATAAACATCAACATTGCACCGAAGCAGCATATTTGGACGAGCATTCTGCATTATAAACAGTTTTCCTCCAGAGAAGGACTTAGATAGATCACGACAGTGGCTACAGGTGTTATGCATAAATATCGTACAAAAATATATTATGGAAAAATCTGAGGGTTTTTTTTAGTCGGGCATGTTGGGTCGGACTGTGGGAGATGCGGCGGGAGCGGCGGACGGAAATGCTTCAGAAGGTCTGGTCGTCGTTGCAGGACTCGGTGGCGTGTCCGAAGGCCTCGCAGATGTCGCAGTAGGGCCTCTCGTCGGCGCGGTTACCGTGGTAGGTGGTGTGAGGTATGGAGTCGGGGCTCTGGGCCTGAGTGGGACAGTCCTCGGTGTCGTGGAGGTCGAAGCAGTCGCAGATGTCGCAGAACAGACGCGGGGTGGCCTTCTTCTCACGCTTTGACGTGCCAGCGTCGAACCTTGGAGGCAGAGAGAAGAGCAGACGTCCTTTATTTCAGATTAAAACACTGCAGGGTTCCGTCTGGTTTATAAAAACTGATGGTCACAAAAACAGTTCCTTGAATGACCACTTGGGGTCTCCACTGACCGCCACGTTAAAATGTCCAACTTTACAGCAGAAATGAACACATTTACAGTTTATTTGTTCGTCTTCATCTTCGCATTTCCTGTGTTTGCATTTTGCTTTTCAAGTTGCGTTGAATGATAGTTGGTAAAAATGAGGAATTACCCAGCACCAACTCACGCAAGATATACTTAATTTGCTCCCCTGCTATGTCTGTGATGTACCGTATTGGCCCGAATACAGGACGACTCTGATTATAAGACGACCCCTATTTTTCAATATCATTTTGGGAAAATAAAAATATGATGAAGGTATAAGGTTATTCATAAAACAATTTTTTATTGTAAAATTACTATAGAAAAAACAGAGATAACATTCTGCTGTATTGCTAAAGATTTTAATGATTTCATCTTTTTTAGGAAGTATGGCATCATATTTTGGTGTCACATTTCCATGTTATTTAAGATCAAGGTATGGTACTATTTTAGAAAAATGTGTTCTCTTCAAAGCTGAGAATACGACTGAATAAGCTACAACGATGTCGTTCAATAACTGCCTAACTATTTTATTCAAGAACAATATAAATAATTTAGTCTGTAAAAAACTACTTCTGGACTCGAGTTGGCTGCTGGTTCCTCCATTCTTACTGGTTACCTCGGTGCAGCTCCATCTAGTGGCGCAGATGTGTAATTACAATAGAAAAGTCTAGTCCTCGACTATAAGACGACCCCCATTTTTGAAAATATGATTCTTAGAATAAAATATCGTCCTATATTCAGGCCAATACGGTATAAAGGAAGTGAGGAAGGCGGCTACACCGCTGCAGAAAAGCCACAACGCTGCCCTCTAGTGGCCGGTGGTGAGCGAAGCAAACAAGAAACGCACCTGTTTGTACATAGCTACAAATCAGGCTCAACTCCGGCAGAAGCTGGAGCCGCCGGCTTCACCTCCAGATGCCCGCCGGCGGCGAAGGAAGGGGGTGGCTTGCTAGACCGCGGTTTACTGCAGCTAGCCACCGTTCACTGCCACGGCACTCGGGCTAGCATAGGTGCACTAGCGCCAGCAGAGCCTGAGTGGAGGTCTGGAAGTTCTTGTTTCAGACGTGGTTCGGATTGGTTAGCGTTATGGGTTAGCACGAGCTAAGCTAAACTAAAATAGCTTACGTAACGGTAACTGCGGTGGGGTTAGGGTCGCGCCATTACCCTCTTTTCTAAAATACTCAGGGCATCAGATGAGAGAGAAGTAACACACAATAAGATGTATAAGTTAAATTTAATCCACTTTTTGGCATACCCAAAAATAAATGATAAAAAGAGTCTTTGCTTTGCTGTAGTTCTGGAAACTCGTCTGTTTGAGGAAACGGCTGAGCTCCGACAAACTTAAAAGACTATTTTTAAAACATTTTATTTATTTATAAAGCTCTTAATGGTCTTTTACCTCCTTACATTAGTTCCATGCTTTCTTTTAATGAGGCCTCTTATCAAACTCGGTCTCCTGATTGGATTACGCTGCAGGTACCAGCTGTTTTTAGTGAACTTGGAAAATCCAGTTTTTCATATTGTGCACCTGCAGAACTATTTCAAGCTTTCATCATTTTTATCCATAGGGCAATTTAAATCTTTAACTGTATCACATTTTACTTCTAGCTGTTCCTGTTTTACCTGATTATTGTTTCTACATTTTAACTAAATTTAAATTAAATTTTAATTATTCATGTTTTTATTTATTTTTTTACATTTTAATTGTAATTTTACTGTGTTTTTAAATTCTTGTCGTTACTTTTATGTAAGTTTCTCTTTGGCATTTTTTTGTGTCTAAGTGCCTTTATTTTTGTTATTGTTGTTTCACTCGGCTGCATTGTAAATGAGGTCTCTACCTCAATGTATCTCCGAGTTTAAATAAAGGTAATAATAATAATAATAATAATAATTTATGTCATCAATTGTGACGGAGGGACAAATTTTAAAAAGGTCAAAAGCACTGAGATATAAAAGTAATTAATGGAAACATAAAATTACCACAAGGTGTATTGAAAAACAAAAAACTGTTCCTTCCTCCCTCTCTGCTGTGCTTCAGCTCGACCTCAAAAGTCCCTTCCTTCGAGAGGATGCTTGTAACCATGGTGACCGTAAAAGAGCCTGTAACTAAGCTCCCGACTCATCCCGCCTTAAAACCAAAACAAACCGACTAGCTGAGAAATGGAAATTTTAGGATAATTTTGAAGCTTGGTAATATTTAAAAGACCCTTTTCGTCAACTAACAGCCTAAAACCAACTTCCCATCACGTGATTAGACAGAACAAACCGACATTTAACATTCTAGGAGCAGTGAGCGCTGAAATATTAGTTGAATAGTTAATTTTATATCTTCTGTGTATTTTTTTTTTTTACCCATCAGTCTCGTCATTGCCGTTGAACTCAGCTAGCGCTAGCTTCTTCAGTTTGATCTTCAGCTCCTCGTTCTTCCTCTGCAGGTCCACGATCACGCTGTTCAGGAAGTTGATCTGACGGAGACGGGTCACACACGCATCACCAGTCAGTGATGAGTCATCGTCGGTGGTTTACCAGTTGAATACTGGTTAGTTAGTCTCACCTGTCCTTCAGCGAACTCCTTCTCTTCCCTCAGCTGCTCCAGAGCTGCATCACCTGCAGACGCATGAACCAGAAAGCCTGAAACACCTGCTGCTGAACTCCTGAACAACGTGGGCGGAGCTCTCCTCACCTGACACCGGCGCGTCCCTGTCTCCTCCCTCTGAGGGCTGCGTTCCCATCAGCCTTTGCTCCAGACTGTCGACGCGACCCTGCAGCTGAGCTTTGTCCTTCTCCAGCGTCTCCACGGCCGACTGCAGCGTCTTGGCCATGGCGTTTTCTCCTCGCAGCACCGCGATCTGTAGAGGTGGGAGACGGACGCCTTACACGCCTGACATTTAACGGGACGAAGGAAGCATTTCCCAGAAGTAACGACAGGCGAGAGTACCTCGTTCCGCAGACTCTCCAGTTCCCGGTCTTTGTCTGCGATCAAGGCTCGGGTGGAGTTCTGGAAGTTTGCCTCCTCCTCGGAGTCTTGAGTAGAGATGGCGTCTCTGCAGAAAAAGATGTTTTAGAGAAGATATACATCTAAAAAAAAGGGAGGCGTCCCAACCAGGTGTCCAGACCACCTCAACACTTTGAAACATCTAAACCAGTGGTTCTCAACTGGTGGGTCGTGACCCAAAAGTGGGTCTCAGACCCGTTTTCAGTGGGTCGTGGGCCTTTGTCTGGGGAAGGAAATGCTAAAAAAAAAAAAAGCATGTCATTCATCCTCCTGAACAGTAGATGGCGATAATGTCCTGTAATGTGAGTTGACACCCGCCAGTTCACACCATAGAAGAAGACCTGCAGAGTTTGTTTCCATATGTTGAGCAGGTGAAACACAGATACAACGAAGAATATATGAGATATGGATTTAATTATCTTGAAGACAAAGGTCAGTGATGGATATTCAGATAAAACTATATATTTCGAGTTCTTTTTGAAACTACTGCTCAGTGGTTTCACTGTTTTATTTCATGTTTGTTCATAAAAGCACTGTTGAGTCTTAAAAATGGCTGTTACTGAAATGTTCTGATTGTTATGTCAGCTTTATGATTAATGCTTAAATAAGTGACTATATAGTTTTAATAGGAAATTGTTATATATTCAGCAAACGCTACATATTTGAGTTCTTTTTGAAACTTCTGCTCAGTGGTTGCACTTTTTTATTTCATGTTTGTTCATGTTGAGTCTGTTAAAAAAGGCTGAAGTTACTGAAGTGAAGTGTTTTGGATTTAAAATGCAGCTAATTGAGCATCAAAGGGAATATTTCCCACTTGAAGTCATTTTGGTTATGCTATTTTGGTTTTTGCCGTTTTGGTTCGCCGATAAACGTATTTTTTTGTGTTGGGATTCTGTGATATTCTATTCTACTGTCTCCGATTCAAACTGCACGATCTTTTCATTTACTTTCACTTTTATCAGTATTACACGCTTTAAAAGGTCCACTGCACTCCTCACACGGTGGTCACTGATCATCACATTCAGCAGATTCACCTCCCTGAGACATTCTCCACTTCCCAAAATAAATTAAATATAAGTTGGACCATTTAGACAGTGGAGGAAAACTTAGATAAATATGTAGAGCCCTATGGAATCTGCGATCACGGAATCACGGACGGAATCATGGAATTGGAGATTAAAAACGGAATTCACTTTAAATGCGCAATATAACAGAACTGAACGGCAGTTTGCGTAAATTTTTATTTGCCTCACTAAAATGAACTTTTCTTTCGAAAAATTGTTCCAAGAGGGGTCACTAAAAGGTGGGGACACTCTAGCTTATTCGCCCCCTCCTGCCCCCACTTTCCTCATTAAAAAAAAAAAAGAAAAAAACACGTCCACCTGAGAAACCGGCGATGAAGCGAAGGAACTACCGGATTACTCCCAGGTACTCCTCTGAGAAAACCAAGAAGTGTTCCCAGGACACGCTGGAGAGATATAGGTCCCTATCGTACACTTCCCGCTAGCCACTACCCGCAAATTGCGGGTTTAGGAACCTCTGTTAATGCAATCTTCTGCCCCCTAAAGCCGCTACCCGCTATCCTTAAATAGCGGCTTTAGGAGATCTGGCGGAAGATTGCATTAGTGGAGGTTCCTAAACCCCCAATTTGTGGGTTGCGGGTAGTGGCTAGCAGGAAGTGTACGATAGCCACGTACGACAGCAGCGTTACACTGTAACAGACACTGCAGTCCCTCCTCCTCTATTCTTACCGCTCTGCCTGCAGTCTCTTCTGTCCTTATTGACTGAAATCTGAACCAAAATGCTGATATTACGCCATCAACGGATCCCCATGTCATTTGAGGAAAAAAAAAAAGTTTCTCATTGTTAATGTCCCTGTTTGGTCCGTGGTGAGCACACACAAATGACTTTACCGCCACCAAATAAAGTCATAGAAAAGTGTCAAAAAGTGCCAGACAAATGCTCTAAAAGTCAGTATTTTAACAGAAACACGTGAAACGCCAGACGTACAGTAGTGTGATGTCATCAGTGCAGGACCACAGCACTGTGAGGTGAGACGGTTATCAGATGGTTTCTGTTTCATCTCTCACCCGAGGCCACGAACGCTGGGCGGTAACCAAATGAACCAGATCACAAGCACAAGCCTCTGAAATGAGTTTTCTCTGCAGGGCGGCTGAGCAAACTCACGGAGAGCAAACATGGAGGGCTCGGAGCACCGGTGGCTCCTCAGCCGCCTCGACCCGGCGGTGAGAGGAGTTAAAGGGCTTCACGGTGCCGCCGGGGCACCAAACCTCCACCAGGTGTCTTTGAAATGGCTTTGAAACAAAAGGGATCATCGATGTGAGGAGCCTCACGGGTCCACGCCTGAAACGTGAAATCAAGGAGTCAAAGCAAAGAAACGATCCAGAAACATCGGTTCCAGGAGGCTAAACGAGCCAAATTTAAGAGAAAGTTGTCACGCTGAGTCATCTCTCATTTATAATATTTTTATGTTCACTTGACATCAGTCCCTGATGACATCTGTTATCTCTGTCGCTCTGATCTCACGTCTGTCACTCTGACTTCACGTCTGTCGCTCTGATCTCATGTCTTTCGCTCTGATCTCACGGTCGCTCTGACTTCACGTCGCTCTGATCTCACGTCTGTCGCTCTGATCTCACTGTCGCTCTGATCTCACGTCTGTCGCTCTGATCTCACGTCTGTCGCTCTGATCTCACGTCTGTCGCTCTGATCTCACGTCTGTCGTCTGTCACGTCTGTCGCTCTGACTTCACGTCTGTCGCTCTGACTTCACGTCTGTCGCTCTGACTTCACGTCTGTCGTCTGACTCATCTGATCTCACGTCTGTCGCTCTGATCTCACGTCTGTCGCTCTGATCTCACGTCTGTCGCTCTGATCTCACGTCTGTCGCTCTGACTTCACGTCTGTCGCTCTGATCTCACGTCTGTCGCTCTGACTTCACGTCTGTCGCTCTGATCTCACGTCTGTCGCTCTGACTTCACGTCTGTCGCTCTGATCTCACGTCTGTCGCTCTGATCTCACGTCTGTCGCTCTGATCTCACGTCTGTCGCTCTGATCTCATGTCTGTCGCTCTGATCTCACGTCTGTCGCTCTGACCTCACGTCTGTCGCTCTGACTTCACGTCTGTCGCTCTGACTTCACGTCTGTCGCTCTGATCTCACGTCTCACTGTCTGTCGTCTCTGATCTCACGTCTGTCGCTCTGATCTCAGTCTGTCGCTCTGATCTCACGTCTGTCGCTCTGACTTCACGTCTGTCGCTCTGACTTCACGTCTGTCGCTCTGATCTCTCTGTCACGTCTGTCGCTCTGATCTCACTCGTCTCTGATCTCACGTCTGTCGCTCTGACTCACGTCTGTCGCTCTGATCTCACGTCTGTCGCTCTGACTCACGTCTGTCGCTCTGACTTCACGTCTGTCGCTCTGATCTCACGTCTGTCGCTCTGATCTCACGTCTGTCGCTCTGATCTCACGTCTGTCGTCTGACTTCAGGTCGCTCTGACTTCACGTCTGTCGCTCTGATCTCACGTCTGTCGCTCTGACTCTCACGTCTGTCGCTCTGACTTCACGTCTGTCGCTCTGACTTCACGTCTGTCGCTCTCTTCACGTCTGTCGCTCTGATCTCACTGTCGCTCTGACCTCACGTCTGTCGCTCTGATCTCACGTCTGTCGCTCTGATCTCACGTCTGTCGCTCTGACTTCACGTCTGTCGCTCTGACTTCACGTCTGTCGCTCTGATCTCACGTCTGTCGCTCTGATCTCACGTCTGTCGCTCATCTCATCTGACTTCACGTCTGTCGCTCTGATCTCACGTCTGTCGCTCTGATCTCACGTCTGTCGCTCTGATCTCACGTCTGTCGCTCTGACTTCACGTCTGTCGCTCTGATCTCACGTCTGTCGCTCTGACTTCACGTCTGTCGCTCTGATCTCACGTCTGTCGCTCTGACTTCACGTCTGTCGCTCTGATCTCACGTCTGTCGCTCTGACTTCACGTCTGTCGCTCTGATCTCACGTCTGTCGCTCTGATCTCACGTCTGTCGCTCTGACTCACGTCTGTCGTCGCTCTGATCTCACGTCTGTCGCTCTGATCTCACGTCTGTCGCTCTGACTCACGTCTCACGTCTGTCGCTCTGATCTCACGTCTGTCGCTCTGATCTCACGTCTGTCGCTCTCTTCACGTCTTCGCTCTGACTTCACGTCTGTCGCTCTGATTCACGTCTGTCGCTCTTCTGACTCTCTCACGTCTGTCGCTCTGACTTCACGTCTGTCGCTCTGATCTCACGTCTGTCGCTCTGATCTCACGTCTGTCGCTCTGACTTCACGTCTGTCGCTCTGATCTCACGTCTGTCGCTCTGACTTCACGTCTGTCGCTCTGATCTCACGTCTGTCGCTCTGATCTCACGTCTGTCGCTCTGACTTCACGTCTGTCGCTCTGATCTCACGTCTGTCGCTCTCGTCGCTCTGACTTCACGTCTGTCACGCTCTGATCTCACGTCTGTCGCTCTGATCTCACGTCTGTCGCTCTGATTCACGTCTGTCGCTGACTCACGTCTGTCGCTCTGACTTCACGTCTGTCGCTCTGACTTCACGTCTGTCGCTCTGATTCACGTCTGTCTCTGACTTCACGTCTGTCGCTCTGACTCACGTCTGTCGCTCTGATCTCACGTCTGTCGCTCTGACTCACGTCTGTCGCTCTGATCTCACGTCTGTCGCGTCTGTCTCTGATCTCACGTCTGTCGCTCTGATCTCACGTCTGTCGCTCTGATCTCTCACGTCTGTCGCTCTGACTTCACGTCTGTCGCTCTGTCGTCTCTGATCTCACGTCTGTCGCTCTGACTCACGTCTGTCGCTCTGACTTCACGTCGTCGCTCTGACTCACGTCTGTCGCTCTGATCTCACGTCTGTCGTCTGATCTCACGTCTGTCGCTCTGACTTCACGTCTGTCGCTCTGACTCACGTCTGTCGCTCTGATCTCACGTCTCTGTCGCTCTGACTTCACGTCTGTCGCTCTGATCTCACGTCTGTCGCTCTGACTCACGTCTGTCGCTCTGATCTCACGTCTGTCGCTCTGACTCTCACGTCTGTCGCTCTTGATCTCACTGTCGCTCTGACTTCACGTCTGTCGCTCTGATCTCACGTCTGTCGCTCTGATCTCACGTCTGTCGCTCTGATCTCACGTCTGTCGCTCTGACTTCACGTCTGTCGCTCTGACTCACGTCTGTCGCTCTGATCTCACGTCTGTCCGCTCTGACTTCTCTGCTCACGTCTGTCGCTCTGATCTCACGTCTGTCGCTCTGACTTCGCTCTGTCGCTCTGATCTCACGTCTGTCGCTCTGACTTCACGTCTGTCGCTCTGATCTCACGTCTGTCGCTCTGACTTCACCTCACGTCTGTCGCTCTGATCTCACGTCTGTCGCTCTGACTTCACGTCTGTCGCTCTGATCTCACGTCTGTCGCTCTGATCTCACGTCTGTCGCTCTGACCTCACGTCTGTCGCTCTGACTTCACGTCTGTCGCTCTGATCTCTGATCTCACGTCTGTCGCTCTGACTTCACGTCTGTCGCTCTGACTCACGTCTGTCGCTCTGTCTCACGTCTGTCGCTCTGATCTCACGTCTGTCGCTCTGACTCACGTCTGTCGCTCTGACACGTCTGTCGCTCTGATCTCACGTCTGTCGCTCTGAACTTCACGTCTGTCGCTCTGATCTCACGTCTGTCGCTCTGATCTCACGTCTGTCGCTCTGACTTCACGTCTGTCGCTCTGATCTCACGTCTGTCGCTCTGATCTTCAGTCTCTGTCGCTCTGATCTTCACGTCTGTCGTCTGACTTCACGTCTGTCGCTCTGACTTCACGTCTGTCGCTCTGATCTCACGTCTGTCGCTCTGATCTCACGTCTGTCGCTCTGACTTAACGTCTGTCGCTCTGACATCACGTCTGTCGCTCTGATCTCACGTCTGTCGCTCTGACATCACGTCTGTCGCTCTGATCTCACGTCTGTCGCTCTGATCTCACGCTGGGCGCTTTGATCTCACGTCTGTCGCTCTGACTTCACGCCTGTCGCTCTGACTTCACGTCTGTCGCTCTGACCTCACGTCTGTCGCTCTGATCTCACGTCTGTCGCTCTGATCTCACGTCTGTCGCTCTGATCTCACGTCTGTCGCTCTCTGATCTCACGTCTGTCGCTCTGATCTCACGTCTGTCGCTCTGACTCACGTCTGTCGCTCTCTCTCACGTCTGTCGCTCTGACTTCACGTCTGTCGCTCTGACTTCACGTCTGTCGCTCTGATCTCACGTCTGTCGTCTCTGACGTCTGTCGCTCTCACGTCTGTCGCTCTGATCTCACGTCTGTCGCTCTGATCTCACGTCTGTCGCTCTGACATCTCACGTCTGTCGCTCTGACTTCACGTCTGTCGCTCTGATCTCACGTCTGTCGCTCTGACTTCACGTCTGTCGCTCTGATCTCACGTCACGTCTGTCGCTCTGACTTCACGTCTGTCGCTTCTGACTTCACGTCTGTCGCTCTGACTCGTCTGTCGCTGACTCACGTCTGTCGCTCTGATCTCACGTCTGTCGCTCTGATCTCACGTCTGTCGCTCTGACGTCTGTCGCTCTGACTTCACGTCTGTCGCTCTGATCTCACGTCTGTCGCTCTGACTTTCACGTCTGTCGCTGACTCACGTCTGTCGCTCTGATCTCACGTCTGTCGTCTGTCGCTCTGACTTCACGTCTGTCACGCTCCTGATCTCACGTCTGTCGCTCTGATCTCACGTCTGTCGCTCTGACTTCACGTCTGTCGCTCTGATCTCACGTCTGTCGCTCTGATCTCACGTCTGTCGCACGTCTCGCTCTGATCTCACGTCTGTCGCTCTGATCTTCACGTCTGTCGCTCTGATCTCAGTCTGTCGCTGATCGTCTGTCGCTCTGATTCACGTCTGTCGCTCTGATCTCACGTCTGTCGCTCTGATTCACGTCTGTCGCTCTGACTTCACGTCTGTCGCTCTGATCTCACGTCTGTCGTCTGACTTCACGTCTGTCGCTCTGATCACGTCTGTCGCTCTGATCTCACGTCTGTCGCTCTGATCTCACGTCTGTCGCTCTGATCTCACGTCTGCTCACGTCTGTCGCTCTGATCTCACGTCTGTCGCTCTGATCTCACGTCTGTCGCTCTGATCTTCACGTCTGTCGCTATGACTTCACGTCTGTCGTATCTTCACGTCTGTCGCTCTGATCTCACGTCTGTCGCTCTGACTTCGCTCTGATCTGTCGCTCTGATCTTCGCGTCTGTGTCGCTCTGATCTTCACGTCTGTCGCTCTGACTTCACGTCTGTCGCTCTGACTTCTCACGTCTGTCGTCTCTGATCTCACGTCTGTCGCTCTGATCTCACGTCTGTCGCTCTGATCTCACGTCTGTCGCTCTGACTTCACGTCGCTCTGATCTCGACTGTCACGTCTGTCGCTCTGACTTCACGTCTGTCGTCTCTGACTGATCTCACGTCTGTCGCTCTGTCGCTCTGACTTCACGTCTCGTCTGTCGCTCTGATCTCACGTCTGTCTCTGACTTCACGTTGTCGCTCTGACTTCACGTCTGTCGCTCTGATCTCTCACGTCTGTCGCTCTGATCTCACGTCTGTCGCTCTGATTCACGTCTGTCGCTCTGATCTCACGTCTGTCGCTCTGACTTCAGTCTGTCGCTCTGATCTCACGTCTGTCGTCGCTCTGACTCACGTCTGTCGCTCTGATCTCACGTCGTCTGTCGCTCTGACTTCACGTCTGTCGCTCTGACTTCACGTCTGTCGCTCTGACTCTCACGTCTGTCGCTCTGACTTCACGTCTGTCGCTCTGACTTCACGTCTGTCGTCTGCGTCGTCGATCTGATCTCACGTCTGTCGCTCTGATCTCACGTCTGTCGCTCTGACTTCACGTCTGTCGCTCTGATCTCACGTCTGTCCCTCTGATCTCACGTCTGTCGCTCTGATCTCACGTCTCTCGCTCTGATCTCACGTCTGTCGCTCTGATCTCACGTCTGTCGCTCTGATCTCACGTCTGTCGCTCTGATCTCACGCCGGGCGCTTTGATCCGCGGCTGTCGCTCCGTCCCAGGCGTCTCACCGACACCTCATCCGACATCTGGCGCCAACCGAAGCCGCTGAGATGTTTCAATCCCGTGATTACTGAGCACAGGTTTCTGTTTCTGGCAGTCGCAGCTTCTTTTGTTGCCAGACTTAAACAGGGCTTGAAATAAGACCAAACGACGGGGACGATGAAACAAGGTACAAAACAAAGCCGCATTTAAAAATGAAGCAGTCATGTTCAGTTCTGTCCACCATGTTTTGTTCGGTCTCAAATTGACCCTTTCTAGACCGACTCGTTCCTCATACGTGGTTCAAATCTAGGGGTGTGAAAAAAAAAATTGATTTGGCAATATATCGTGATTTTCGGCCGCCCAATTTAATATCGATTTTTCAGCTCCTAATATCAATATCGTCAGTATGTTGTAATGGTTACTTAAATGTGCAAAAACCTTAATAATAAACAATAAATAGGTTGTTTTGAAGCAAATAGTTTTGATTCAATTTGTCCTCTGAATGATCAATATCATCTGATGAACATATACAGCAACTTGATTTGTCATCTCTACTTTTAATTATGATATTAACTGGGTAGAATATCGCAATATATCATGATATCATGATAATATTGTATCGTGACCCAAGTATCATGATACATAGCGCATTTCGATGTCCTTGCCAATACCTGTGGGTTAACATCAGGGTTATAATAGTTTTAGATTTTCCATTAGTTTTAGTTTTTAGTTTAGTTTTTCAAATTCAGTTTGTTTTAATTCATTTTTAGAGCAGTTTTGCTAGTTTTTATTCGTTTTTGTTTTGAAATACTTAAGTTTTAGTTTAGCTTTTATTAGTTTCAGTGTTAGTTTTAGTTTTATTTTGTAAATTTTAGGGTCCATGTAATTTTGGTTGGAGTGAAGCACTGAACTTTTTGAAGGCTATCGAATCACATAGTCGTGTTTACATTCTGGTCTCAATAAACATATTTATCAATGCGTCTTCCCGCTTGTGGTGTTCCTGCGTATTTACTGACCAGCAGCTATCTGGTCTCCATGGAAACAGTCCATTATAGTTGCTGTTTTCTCCCGTTCCTTCCCAACGCTGACTGGCCTGCAGCTGTAGCTTCTCTTTCCAGGACGTCGGCATAATCAGAAAAATGATTACTCAATCAGGAAAATCAAGAATACCTCCTCATGCCAGAAAACAACTCGTTAACTTGGTCATAATTTTGGTAGTTTCTGACTTGAATTGATATTCGCAGTATTTTCCCAAATGTTACATATAAAAAAAAGAAAAAAATAGAAAAGGCTGAAAGAACGACTAGCAAACGAGGGAACGTGGGAATTTACGTTACACCTTGAATGCAGCCTGCAGCACAGCGCTGATCACAACAAACATGGCGGCGTGGAACTTTGTTAAAGTTCCAGAAGAAGATAGTTTGGTGGTTATTTGTGACGAATCCTCCGAGTGAATTCTACGAGGAGGGAAGCACAAGCTTTAATACGTAAAACCTGATCAGCCTCCTACAACATAACAATCACTTCCATGGAGTTTTGAAATCACGCTAATGTGAGCTAACGGAAGCTAATGTTAACGTGCACAAGCCAGCAGCAGTCTCCCCTCCCCCTCATTCCTCTCATCTAAAGCTTCCATGAGATTAAAAATAAAAAACAAAAACTACTGAACCTCATTTACTTTAATTAAATGTATTAATTTAAATGGAACCACAAGCCAAAATCCTTTAAATGTTAATCTTTTTCAGTTAGTAATTCTGATGCATGTATTTCCATCAGTTCAAGGAGCCTTTATTTTTTATATCAGTCAGTAATGAACCTTATTTAAGTTAATGTGAGATATCAAATAGGTTTGTTTGATAGCTTTATGAAAATGTTTGAGAGGCTTTCCAGTAGTTTTTCTTTGGAAAAAAATAAATATTTGTTCATTTAAAAAGTCAAAACTATCTTTGATTTTGTTCATAGTATTGATGTAATGATCTTCGGTATATGTGTGTGTTATCGGTTATCAGTATTAGCCTTTAGAAGCCCTAATTTAAACACAATGAAGAGTAGAAAAAACAAACACTTTTTGCACTTTAAAAAAATAAAAGATTTACCCAAGTTATGCTAGCAATCAGAACATTCCTCCATCACAACTAAAATGAAAGAAACGATGAGCTGCAGGAGAACACTATAGATGCTGCAGCGCTAATGTGACAAATCACATTAAAGCATGTCAAAGTCTCTTTGCACACAGCGTCTTGGCAGAAGCAGCGTGAAGATCCCTCATCTAAACCAACATTTATGTCTACAACTAAAGGTTACATGTCTTGGAGCGTGAAAAAAAAAAAAGAAGCAGTGAAAGTTTTTACCTGGTCTTCATGTCTGGCTGCTGCTGAGCGTAGCGCTCGTCATTGTGCTGTGGAGGAAACGCAGACAAATATAGCCGTGTTTAAATAGAGGCTAAACCCATGTGAGCTTAAAGAGCTCAGTCACAGCAGGAGGTCGGAGCTCTGTACGCCAGAACCCGTTCATCAGATCACAGTTCCTGGCGTAACCGAGCCCAGATCTGTGACGGGACCAAGCGTGAAATTTAGAGAAGGCCGTTACCTCGTCCAGGCGCTGGGACTTCTGGGAGGCCAGCTTCAGCTCCTCACTGGGGGGGGGAGAGGACAGGTGACACGGTTAGGTGCTGCGCTGGAGGCGGGACCAAGCGGGTCTCGGTGGTATCTGCGTCACCGTCGCTGCTAGCATCTGCTGCGGCCAGATGTTCACATCTGTCACATCTCTGATGTGCAAACTCACAACCGTGGCGATGTTTGCCGCGGTTGTTTTCAGAGGTTATTAGGAGCTGTTCGGGTCGCTGGTTGTTTTTATTTTTAATGGATTTAGGGGAAAGTGTTTCCCTCTGAGCCCACCCTCACAGCAGGAGCGGGATCAAACAACCGGCACTAATGCTCAGAGAGATCATCCGTGACCTCCGGTTGGTCGCAGCGAACCAGCTCGTTCGTACGGTCCAGAAAAAGGCCAGGTGGAAGTGATCCAGTAGGGTCGGGCACCGAAAAACGATTCCAAGTAGGAATCGGTTCCTAACGTCCGGTTCTGGATCCGTTTAGAACAGTGGTTCCCAAAGTGTGGGCCGCGGCCCCCTGGTGGGCCGTCGCGGTACTGCAGGTGGGCCGTGAGAGGTCATTAAAATTAAACAAATATGTTTTAAATCCTCGATCTTTTTAAAATATGTTTTTACTTTAATATGTTTTTTTACTAATGTGTGCAATATTGTTGATCCTTCTAGTTATGTGTATTATTTAATGTGTATAATGTGTGTTATGTGTAATGTGTGTTTTGTGTGGGCTACTTGACACCGTAATTTCCTTCGGGATCAATAAAGTTACTCTATAATTACTGTAACATATTAACGACATGATTAAAAACATTAAGAAGTAATAAAACAAACCAGTTAAGTGTTATTCTACTGTCATCTTAACTTAATATGACAAGTGTCACCTTATTTGTTGACCCCTCACATTAATATCGGATCATGGTTCCTGGTCCTGTATGTTGGTCACAGTTGTGATTAAAGGTTCTGGTGGGCTGAGGAGATTTTTCACATTTCAAACTGGGCCTTGGTGTTCTGTAGTTTGGGAACGGCTGGTTTAGAAGATTTTTGAATTTCGATTCCTTTTTTGGTTCCTAAATGTCCGCGCTATTTTTTATTTTTATTTACTACACTAGTTTGTTGATGTTACTCCGCCCGGCGTTCTCAACTCCGCGCTAGTGTCGACGTCACGTCCGTCGCCGACGGGACTTCACTCGCCACAACATGGATCCCAAGAGACGCCGCTCTGGAGTTTGGCTGCATTTCAGTCCAGGAAATGACGGCTACCTGGCGCAGGTAAACACCTGCAGGAAGCGTGTTACTGCCAAAGGAGGGAGCACGACTAATATGGCAAAACACCTTCACCTGCATGGCATCAGAAAAATAAATGAGTGTAGCGTTTTTAATTAACCTTTCGGTAAGCACCGCCCCCTTCCTAGATATTTTCCTAGATGAAAATATTTACGCTTCACTGTTCAGCTTTGATCGAAGTAACTAGCGCTCAACGAAACAAACTTTTTTTCTACTAATTAGCAGAACTGTGTCCGAATGCTTCAGATTTCTGCTTACTTTCATCTCCGTAATGGAAAGAAAACCCGTGTCTGTTGCAGCTGTGTAGCCGGTCGAGGTGTAAAAAAAAACGATTTGGCGATATATCGCGATTTTTGTCCGCCCGATATAATACTGATTATTCAGCTCCTGATATCGATTTTTTTTAGGAAAATTCATTCATTCACTTAAATGTGCAAAAACACTAATAATAAACAATAAATAGGTTGTTTTGAAGCAAATCATTTTGACTCAATTGATGATCAATATCATCTGATGAACATATACAGCAACTTGATTTTTCATCTCTACTTTTAATTTTGATATTAACTGGGTAGAATATCACAATACAGTAGTAAAGAAACTGCTCTTTCATCTAACCCTGTTTTCATTTTGCCGTCCCACGACACACTACATTACCCATAAGGCCACACCATTACCCATAAGGCCACCTTCTTAAAGTGGCCGGGCTGGCTCACAACATTTCTATGCTGCGAAAGAACGCGCACAACATCATGGGACGTTTCCGCAATTTTTTCTTGATTTTTTTTAAATATTATATATTTCTGAAAAAAATCTGCGAATAACTAAAACCGCGGAACTTAAAGCGCGAAATGGCGAGGGATCACTGTATATCGTGATATCGTGCTAATATTGTGACCCAAGTATCACGATACATATCGTGTTTCGAGGTCCTTGCCAACACTTACCCCTAGTAGCCAGAGTGGGATAATCACGCTCGTTAGTGGGCGGGGCCATAGGGGCTATAACGATTACTCGCAGGTCATTTTAATTTCTCAACATCTTTAAAACCTTCACCGCGCTAGAGGAAAACGTGAAGCGAAGCTGTCGAGTTAAACGACTGATTGGACCTCCGTTGGCAGTAACGACTTCAAGCGACCACTTTCTCTGGATCAGAACCGTGGAACATCTGGGAGGAATTCTGGATCTTCCCTCTTCATCAAAAAGTTCAGAGCTTCACTCCAAACCAAAATTACATCCCTAATTTACAAAATAAAACTAAAACTAACACTCCGTGCGTTTACATGGGAAGTTTAATTCCTCTTTAATTCAGAATTAAAGTTAAATCCGAATAAAAGTTACCATGTAAACACTTAATTCCATATGAAAATGTCAATTCCAAATTAAACTTAATTCCGAAGTAAGTGGCTGGTTTATTCCCATTTTAATTCCAAATTAAATAATTCCACGGTCATGTAAACACTCATTCCTGTTTAAATTAATTCCCGTCTTTCTGCGCATGCTAGTTCTCTTGCCCGTCTGTCGCGATGACGCTAATATTCCGCGCTGGGCTTGTGTTCAAAACAAAGTTTCAAGATGGCGGCACGCAGTAAACGGTGGTCAAGAGCAGAGACGATTTATTTAATAAATAGCTTGGAGGAACTAGAAATAATTAAAAGAACAGATGGCAGGAAACATAAAAATTGTGAGCTTTTCAAAGCGGCCAGGTTAAATGAAGGAGGTTTCACAGATAGAGACGCCACCCAGGTCAAAAATAAGTGGAATGTTGTTGCTAACCGAGTTGTTGCTAAGTTTGTTTTCTTCCGGTAGACGTAAAGACGTCCGCCCCCCCCCCACCCAATCAGAACCCTTCCCAACCCCCAGACCTAAAGCGGAGTTGGATAAAGCCGAACTAACGTGTTTTCCATGTAAACCTCAATTCGGAATTACTATTTCCATGTAAACTAGAAGGAAAATTGTTTAATTCAGAATTATTTAATTCGGAATTATTAATTCCCAATTAAAAAAACATCATGTAAGCGTGGCCACTGAAACTAATAAAAACTAAAACTAAGTATTTCAAAACAAACACTAATAAAAACTAGCAAAACTGCTCTAAAAACGAATTAAAACTAACTGAATTTGGAAAAACTAAACTAAAAACTAAATAAAAACTAAAACTAATGGAAAATCCATCTCTATTATAACCCTGGTGCAGCGACGGGAGCCCGTATCATCACGCTCCCTCTACCGTGCTTCACCACTGGTTAAGATGTTCTGATGCTGGTCAGCTATCTCCTTGTTTTTTTGTCTCCTTCCTGAGCAGCTGAACTTTAGTTTTACCAGTCACCAGACAGTTTTGGACTACCGCAGTGCTCTCTGGGAGATTTCAGGCATGCAGCCATGTCTTCTCGCAGCTTCACCTCAGAGGATTTCTGCTTCAGACGCTCCTGGTTCGACGGTTCCTGTACGGTCGACTCTGGCTGTGACCTCGGAGCTCCGTCTTTACCTCACCGAGGATCCTGATCTCAGTCTCTGGAGTCGTCTCGGCTGGACGTCCACACGTAGGAGGACGAGCTAGAGGACTAAACTGTGTCTTCAGAGACCTCGTTTCCACGATGGCGAGCTTCACATCAGCAGACGCTTCTCAAGAACGACCGTCTGCTTCTATCAGTCGGACCACATCTCCGAGCTCATTTCATCAACCGTGGATTCCAGGTGTGCAAATCTACTGACTGCTTTAGCTTTCATTACAGCAATTAGTTCACGGACTGATTGACTTTCCCTTCCTGGACTGCAGCTTGAGCTCTTTTTTAGCAAATAAATGCAGAATACCCGGCAAATTAGACGTACAGGGTCCGGGTCACATGCTTTGCAGCTTTCATCTTTTTTTGTTGTTCACCTTATTATTATTATTAAACAGCTGGCGGGGGGGTCTTACGTCATACGCTCCACGTATGACAAACGGCGTTAGATAAGATAAAGCACACGGTTTTGTAATCAGAGCATGTGATCAGTGTTTTTATAAATCCAGATATTTTTAGATGCTGGAACCAAATGATTTTTTTTGGGGGGAAATTGAGTTTATCCCCATGTGGGCCATCGTCAGGATTTGTGTCTGAAGCCGGGCGTGACTAATATCCCCCTCTGAGCGCCATCTGGGTGAAACCGCTCGTCTGCCTCCTCTATAATAACGTTCATCACGCCTCCGCGGCGAAGAAGGACTTAGACCGGAGCTGCACGCTGCCAAATCTGGTTTTCCCCAGAAAACTGTATCAGAAACTTCATTAGTGAGAAAGAAAGAAAAAAAAAAAATCAAATTACACTCCCATCAGTCTCAGCTGTGAATTCTGCTCAGAGCAAACGGCAAAACACTGATGCTGACAAATCCAAGGTTGCACGCTCGGACAGATGCGTTAACTTGTGACGAGCACTGGAACGCAGGATGGATTCAGTCATGTAAAGATAGAGCGGCATCCCAGCATCCAAACCAGTGACTAAATGGTTACGTGGGACCGACACACCGATGCACAACATCCACACTATTAGCTCCCAAGGAACATTTTTAGGGATGCACGATAACTGTTTTTTAATTATTACCGTATACTGATAACTTTCATTCCTAAAGAACCGAGTGTTTTTTTAAACCGATAACACACACACATACCTAAGATCATTATATCAATACTATAAACAAAATCAAAAATAGTTTGGACTCTTTAAATGAACAGATATTTATTTTTTTTTACAATGAAAAACTATTATCAAGCCTCTCAAACATTTTCATAAAACTATCAAACAAACCTATTTAAAATCTCACATTAACTTAAATAAGGTTCATTACTGACTGATATAAAAAATAAAGGCTCCTTGAACTGATGGAAATACATGCATCAGAATTACTAACTGAAAAAGATTAACATTTAAACGATTTTGGCTTGTGGTTCCATTTAAATTAATACCTTTAATTAAAGTAAATGAGGTTCAGTAGTTTTTATTTTTTAATCTCATAGAAGCTTTAGATGAGAGAGATAAGGGGAGGAGAGACTGCTGCTGGCTAGCGCACGTTAGCATTAGCTTCTGTTAGCTCACGTTAGCACGATTTCAAAACTCCATGGAAGTGATTGTTATGTTGTAGGTGGCTGATCAGGTTTTACGTATTAAAGCTTCTGCTTCCCTCCTCGTAGAATTCACTCGGAGGATTCGTCACAAATAACCACCAAACTATCTTCTTCTGAAACTTTAACCAAGTTCCACGCCGCCATGTTTGTTGTGATCAGCGCTGTTGCTGCAGGCTGCATTCAAGGTGGAACGTAAATTCCCACGTTCCCTCGTTTGCTAGTCGTTACTTTCAGCGTTTTCTATTTTTTCTTTTTTTATGTGTAACATGAGGGGGAAATACTGCGAATATCAATTAAAGTCAGCAACTACTAAAATTATGACCGAGTTAACGAGTTGTTTTTCTGGCATGAGGGGGTATTCTTGATTTTCCTGATTGAGTAATCGTTTTTCTGATTATGCCGACGTCACTTGAACATAACATTCACTGTCGGTCATTCAAGGCTCAGAGGGAGCGAGGCACTGCTGTGTTGACAGAAATATAAATGTTATCGGGGCTATTCGTCGTGATATCAGAATTATCGGAATGACGTCATCATTTCCTGTTATCAGCCCGATAGTTATCGTGCACCGCTAAACATTTTCCCCAAAACACAGACTTCCCATCTTCTCTAGACGTGACCTGTGAAACATCTCTACATGGATGCCGCTCCTCCAGGAGGATTTCTAGTTGTAATTCTGGCGTCTCGTCACGTTTGTTGCGATGGGCTTTTAGCTCCGATGGAGACATCAGGAGTTCTGGACCTCAGCATCCCTCTGCAGATTTGTCCAGTCTTTTTGTCCAGTCACGTGTGGACAAAAAGACCTCAGACAGACCGACGGGACAGGGGCAGGGACGCTTGAAGTGCTCGTCACTAAAGACAACAGACGGGGTTCCCACCGGTCTGAGACGTCGGCGGGTTATTTTTGGGCTCTTGTGAATGTTGCCGACTCTCACAGATGTTCCTAAATTAAACAGACCAGCCTTTGAACTCCACTCCCTCCGGACGTCTGAGCTCCTCTTAATCGACCGGAAAATTGGAAGTTTCACCTTTAGGCTCAGCTCTCTCCTCAGCGGGAGGAGACGTCTCCTTTTGACAGAACCAGGACACTTTCTTCTTATTCCAAACAACAGATATATTACATTAGATATTTGCTTCTTTTTTTTCACCCCCACATGTGGGAGCAGCTGATTAAGGTTCATGATGTCGCCTGGAACAAGATCCAAAAATCCAGAGGTGTTGAAGAGAAGATGTGATGTCGTTAAAAGAGTCATCTACGAGAATACGACGTCATCTCATCAGTCCACGGCTTTGTGAAGTGATGGAAACAAAAGTAGAATCGTTCTGGAAGAATACTCACTCTTACAAAACGAAGTTGTAGTGATGAAGCACGGTGGAGGGAGCATCGTGATCTGGGATCAGGACCTGGAGAACCTCCGACCAACCCAGACAGGTTTAATGTGATATCCTGGAGGATAACGGGTCTAGCTAGCAGGTCGGACAGCTATTAACTCAAAGGATGTCTTCAATAAAGACACGAGGAATTATTATCGTTTGCTTGTTATTAACTTAAGCACATTGTTCTTTACATCTATTAGATCGTATTTAAGGGAAAATTAAAGCAGAAAAGCATTAAATTCCAAAGCGTTTAAATTAGGGCTGGGCGTTATTATCGCGTTAACGCATTCATTTATTAACGCTGACATTTATTTTATCACGTTAACGCATGTTGTTCACATGCTTTTGTTTTGAAAAGTCTGTTACTGGCAACCGGAAGTTGATTGGCAGGTAGACATGCAAAAGCTAAAACAGACATGGAGAACGGTAAAAATCAGTGAACTTTACAGTTCAGGTAGCAACTCAGGTAGCAATTAGGGATGGGCATAATTAATCGATTAATTAAACACATCCAAGCCTTGTAAAGGCGTCTCAGCCTAGCCTAGCCTAGCCTAGCCTAGCCTAGCCTCAACTCGGTGTTAGCACGGACCAGAAGGAGCTGCAGCGCACAACGATCACACAACTAGCGCATCTTTTTAAGAATCTTTTTAAGTAATACTGGCGCCTTGATATAAATTGTCCTTGTTACGTAGTCTCCTCGATATTTCTTCTTTTATTATCGTTGTTTGTTTTTTTTTATTATTCTCGACCACCAACATCCGGGCCACTGAACACATCTGGGCATGCGCGGACCATAGCAACCAGGCCATAGCAACCAGGCCATAGCAACCAGGCCATAGCAACCAGGCCAAAGGGGAAAACAAACGTCACGCCGAGAATAAATGAAATGAAATGAAAAATGAAATGAAAAATACTTTATTTATCCCATAAAGGGAAATTCAATACTGTAGTAAGGATGTAGTAGTAATACTGTAGTACTGTAGTAATACTGTAGAATAATTTTCAATGTAAAAATGCTAATGATTAATTGATTATCAATCATTTAATTCTCCCAACAATTGACGAATAAATCTTAACCGAATGCCCATCCCTAACAGCTATATTAACAATTCTGTCTGAAAAAAAATTCTGGACTGCAACAAAACTTTCGCGTCATGATGCCCCCCAGATTCTGATCCGTGGACGCCGCGTGTGACATCATCAGCTCAGCTGTTTCCAGGCTTTGAGGACGACGCTCCAGGACGCTCACGGCGGATCTGTGGAGGTTTCAGTTCCGGTCCAAACCTTTACTCCAGATTTAACTTCCGTTTGCTCATCAATATCTCACACTGCAACAGTATCATTTCCCTTCAGGTACTGAAACTGACGACTCAGTTCATCTAAATATAATAAATGCAGATAAACATTTTGACGTGCACGGCAGTGAAACTGCCTTTGACCCAGAATGGCACCAGAAGCAGCTCCGCCGCTCTCAGACAGAAACAAAGCCACACTGTTTTAAGACAAACACACACGCAGATGCAACGTGATGTCACGAGAGAGAGGCGGCCATGTTGGAGCCAGGCGGTCCGAGGAGGAGAGGAGCGGTTACGCAACAGCAGCAGAGAAAGGAGGAAGGAGACAGGATGGAGGAGGGATGAGAGGAAGGAAGGCTTTCATTTCACTCGTCAGTTTAGAAATGTTTCATTTTCTGGACTGAAGGAAGCAGCCGGGATGAGCCTCAGCCAGTTAGAGCCGTCCGGAGCTGTGATGTCATCGCTCGGGGGGGGTGAAAAGACTGAGAAACACACATGTGCAGACTAAATATACACAGACAAAGAGAAAGGCACATGACGGCGTCACACGAGCTCAGAGGAGCTAAAAATAGACGGCGGCGGAGAAACACAAACACAACAAGTTCAGGTGGGAACGTCACAGGATTTAAACGTGGAAGAAGCTTCAGAGATCTGCTGCCACAACTGGGGACGCACGATAACCGATACCGATAACCGATAACCGATACCGATAACCGATAACCGATACCGATAACCGATAACACACATATACCTAAGATCATTACATCAATACTATGAACAAAACCAAAAGCAGTTCGGACTCTTTAAATGAACAGATATTTATTTTTTCCAATGAAAAACTATTTAACAAGCCTCTCAAACATTTTCTTTAAAGCTATCAAACAAACCTATTTGATATCTCACATTAACTTAAATAAGGTTCATTACTGACTGATATAAAAAATAAAGGCTCCTTGAACTGATGGAAATACATGCATCAGAATTACTAACTGAAAAAAATCCTTCCTCAATGACAAAAAAAAAAATAATGCAGAGTTATAATCTACTGACACAAGTTAGACTCGTCTGTGTGAATAAACTGAAAAAGTGCACTAAACAGTAACAAAAAAATTACGTTTAAAGGATTTCGGCTTGTGGTTCCATTCAAATGAATGTCTTTAATTAAAGTAAATGAGGTTCGGTATTTTTTATTTTTTTTTTATCTCATGGAAGCTTTAGATGAGAGAGATGATGGAGAGGAAAGGGGAGGGGAGACTTGGTGCTGGTTAGCTCGCGTTAGCTCGCATTAGCTCACGTTAGCTCAATTTCAAAACTCCATGGAAGCGATGGTTACATTTCAGGTGGATGATCAGGTTTGACGTATTAAAGCTTGTGCTATTTTTCCCTCCTTCGCTTGGAGCATTTGTCACAAATAACCAGCGAACTATCTTCTTCTGAAATTTTAACGAAGTTCCATACAATCCGCCATTTTTTTTTTTTTAATCAGCAAACTGTGCCGCAATGCTGCATTCAAGGTGTAACGTAAATTCCGTCATTCCCCCGTTTTCTAGTTGTTCTTTCAGCCTTTTCTATTTTTTCTATTTTTATGTGTAACATGTGGGAAAATACTGCTAATATCAATTAAAGTCAGCAACTACTAAAATTATGACCGAGTTAACGAGTTGTTTTCTGGCATGAGGGGGTATTCTTGATTTTCCTGATTGAGTAATCGTTTTTCTGATTATGCTGACGTCACTTGAACATAACATTCACTGCTGGTCATTCAAGGCTCAGAGGGAGCGAGACACTGCTGTGTTGACAGAAATATAAATGTTATCGGGGCTATTCGTCGTGATATCGGACTTATCGGGATGACGTCATCATTTCCTGTTATCGGCCTGATAGTTATCGGGATGACGTCATCATTTCCTGTTATCGGCCCGATAGTTATCGGGTCGGGTCCACAACATTAAATAATGATCTCACAGAACCTGTCAGTGTTTCTCATGTTTTAGCTGAGTGGACAAAAAAAAAAGTGACTTTAACACATTTCTTTAAAACAAACTTGCAATCCACTGTCTTTCTGGACAATCGTACTAAATCCAAAGCAAATTTCTGTTAGAAAGCTGTGAAGCGACGTGTGTCAGAGTTATTTAATCCCTTAAATCCAGCCTGGACTGGTTTTTGAGGAAGGTGTCGTGGACTCTGAGAGAGCTGGAGGACGTGGTTCGTTCAGAGAGACCGGGCTCAAACGGGTCGTCCTCAGGCGGCGGAGATGAAACGATCACATGACTGTAGAAAAACAGCTAATGTAGCGTGGCTCTGAATGTCCGGGACGTGATCACGGAGCACCGCTGCACTCCTCTGAGACGCATCGCCAGCTGTTAGCAGCAGCTTGTCGCGTCTCGCCGGTACCATCGGGTACTGGACTCCCCTGCAGCTGCTACTCGCCGGCGTGTTCTGACACGATCCAAAGCTTTCGATGCCATGCAAACCCGGCTGTCGCTGCTGTCACGCTAACATGGCAACACGGCTGTCGCTGCTGTCACGTGGCAACACGCGTCAACATGGGACAATGCTGTCGCTGCTGTCATGCTAACATGGCAACAGCTGTCGCTGCTGTCTGCGTGCTGTCACGCTAACATGGCAACACGGCTGTCGCTGCTGTCACGACTGTGGCAACACGGCTGTCGCTGCTGTGCTAACATGGCAACACGCTGTCGGCTGTGCTAACATCGTTGCTGTCACGCTAACATGGCACACGCTGCTGTCACGCTAAACAACAACGCTGTCGCTGCATGGCACGCTGTGTCTCTTGGCTAACATGGCAACAGGGCTGTCGCTGCTGTCACGCTAACATGGCTAACCAACACGGCTGTCGCTGCTGTCACGCTTAACATGGCACTGCTGTACGCATGGCTGTGCTAACATTGGCAACACGGCTTGTCGCTGCTGTCACGCTAACATGGCACACCGGCTGTCGCTGCTGTCACGCTAACATGGCAACACGGCTGTCGCGTGCTGTCACGCTTAAAACATGGCAACACGCTGTCGCTGGCGCTAAATGGCAACACGGTTTCGCTGCTGTCACCAACAGGCAACATGGCTGGCAACCGGTTGTGCTGTCACGCTAACATGGCAACACGCTGTTGCTGTCACGCTAACATGGCAACACTTGGTGTCGGCTGCGTAACATAACTGAGATGCTGTCACTGGCAAAATGTAACAGGCAAACGGTGGCTGCGTATCACATGGCAATCGCTTCACGACTAACATGGAAAACTACTGTTTGGACTGTAAATGGTGAACTGACATGCTGTCAAAACTAAGCAATGCTAAAAACAAACAGCATGTTATCTCGCAAACACTTTTGCTGGTGTCCCAACTTCAGGCTTACATCGGAATTAACCTGGCCTCAACACGTGCTGTCACGCTGTAACAAGGCACTGGTGGCTGTGGCTGTCACGAAATGGTCAAAACTTGGATTGCGTAGCTTGGAACGCTAACAGGGGGAACACTGCATGCTGTCATTTTAACATGGGGCTATGTCGCTGCTGTCACGCTAACATGCTTTGGCTGTCGCTGCAATGACCACTGTCGCGAACAAATGGCAAACAGGGCTGTCGCTGCTGGCTGCAGGGATGGCTTTTTATTGCTTGCCGCAAATTTAAAAAATTTAAAAAAACGAGGATTTTTTTTAAAACATAATGTTTAATTTTATGACCTATCACGGAACTGCGTTTTTTTCCCACTGCGGCCCACATTTGGGAATCACTGCCAGGGGAAATTGTTTTTCGTTGCATTGCTCCTTACAAAAGTTAAGAACATAAGAAATTTTAAAATAGTGCAATTAGAAATAGAAAATTTAAATGAAAATATAAAAAATGAATATTAACAAAATGTATTACTAAATATGAATAAAACAAAAAATATTACTAAAGATGAATATAAAAATAAAAATATTTCTAAATATGAATATAAACAAAATATATAATAAAATATGAATATAAAACAAAAATATATACTAAAATATGAATATAAAACCAAAAAATATTAATATGAATATAAAACAAAAATTTCTTAAAATATGAATATAAAACAAAATAATATATCTAAAATTAATAAAAACAAAAATATTTAAAAATATAATAAAAACAAATATAACCTTTATATACTAATCAAAATATATATTCTAAATTTAATATGAATATAATAACAAAAATATATACTACTAAATTGAAGTATCAATTATACTAAATATGAATAAAATATAACCAAAATATTACTAAAAAAAATGACTTCAACATTTACCAAAATATGATATAACAAAATATATACTAAAATATAATATAAAACAAAAATATATTACTAAAATATGAAAATATAATATACTACAAAATATGAATATAAAACAAAAATATATACTATAAATATGAAATTATATACAAATATGAATATGAACAAAATATATACTAAAATATGAATATAAAACAAATATATCTAAAATGATATAAAACAAAAATAATACTAAAATATGAATATAACATATACTAAAATATGAATATAAAAACAATTTACTAAAATATGATATAAAACAAAAAATTTCTAAATAATATAAACAAAATATACTAAAATATGATATAAAACAAAAATATATACTAAAATATGAATATAAACACAAAAATATGTCTAAAATATGAATATAAAACAAAAATATATACAAACATGAATATAAAACAAAAAATATACTAAAATATGAAATAAACCAAAATAATACTAAAACATGAATAAACAAAATATACTAAAAATGAATATAAACACCACAAAATATATAAAACAACATATATGAAATATGAATATAAAACAAAAATATATTCTAAAATATGAATATAAAACAAAAATATATACTAATATATGAATATAAAACAAAATATATACTAATATGAATATAAAACAAATATATACTAAAAATGAATATAAAACAAAAATATATATAAAATATGAATATAAAACAAAATATAACTAAAATATGAATATTAAAACAAAAAATATATACTAAAATGAATATAAAACAAAAAAATAAAAAAATATAAACAAACTAAAATATGAATATAAAACAAAAATATACTAAAATATGAATATAAAACAAAAAATATACTAAAATATGAATATAAAACAAAAATATATTCTAAAATATGAATATAAAACAAAAATATATACTAAAATATGAAATATAATAAAAAAAATATACTAAATATGAATAAAACAAAATATATAAACAAAAATATATACTAAAATATGAATATAAAACAAAAATATATACTAAAATATGAATATAAAACAAAAATATATACTAAAAAAAAAATATGAATATAAAACAAAAAATATACTAAAATATGAATTAAAACAAAATATATACTAAAATATGAATATAAAACAAAAATATATACTAAAATATGAAATAAAACAAATAAAAAATAAAAAATAACAATATGAATATAAACAAAAATATATACTAAATATGAATATAAAACAAAAATATATACTAAAATATGAATATAAAACAACAATATATACTAAAATATGAATATAAAACAAAAATATATTCTAAAATATGAATATAAAACAAAAATATATACTAAAATATGAATATAAAACAAAAATATATACTAAAATATGAATATAAAACAAAAATATATACTAAAATATGAATATAAAACAAAAATATACACTGAAAAAAATAGGTAAAAGAGTATATACAGTAAAGGTGGAGGAATCTCAAAAACAGGCCTCGTTATGAAGACGTTGAAGAGTGGAGTTCAGATAAACCGTTTCCAGAGAGGACGTGCAGCTTGAAATGACACCATGGGGCTCCTTTATTCATGATGTTATATAAATATAATGCACTCCATCCCGTGATCACACCCACTTAACAGCACACGTCTGCTAATTACGGGCAGCTATTTAAAGCATATTGACAAGTGGGAGCTTCTCTGTAGAGGGTTGCAGATGGAGCTGCTTTAATGACACACTTGACATCTGAGTTGGACCAAAAAAGTCCATTTTCATGTGCTCGTATGAGGCCTGGAGGCCATCTTTGCCCCCCCGGGGTTAAGTTTAACAGCACCAGCCTCAGCGGACTGGAAGAGCGGGAGGAAAAAAACACATCAGTTATTCAGCGGACTCACATTTCCTTGCAGAGGACGCCGATCCGCTGGTCTCCTGAGCTGCTGCGCTCCTTCGACAGACTCAGCTCCTCCTGGAACTTGGAGTTCTGCTGCTTCAGAGCCTCCAGCTGCAGAGAAAGAAGATCATCTGCTCAGTTTTACGGTTCTGACCCACAAAACTGGATCTGCTCCCCGAGAAACGGGTCCAGGAACTGCAGGATGGTGGCGAGAGTGCCGCGCGATTGCCAGCTCGCTCTTAGTTTAGTTTAGTTTTTTAGTTTAGTTTAGTTTAGTTTAGTTTAGTTTAGTTAGAGGTCGGGGTCTCCAGGCGGTGCAGAGCTCCTGCAGGGGCAGAACCGATCAGAATCACAGCTGTTGGACCCGTCTGGTTCTGAACTTCACTGGCCGACTGAACTGCTCTGACTGTTTCTGTCTTCAGGGCAAAGCTGGAAATTTGCATAAAAGTAAGACGTCAGGACGACGGGGGTTCACCAATTAATATAAGGCTGGGCAACGATTACAATTTTTAATCACGATTAATCGCATGATTTCCCTGATTAATCGCGATTAATCGCATCGTATACGTGAAATCAAATAATGAATTCAAAAGTAGTGTAAAGGTCACTTTTATTTAAATGTTCTGCTGCCATATGAACTAAAGTGTCATAACATTTGTTGTTCAAACACTTTTAACATCAGCACTTGTCAGTAACACATATTTAGTGTAAATCTCATCTTAAAAAATGTAAAATAAAATGAAGCTTATTTCCACTGCCAGGACATTAATGTCATCCTGTTTAAAAAAAAAAAAAAAAGTCTAAGATTAAAAATCCTGAGCCACAATCAGAACATTAAAACAGGTAATTAACAGCAGAAACTTTTAAATTTGTAAACTTTTGTGCCAAATAACCTTGTTTCTGTTGAATCCTCCATCTGGGAGAACTTTAAATTAAAAATGTCCAGGTTAAAGTTCAGTAACTTTACCAATCTATGTATCATTCATTCTTTCTATTTTCAATTGTCAATAAAAAAATTAAAAAGTGACATTTTATTATGTTTTTCGTTTTTTAATCTAACACAAAAAAATAATAATAAAAAAATGCCTGTTTTTTTTATATTTTAATTTTAGACTTTGATTAAAAATACAAAATGAAAAAATGGGCCACAGAACTGAATTAGTTTTATAATGGAGGACTGGACTTTCTGTTGTCATTACACATCTGAGCCACTAGATGGAGCCGCACTGCAGTAACCAGCTAGAGAACAGCAGGACAGTGAACACATGGAGCAGATCTGATGGAACATGGAGGAACGACCACAAACGTTTGGTTGCAGTACAGAATTTTATTTTAGACAGAAATGTTAATATTTCTATCTGAGTTGCTACCTGAACTGTAAAGTTCACAGATTTTTACCGTTCTCCATGTCTGTTTTAGCTTTTCCTTAAGTTTACCTGCCAATTATCTTCCGGTTCTGCAGCAGCCTGTAACAGACTTTTCAAAATAAAAGCATGTGAGCAACATGCGTTAACGCACGATAAAATAAATGTTGGCGTTAATAAATTAGTGCATTAACGCGATAATAACGCATTAACTTGCTCAGCCCTAATTAATATATTTTTTAAAAGTTAAGGATCTGACTGTTTTTGATTTTGACTGTTTTTTGGAGTTTTTGATTTGACTTGTTTGACCTTCTAGGACATTTCTGAGGTCGGTGAACGACACCAGTTACTTGATTTCAGTCTCCGTCCTCAGATTCGTCTGAATTATGATGAACAGGATTTTTAAAGTGGATGTTTCTGCCTTTATTTGTACAGCAGAGTGAGGACGGGAAAGACATGGAGCGACGGAGGGTGAAAGACAAAGAGTCTAAAGTTAAAGGAAGATCTTGCAGTGTCTTCTGGCTTATTAATGGCGCTTTATAAAAAAAAACTAACGGGTTTTGAACAATACCTAACCGATCAACAAGCAGACAAAATCTGCCTCATGTGAGACGAGATTTTTTCGTTTTTTGTGTTAGATTAAAAAATGTCACTTTTTAATTTTTTTTTAAATTTTTGATTGACAATTGAATATGGAAAGAATGATTGATACAAGGATTGATGAAGTTACTGAAAAAATTGCACAAAAAAAATTTGCACAAAAAATTGCACAATAACATGTTGGCCTCTTAGCTTGTATATATATGCTATATATTGTATATATATATTTGTTATATATATTATGCTATAACTTGTTATATTTTTTATTTTTTATTTTTATTCTAATTGTACAAGAGAGTTAGTAACCGGAGTCAAATTCCTTGTTTGTGTGCAAAACTTACCAATTAAAATGTTCTGATTTGGCTGAGGATTTTGATGATAGACTTTTTTTATTTTCTAAAAAAACAGGATGACATTAATGCCCTGGCAGTGGCAATAAGCTTTATTTTATTTGACATTTTTTAAAATGAGATTTACACTAAATATGTGTTACTGACAAGTGCTGATGTTAAAAGTGTTTGAACAACAAATGTTATGACACTTTAGTTCATATGGCAGCAGAACATTTAAATAAAAGTGACCTTTACACTACTTTTGAATTCATTATTTGATTATGCATGTAATCGTGATTAATCAGGGAAATAATGCGATTAATCGCGATTAATCAGGGAAATCATGCGATTAATCGCGATTAAATTTTTAATCGTTGACAAGCCCTAGTTATTATGAGATATATATTTGTTCAGTTAGTTCTTGGGGATGAAGATGCCGATAATAAACTGTGATCAACCTGCACGGGTCCCGACAGACGAGTAAAAACTACCGCCATCAAAGCGAGCGACACTTCAGAGTTCAGACGTTCCTGAGCTCCGGCGGACATCAGACGGGTTTTTAACGCCACGTGGAACCAAAAATAAAAGCTCCTGCAACATCTGCTCCTTGAAATTCACTTCAAGTGAGAAGCCTGAGACTCCGCAGACGGCTGAAATCTCTCCTGACGCTTCAAAGCTCCTCTCAGACAGCAGCGGTCTGTAATTGATCGTCCAGCTCTGAAATCGATTTCAGTTGCACGTTATCGTGATGTCATGTGTGACATCAACCGGACGGGAGCTTCTGTCTACACCAGCTGCCCTGGCGGGTCACGAACATCTGGAGCAGTAAACGTTAACGCTCATCCAGCAGGTTTCAGGTTTCAGCTGCACCGTTCCGTCTCACATCAGCACCGCTGAGGGACCGGAGACCCGTCCACCGTCCCGCCGTGACTTTAAAGACGCCGGCCGTCCTACCTGGTAGCGAGGCGAGTAGACGCTGCTGGAGTAACCCTGATGCAGAGCGGCTAAGTCCATGCCCGCTGGGTCATCAGCGACGTCCAGCAGCTGTTCAGCAGCTGGAACTGTAACGCGGACAGGCGAAGGCGAGCCGAGCATCAATAAACCATCAACCGTCGTCCACGGCTGCCGCTGGGAAATGGAGCGCAGCCCCCCCCTCCCCTCCCCTCCTCCCTCTCTCTCTCTCCCTCTCTCATGGTCGGGTTAAAGAAGCAGCACACTTCCATTATGTAAGCCTGAATAAGCTCCTCCCCCTCCTCTCTGCAGCTCACAATCATGTTTGTTTCATTCATTCTGAGCTCTTCATGTCTCCCAGTTAAAGCTCCAACTCACCAAATGTTTTATTTGATTGACAGTTAAGGCCTCTGGTGTCATGAAGAAGAACACCAGCCCGCTGGGATGAAAGTTTACAGACACAAACACAAGTAGGATTCGGTTCTGGATCGTTCCTGTCAGGATCTCCACGGCTGTGTGGACTGAATATAAATAAATAAAGAAATAAAATGCCGCCTGTGTTTTTCTTTCCCAAACCCTTTTCCTTGACCTCAGAGGAAACAGGAAGCTGCTCAGGAGAACTCAGGAACAGACGTGATTCAGCTACATTCAGACTTCACTGTGATCTGAGTCTGAGGAGCTGAAACCACTGAGATCCACAGATGGAAAACAGCTCTTTAGATCCTTCACACAAATCTGGCTTTATTTATTTAACATACTTTTAATCAATATTTACGATGAGTAGAGTAGCACTAAAAAACCACAAGCTTGACATGTATGGATGGATGGAGGGATGGATGGATACATGGATGGAGGGATGGAGGGATGATAGATGGATGCATGGATGGAGGGATGGAGGGATGATAGATGGATGCATGGATGGAGGGATGGAGGGATGGATGATAGATGGATGGATGCATGGATGGATGGAGGGAGGGATGGATGGGGCCTATGAGTTATGATGGAAATGAAAAGCAGAGTAACGGAGACAGGAACCAAACCAGTAAAACCAGTAATCTCCATGTCCAGGTCTGTGGGGAACCAGGAAGCTAAAAGCTGCAGAAGCTCCAACATTACTGGAGGAACATCATTTATTCTCAGTGTTGCTGCTGCAGGAGCAGAAGAACAGAAGAGAAGAAGAGCAGAAGAACAGAAGAGAAGAAGGAAGAGAAGGATGCTCCAGTGTTTCCTAGGCTGGAGGAGATAAACAAGGAAACGCTTTCCTTCACATTTAAATCCCTCCCCCAGCTCCTCCCTCGTTCCCAGTCATTTCATCCAGTTAGAAACCTTTCATTTGACTGGACCCCCCTGTGTTTCTTTTTCCCAGAGTGCTTCAGTGCTCCTGCTGCTGGTCCTGGATCTGCCCGTTCACTCGCTCTTTTATTCCCCCAGACGCATGTTTGACCCCTTTATCCAACTTTATTAACTCTAAACTCTAAACTTCTACCCTCTGAATCTGCTTTTGGTTCGCCAGCGTCACAGCAACCATTTTCTTTCTGCAGCTTTCCAAAAAATAAAAATGTTTTGATGAATCATTCAACGAATGTTCTCATCTGGAATGGAAACGAAGTTCATCAGACAGTTTAGTTGAGACGAACTGGGACGAACTGGGACGAACTGGGACGTTCAGAGAGCTGTTGAGGAGCTAAAATAGTTTTATTAATGAAACTTACATCAGGTTGAATGAATCTAAAACATAACGCTGTGTTTCATCCTGAACTCTGTAATACTTCCCCTCTAACCGTTAAATTATCCAGGTACAATTAAAACCTCTAAATGCCCCCCCACTCATTACACTGATGAGTAGATCAAATTGAGTTTTAATTAGTTTAAATCTTGCTCTTTTTTTTTTTTTTTTTTTTAAACATACATTTAATTAAAGGTGGGGTAGGTGTTGTTTTTTTGCCTGAAAACCTTTTCACATTCCCATTTCACCCACTGAAATAAAATGTGCAAAAAAACGAAACGTTTTGGTCCGGTCTAGAGGGTATAATCAGAGAAAAACTCTGACCAATCAAAATAGTGATCATCTTTACATTGATTGGCTGCCTAATACGTCCATCAAATATCAATGCATCCCCCCCCACCCCTCCCCCCCTCCCTGCGGTTCATGTAGTCGTGAATCGTGTGAAGGCGTGGTTTAGAGGGGTGAGCTGAAGAGGAGGAGGCGGAGCCTCTGGGAGGAGGGAGGGAGAGTATATTTTCAAAATCTCACTTCAGTTGGATTGCTGGAACCGTTTTTTCAAAGATCACCTACCCTACCTTTAATATTTAGGATGTGTAAAGTAGCACTAAAAAGCCACGAGCTTGACATGAATGGATGAATGGATGGAATGATGGGTGCATGGATGGAGGGATGCATAGATGGAGGGATAGAATGATGGAGGAATGCATGGATGGATAGAATGATGGACGCATAGATGGAGGGATGGAATGATGGATGGATGGATGGATGCATAGAAGGGGGAAGGAATGATGGATGGATGGATGGATGGATGCATAGATGGAGGGATGGAATGATGGAGGAATGCATGGATGGATAGAATGATGGACGCATAGATGGAGGGATGGAATGATGGATGGATGGATGCATAGAAGGGGGAAGGAATGATGGATGGATGGATGCATAGATGGAGGGATAGAATGATGGAGGAATGCATGGATGGATAGAATGATGGACGCATAGATGGAGGGATGGAATGATGGATGGATGGATGGATGGATGGATGGATGCATAGAAGGGGGAAGGATGATGGATGGATGGATGGATGGATGCATAGATGGAGGGATGGAATGATGGATGGATGGATGGATGGATGCATAGATGGAGGGATGGAATGATGGAGGAATGCATGGATGGATAGAATGATGGACGCATAGATGGAGGGATGGAATGATGGATGGATGGATGGATGGATGCATAGAAGGGGGAAGGAATGATGGATGGATGGATGGATGGATGCATAGATGGAGGGATGGAATGATGGATGGATGGATGGATGGATGCATAGATGGATGGATGGATGGATGGATGGATGGATGCATAGATGGAGGGATGAAATGATGGATGGATGGATGGATGCATAGATGGAGGGATGGAATGATGGATGGATGGATGGATGCATAGATGGAGGGGTGGAATGATGGATGGATGGATGGATGCATAGATGGAGGGATGGAATGATGGATAGATGGATGGAATGATGGGTGCATGGATGGAGGGATGAAATGATGGAGGAATGCATGGATGGATAGAATGATGGACGCATAGATGAAGGGATGGAATGATGGATGGATGGATGGATGGATGCATAGATGGAGGGATGGAATGATGGATGGATGGATGCATAGATGGAGGGATGGATGGATGATAGAATGATGGACGCATAGATGAAGGGATGGAATGATGGATGGATGGATGGATGGATGCATAGATGGAGGGATGGAATGATGGATGGATGGATGCATAGATGGAGGGATGGATGGAATGACGTGTAGATCAAATTAAGTTTTAATTAGTTTAATTTAATTTGGATTAAAAAGGATTTAAAATATAATGTGGGATCTGTTTGCTCAAATCCTTCAACAGTTAAGTTTATTTAAGTTCAGATATCTGAGGCAGCAGACGTGAAAATGGAGGTTTATCAGTAAACAGTCAAATCAGGTTTTTAGACCTCAGACAACAGAAGAAAACAAAGCTGTTGACTCTCACTGATCACGAAGATCAATAAATAAATGCAGCTGCAAGACTAAAGCAAACGTTGGTGATTCCGTCCATCCATCCATCCATCCATCCATCCATCCATCCATCCATGGATGGACAGATGGATGGATGGACGGGGATCAGGGGGGCAGCAGTCCCAGCAGAGGCCTGCCTCCTCCAGCTCCTCCAGAACACAGAGGAGCTCCAGCTGAGAGGCAGCATCTCTCCAGCAGGTCCTGGTTCTGCCCCGGGGCCTCCTGACGGCTGAAACACCTCCCCAGGGACGTTTCCATGACACGTCCTGGCCAAGAGCCTGAAGCTTCTCAACTGACCCGACTCTGACTCCTGGAAGCCTCACAGCTAAATGAAAATCAAAGAGCATCCAACACACGACATTCCCATCTAAAATCATGGATCATCAACTAAAGCAATGTTCTGTCCAGCTGTGCACCATCACCATCATCATCATCACCATCATCATCATCATGACTCACTGCAGCTGAGCCTCGCATGTGCAGGATTACATCACAGCGTCAGGACGAGGCAGATGTAAAAGCATCTCTGCTGAATAACTGCTGCACAACATGTGAGTCGCTGCTCTTTTAATTTTTGATGTGGCAGCAGGCTGAGCCCTTCTGGTTCTTCTGCTTCCTCTGGTTCCCCTGCTTCCTCTGGTTCCTCTGGTTCCTCTGCTTCTTCTGCTTCCTCTGGTTCCTCTGGTTCCTCTGCTTCTTCTGCTTCTTCTGCTTCCTCTGGTTCCTCTGGTTCCTCTGGTTCCTCTGCTCCCTCTGGTTCCTCTGGTTCCTCTGGTTCCTCCGCTTCCTCTGGTTCCTCTGGTTCCTCTGCTCCCTCTGGTTCCTCTGGTTCCTCTGGTTCCTCTGCTTCCTCTGCTTCCTCCGGTTCCTCTGGTTCCTCCGCTTCCTCTGGTTCCTCTGGTTCCTCCGCTTCCTCTGGTTCCTCTGGTCCCTCTGGTTCCTCTGGTTCCCCTGGTTCCTCTGGTTCCTCTGGTTCCTCTGGTTCCTCTGCACACGTGGATCTGAGTGGATCCACGGTTTCATGTTTGCACGCCATGTTTCCTTCAGCTGTGATTCTGTTCGTTAACGTTGTAACAAAACAGCATCAGAAGCTTCGGAGGCGACTGATTACATTAAAGATGGTGCAGGTGAAGAAACGTGAGCTTCACCTGGTTTAATCCAGCGGAACTGCTTCTAAACCCACAACACGGTTCTGTTTTTGACTAGTTTACAACATCATCTAACTTCCACCTCCACAGCAGTGGTGCGTCCCTTAATCTCAGCTGAACCTGGAAAACTACCAGGTGATCCTCACACATTTCTATGACTGTGACCTGATGCAAAAATAATCCGCTCAGCATCCAGTAACCACAGTTCCTCCACGGTTCTTGGCGTCTGCGGTTTCCAGAACTAATCCAGTCGCTGAGACCACGTAGATAATGACCTGAAACGAGCGACCGGTACGAGATCTTTAACTGGTCCCTTTACGGGTCGAGTCCCTTCACGGCCCGAGTCCCTTCAAGGTCCAAGTCCCTTCACGGGCCCAGTCCCTTCACGGGCCGAGTCCCTTCACGGGCCCAGTCCCTTCACGGGTCGAGTCCCTTTACGGGTCGAGTCCCTTCACGGCCCGAGTCCCTTCAAGGTCCAAGTCCCTTCACGGGCCCAGTCCCTTCACGGGTCGAGTCCCTTCACGGGTCGAGTCCCTTCACGGGCCGAGTCCCTTCAAGGTCCAAGTCCCTTCACGGGCCCAGTCCCTTCACGGGCCCAGTCCCTTCACGGGCCCAGTCCCTTCACGGGTCGAGTCCCTTTACGGGCCCGGTCCCTTCACGGGCCGAGTCCCTTCACGGACCCAGTCCCTTCACGGGCCCAGTCCCTTCACGGGTCGAGTCCCTTTACGGGCCCGGTCCCTTCACGGGCCGAGTCCCTTCACGGACCCAGTCCCTTCACGGGCCCAGTCCCTTCACGGGCCCAGTCCCTTCACGGGTCGAGTCCCTTTACGGGCCCGGTCCCTTCACGGGCCCAGTCCCTTCACGGGTCGAGTCCCTTCACGGGCCCGGTCCCTTCACGGGTCGGGTCCCTTTACGGGCCCGGTCCCTTCACGGGTCGAGTCCCTTCACGGGTCGAGGCCCTTCACGGACCGAGTCCCTTCACGGGCCGAGTCCCTTCACGGGTCGAGTCCCTTTACGGGCCCAGTCCCTTCACGGGTCGAGTCCCTTTACGGACCGAGTCCCTTCACGGGTCGAGTCCCTTCACGGGTCGAGTCCCTTCACGGACCGAGTCCCTTCACGGGTCGAGTCCCTTCACGGGTCGAGTCCCTTTACGGACCGAGTCCCTTCACGGGTCGAGTCCCTTCACGGGTCGAGTCCCTTCACGGGTCGAGTCCCTTTACGGACCGAGTCCCTTCACGGGTCGAGTCCCTTTACGGGTCGAGTCCCTTCACGGGTCGAGTCCCTTTACGGACCGAGTCCCTTCACGGGTCGAGTCCCTTTACGGGTCGAGTCCCTTCACGGGTCGAGTCCCTTTACGGACCGAGTCCCTTCACGGGCGAGTCCCTTCACGGGTCGAGTCCCTTCACGGACCGAGTCCCTTCACGGGTCGAGTCCCTTTACGGACCGAGTCCCTTCACGGGCCGAGTCCCTTCACGGGTCGAGTCCCTTTACGGGCCCAGTCCCTTCACGGGTCGAGTCCCTTCACGGGTCGAGTCCCTTTACGGACCGAGTCCCTTCACGGGCCGAGTCCCTTCACGGGTCGAGTCCCTTTACGGGCCCAGTCCCTTCACGGGTCGAGTCCCTTCACGGGTCGAGTCCCTTTACGGACCGAGTCCCTTCACGGACCGAGTCCCTTTACGGACCGAGTCCCTTCACGGGTCGAGTCCCTTTACGGACCGAGTCCCTTCAAGGTCCGAGTCCCTTCACGGGCCGAGTCCCTTCACGGGTCGAGTCCCTTTACGGGCCCAGTCACTTCACGGGTCGAGTCCCTTCACGGGTCGAGTCCCTTTACGGACCAAGTCCCTTCACGGGTCGAGTCCCTTCACGGGTCGAGTCCCTTTACGGACCGAGTCCCTTCACGGGCCGAGTCCCTTCACGGGTCGAGTCCCTTTACGGGCCCAGTCCCTTCACGGGCTGAGTCCCTTTACGGGCCCGGTCCCTTCACGGGCCCGGTCCCTTCACGGGCCCAGTCCCTTCATGGCCCGGTCCCTTCACGGGCCCGGTCCCTTCACGGGCCCAGTCCCTTCACAGACCCAGACCCTTCATGGCCCGGTCCCTTCACGGGTCGAGTCCCTTCACGGGTCGAGTCCCTTCACGGGTCGAGTCCCTTTACGGACCGAGTCCCTTCACGGGTCGAGTCCCTTCACGGGTCGAGTCCCTTCACGGAGTCCTTACGGCCGAGTCCCTTCACGGGTCGAGTCCCTTTACGGTCGAGTCCCTTCACGGGTCGAGTCCCTTTACGGGCGACGGACCGAGTCCCTTCACGGGTCGAGTCCCTTCACGGGTCGAGTCCCTTCACGGGTCGAGTCCCTTCACGGACCGAGTCCCTTCACGGGTCGAGTCCCTTTACGGACCGAGTCCCTTCACGGGCCGAGTCCCTTCACGGGTCGAGTCCCTTTACGGGCCCAGTCCCTTCACGGGTCGAGTCCCTTCACGGGTCGAGTCCCTTTACGGACCGAGTCCCTTCACGGGCCGAGTCCCTTCACGGGTCGAGTCCCTTTACGGGCCCAGTCCCTTCACGGGTCGAGTCCCTTCACGGGTCGAGTCCCTTCACGGACCGAGTCCCTTCACGGACCGAGTCCCTTTACGGACCGAGTCCCTTCACGGGTCGAGTCCCTTTACGGACCGAGTCCCTTCAAGGTCCGAGTCCCTTCACGGGCCGAGTCCCTTCACGGGTCGAGTCCCTTTACGGGCCCAGTCACTTCACGGGTCGAGTCCCTTCACGGGTCGAGTCCCTTTACGGACCAAGTCCCTTCACGGGTCGAGTCCCTTCACGGGTCGAGTCCCTTTACGGACCGAGTCCCTTCACGGGCCGAGTCCCTTCACGGGTCGAGTCCCTTTACGGGCCCAGTCCCTTCACGGGCTGAGTCCCTTTACGGGCCCGGTCCCTTCACGGGCCCGGTCCCTTCACGGGCCCAGTCCCTTCATGGCCCGGTCCCTTCACGGGCCCGGTCCCTTCACGGGCCCAGTCCCTTCACAGACCCAGACCCTTCATGGCCCGGTCCCTTCACGGGCCGGGTCCCTTCACGGGCCCGGTCCCTTCACGGGCCCAGTCCCTTCACAGACCCAGTCCCTTCATGGCCCGGTCCCTTCACGGGCCGAGTCCCTTCACGGGCCGAGTCCCTTCACGGACCAAGTCCCTTCACGGGCCGAGTCCCTTCACGGGCCGTGTCCCTTCACGGGCCCAGTCCCTTCACGGGCCCGGTCCCTTCACGGGCCCGGTCCCTTCACGGACCGTGTCCCTTCACGGGCCCGGTCCCTTCACGGACCGAGTCCCTTCACGGGTCGAGTCCCTTCACGGGTCGAGTCCCTTCACGGGCCGAGTCCCTTCACGGGCCGAGTCCCTTCACGGGCCCAGTCCCTTCACGGGCCCAGTCCCTTCACGGCCCGAGTCCCTTCACGGGCCGAGTCCCTTCACGGGCCGAGTCCCTTCACGGGCCCAGTCCCTTCACGGCCCGAGTCCCTTCACGGGCCCGAGTCCCTTCACGGGCCGAGTCCCTTCACGGGCCGAGTCCCTTCACGGTCCGAGTCCCTTCACGGGCCGAGTCCCTTCACGGGCCCAGTCCCTTCACAGGTCGAGTCCCTTCACGGGCCCAGTCCCTTCACGGGCCGAGTCCCTTTACGGGCCCAGTCCCTTCACGGGCCCAGTCCCTTCACGGTCCCAGTCCCTTCACGAGCCCAGTCCCTTCACGGGTCGAGTCCCTTCACGGGTCGAGTCCCTTCACGGTCCGAGTCCCTTCACGGTCCGAGTCCCTTCACGGGCCGAGTCCCTTCACGGTCCGAGTCCCTTCACGGGCCGAGTCCCTTCACGGGCCGAGTCCCTTCACGGGTCGAGTCCCTTCACGGTCCGAGTCCATTCACGGTCCGGTCCCTTCATGGGCCCGGTCCCTTCACGGGCCCGGTCCCTTCACGGGCCCGGTCCCTTCACGGACCGTGTCCCTTCACGGGCCCTGTCCCTTCACGGCCCGAGTCCCTTCACGGGCCGAGTCCCTTCACGGGCCGAGTCCCTTCACGGGCCGAGTCCCTTCACGGGCCCAGTCCCTTCACGGGTCGAATCCCTTCACGGGCCGAGTCCCTTCACGGGCCGAGTCCCTTCACGGGCCCAGTCCCTTCACGGACCGTGTCCCTTCACGGGCCCTGTCCCTTCACGGCCCGAGTCCCTTCACGGGCCGAGTCCCTTCACGGGCCGAGTCCCTTCACGGGCCCAGTCCCTTCACGGGCCCAGTCCCTTCACGGGCCCAGTCCCTTCACGGGCCGAGTCCCTTCACGGGCCGAGTCCCTTCACGGGCCCAGTCCCTTCACGGGCCCAGTCCCTTCACGGGCCCAGTCCCTTCACGGGTCGAAGTCCCTTCACGGGCCGAGTCCCTTCACGGGCCGAGTCCCTTCACGGGCCCAGTCCCTTCACGGGCCCAGTCCCTTCACGGGCCGAGTCCCTTCACGGGCCGAGTCCCTTCACGGGCCCAGTCCCTTCACGGGTCGAATCCCTTCACGGGCCGAGTCCCTTCACGGGCCCAGTCCCTTCACGGGCCGAGTCCCTTCAAGGTCCGAGTCCCTTCACGGATCGAGTCCCTTCACGGGTCGAGTCCCTTCACGGGCCGAGTCCCTTCACGGGTCGAGTCCCTTTACGGGCCCAGTCCCTTCACGGGCCCAGTCCCTTTACGGGCCCAGTCCCTTCACGGGCCCAGTCCCTTCGCCTGCGGGCTCAAATCTAGCTCTCTGTCGAAAATGTACAAGAAAAAAACCCAAACACATGGATGTAATGATGAACGTGAAGTCAGCCAAAGATAATGCTTTCAACCGACTCCTGCAGCTGACTGTGATTTAACAAACACGTGTAGCTACAGGGAAAATAAAGTTTTCACTGGCTCACAATGAAACACTTTCATCTGTTCTGGTATGAAACAGCTGGAACTGCTCAGACCATTTTCTTTTTTTTTTTCTCTTCACCGTCTTTCATTCGTCTAAGTTATCCTGGATCTGGAACCTGAGCGGGAATACGCATCTTCAGCCTGTCATCTCATCTTAAACAGGATCTCAAACGTGGAGAACCCTCTTCCTGTCACTGCGTGGGGGAACCAGCGTGATAAAGTTCACACTTTTCTGCTTAAATGTATTTATCTATTTCAGCTGTCAGTGCCTGATGATTTCACTGAACATTCAGCTTTGTGATGTCCAGAACAAACATGACTGCTTTTGGCTCGGAGACTCATTTTGTCAGGATGGAAGGACTCCGTTCCCCCACCATGGTCAGAAGATAAAGGAGGTTATGTGTCTCGTCTACTTGGAAAATAATCAGATGTACTATTAGAGATTTTCCTCCACCTGGCAACCATTTATATTCCTCGTGGAGAAGATGACTTCTGACAGATTGACTTAGCAACCCCGTTTTTTTACGGGACGACGGCGGGAGAGAAGAGTAAAATACGGGACTTTCCCGGCCAAAACAGGGTACTTGACAGGTACGATTTGGACCCGGAACCGACCCGACCCGAGTCTTTAGTGTCCGACCACCGAGAACCGAAATACCTGAATAGAACCGAGACAATACAGCCTATAATTGTTCATGTTAAAGTTGTCTAGCATTGAATAAAACTTGATTTTCTTACCTAAAGTTGTCTTCTTCTACCGGTTCAGTTGCTACATAGGCTACGTGATGTAAACAACAATAAATCCACGTCGTTATTTTCTTTGTGGATACAGATGCTATTGGTAGCAACTGCTAACGCTAATAGTTGTCTCTTCTTCTTTTTACCGGTTCAGTTGCTACATAGGCTACGTGATGTAAACAACAATAAATCCACGTCGTTATTTTCTTTGTGGATACAGATGCTATTGGTAGCAACTGCTAACGCTAATAGTTGTCTTCTTCTACCGGTTCAGTTGCTACATAGGCTACGTGATGGAAACAACAATAAATCCACGTCGTTATTTTCTTTGTGGATACAGATGCTATTGGTAGCAACTGCTAACGCTAATAGTTGTCTTCTTCTACCGGTTCAGTTGCTACATAGGCTACGTGATGTAAACAACAATAAATCCACGTCGTTATTTTCTTTGTGGATACAGATGCTATTGGTAGCAACTGCTAACGCTAATAGTTGTCTTCTTCTACCGGTTCAGTTGCTACATAGGCTACGTGATGTAAACAACAATAAATCCATGTCGTTATTCTCTTTGTGGATACAGATGCTATTGGTAGCAGCTGCTAACGCTAATAGTTGTCTTCTTCTACCCGGTTCAGTTGCTACATAGGCTACGTGATGTAAACAACAATAAATCCACGTCGTTATTTTCTTTGTGGATACAGATGCTATTGGTAGCAACTGCTAACGCTAATAGTTGTCTTCTTCTACCGGTTCAGTTGCTACATAGGCTACGGGATGTAAACAACAATAAATCCACGTCGTTATTTTCTTTGTGGATACAGATGCTATTGGTAGCAACTGCTAACGCTAATAGCCTACACCGGTCAGGACGTGTCGTAAATATGTTCTCTCATCCAGCGTTGTCATGTTGGTGATCCGTTGTGCTTTACAGCTGCCGGGCAAACCGCTAACAACACGCTACGGCAACACGATTGTTTCATGACAAATAATTAATTAAACTGCCCCGAGTCCTGACATTGGCTGCCACCGCCCCGTCACGTCTTTTGAATGGACCCGAGACCCGATTCGGGTCGGGTCGGAAACTCGGGTTTTCGGGTTGTTCCGAAGACCTCTAGCTGCGAGTCTATTCTTCTAGGTCTGTGATGGCTGCGTATAAAAACGCATGTAAATTGACTGTATTTGTTCGGTACAGCACTGAACCGTACCGAAGGTCTGTTCGGTACGGTTCGGTACGAACACATTGTACCGTTACACCCCTACTAGACCGCCTCTAAAGGTCCCCATGTTTCCTACTGATGCTTAAGACGACTGCTTGCCGTTTGCTATTTGTCATTTATGATCATCCTTCGTTCAGTGATGTGAGTTGATGACCTTTCTGAATTGTAAACAACTTTGCACCTTAGTCCAGCGCATTGTTTAACAGTCGACTGACTGCCTCACCAGTGCACAATTAGAGCATATACTTGTAAATAACATGTACCTGAATTTATAAACAACATGTGCCTATCCCTGTTAATGTTGTTTTTTATTTGTGAAAACGTCATAAAAATGACTTCAGCGGAAATAAACAAAAACGAAACCGACAACTGTTCGGTACATTCTGTACCGGTGGAAAGACCGGCCAGGTTAACCGAACCTAACGGGCACATTTCACGTGCCGTGAAACCTTCTCCTCACCTGCGTCTCCTGCGCCGTCTTCTCATTCGTCAGGCGCTCGAGCGACGCGGTCGTCCTCTCCAACTGTTCGTTCGCCTGGAAGACACGACGTGGGAACATTTTAGCTTCAGTCTGTTCGGTATCAAGTCTCTGCTGCGTGAACACAGTCTCCTTCTAAACGAGCATCCGTCTGCATGAGATAGGAGTTTGTCTTCTCCCAGTAGGCGCTACGATGGGATTATTTTTTCCAACTGGTGTTAAAAAAAAATAAAACAAATCTCTAAAGGGAGGAAATGTGCGATTGTTATTGTCTCAAGTGTGAGAAAAGCATGTTAGAGTGGTATAGAACATGTATGTAGTAGGAATAACAGAAGGGTTTCAGGTGGAAGTGGGACTGCATCAAGAATCAAGGACGACCACAGGAGGGGCCCAACTATGGCCCAACTATGGCCCAACTATGGCCCAACTACGGCGGACCCATTGGGATGTTCTGGGCTATGCCCAGCCAGACCCCCTGGGCAAAGGTCCAGACACCAAGCGGTTGCCAACAGGCTCCCCCCTCTACCTGGCAGCAGGGTGGGACCCTAGTAACCCTTGAGGGAGCTCCGGCTCTATATTCCCTACTCTCCCAAAGGATCCCCTGAATCGGCCATGGTGCGACCCAGTCGATCGACGTTCCTACAGTGACCTGTGGTCACAAATCGTGGACAGTGACCAAAAGAACGGGATCGCGATCACAGGTGATCCTTGCAGGGTGACTGGACTCTCCCGCAGGGATAGAGAGAGAAGTTCCTCCACACCGAGGGGATGACTGAAGTAGTTCAGGTTCTGGTTCCTCAGTTCTGGTTAGGATGCCTCCCAGGTTTAGGGTTATCCAATCAGATCTCGAGGGGGGACCCCGGACACGCTGGAGAACGCCTTGGGGCCGATTCCAATTCCTCCCTTAAGCCCCAATCTCAACCCTCAGTCTCAAAAATGTGCGCTCCCGCTAAGTGCCAGTGTTGTCCCGATTCTAAGAACGTCAAATTGAGGGAAAGTTTGAGGGCCGTATCGCCCTTAATATTGAGATTCTCCAGCACCACCCTTGGGAGTAAGAGTTACCCAGAAGGCATTGGGTAATTTAGCCAAGACATCTTCGAAAAGGATGGCGACAAAAAAAGCTAGCTACAAATATATTTTATTTATTTATTTATTTATTTATTTATTTAAAGGACCGTGTGCAGTGGCATTAAAAAGATGGCTGCACCAGATTTAGCACCAAGCTAATTTCCATCTGTAGTCCTTAACACAGATATAAACAGTAAGACAAGAAGGCAAAGAACATTATTAAAATACAACAAAATAAAATCACAAAAACAATTGGGTAAATTTACAATAGCTTAAAAAAACAATAAAAATGACTACTCTTTACAATGCATCCTGTACAGAATAATGCGAGAGTAAAATGAGCCCCTTAATGTGAGCAAGACTGGTTGCTGAGCAGCCAATTTTTGACTGCATGTGAAAAAATGATATAATCTGGAATTGTCTTTATTCTGTCCATTCCATACTTTTACGGCTTTAAAAGAGAAGGCTGATTGAGAAAAGGCAGTCCTTCTTTTGGGAATGTTGCAGTCTCCCCTAGATGTTGATCTTAATGTTCGAGTCATTATTTCAGAGCGAGGCTGAACATAAGTTTTCAGAGGTGGTGGTGCAGCATCATGTATGATTTTGTGTACCAGACGGACATTAGAATATGTAATTAGATTATCAAAGCTTAACATTTTATACTTCTTTAGTATATTGCAATGATGGTACAGCCGCGGTTTTTTATCTAAGACTTTTAGGGCCTGATTATAGATTGATCTGAGTGGATTTAAGGTGGTCATGTTGGCCTGAGACCAGGATGATGTACAGTACAAGATGTGTGACACAATCAGTGCATTTAAATAGGGTTTTGCAGCTTCGGTAGTTAATGAGTTCCTGATTGTAGCGGAAGTTAACAAGACTGAACTTCAGCACCCTGCAAACTTTCTTTATATGTTTATCAAAACTGAGTGTGGAATCTAAGGTGACACCCAGATATTTAAAATCCTCAACATTTTTTGTAATTTGGCTACCAAACTGAATGGAAGGAAAGTTTCCTTGACTACGTTTATTTGAAAAGTACATTGTGACAGTTTTCTCCGTATTCAGCATAAGATTGGACTGCTTCAGCCATTCTGTTACCTTTAGCATTGCCGCAGATAATTTAGTAGCAACTACATTTGCGTCTGTCCCATGAGTGAAGATGACCGTGTCGTCAGCATACATCAGGATCTCAACACCATCACAGATAAGTGGTAGATCATTAATGTATAAACTGAACAGCAATGGCCCTAAGATGGGACCCCTGCGGTACACCCGTGGTGCAGGCTTGAAGAGAAGACAGTTTATCATTGATCCTTAACCAACTGGTAGCGATCTGACAAATATGATTGGAACCAGGCAATAGTGCTAGCAGATAATTCAAAATTGACCAATTTTGATAACAGAACAGAGTGATCAACAGAATCAAAAGCTCTACGCAGATCCAGGAAGACAGCACCCACCAGCCCTCCCTTGTCCAGACTAGATGTGATTACTTCCAGAAAATAACAACATGCAGTGTTAGTGGAATGTTTTGCTCGGAAGCCAAATTGCATCGGATGTAGCATCTTCGTATCTTCGTAGTTCTTAACGATATAAATGTTACAAAACCATCTTTTTGTCTTTGTTTGAGACTTTTTTTAATGGATTAACATCGTTTTTGCGTAACATTAATTTTTTTACTTTACGATGTTTGCTGCCGGACCGGCGGTCCCGGCCGGCTTCACGTTACTTGTATACCTTGCTGTGTAGCGACGGAGGACTGAATAATGTATCCTCTATTGTGTCATTTGCTAATATTATTGCTATATATAAGGGAGGAAGTGGAATTGGCCCCAAGTGTAAGGGCCATCTCGTGACTTAGAAATGGGACACCCCTTCAGTGCAGTTACGTCTTCAGACTGTGGGGGGCGGCCTTACGCCAAAGCTACGTCCAGTCCGTCGAGAAACGACAACGAAGAAGACGTAGAAGAAGAATAAGATAATATAAATATATATAACGAAGACAGTAAGACAGTTTTGTAACATTTATATCTTTATTAACAGGGGTGTCAATGGGAAATTGGAAAAAACTCTGAAGCGGGGGGGGGGGCTCGAGAACATTTTGAGCACTCTGGAGGTGCTGCTTTAGGAGGCATATAGAAGTTAGATATCAAAAATAAGAGTAGTTGTTATAAAACAATTAAGTTTCCTATTAAAGGCAGAAATTCAGAATGACTAGTGATTCAGTCACTGATGAACTTCAACAGTAAAACATCTCTGACAACAAGATACATAGATCCAAAACTTTAGTAAGCAGTTATAGAAAATAACATGTTAAATTCAACATGTCTTTTTGATGCCTGTAACTCTGAACATTAGCTTATCTTAATTTTTTTATTCACAAAAAGCTCTAAACACTGAATAACTAATACTTCAGGCATGAAAATTCCTCACTTTTCGGCGAAATTTGCCGTTTTGAATTCAAAAAGAGAAACCTACGTGAATCGTGTAGATCCGAGGAGTTTTCTATTTTTTTATTTAATTATCATATAACTGCCCTAATATGTAAACTGAGCAATTCAGAAATCGGCAATTTAAATGTACTTGGAGGTTACGTTGCTAAGCGGGACGAGACGCAGGACCTAGTGCTGTCCACGTCCACGTTGTCTAACAATAAATAAGTACAATAAGGAATAAGGGTCAATGACAAATAAGGCTTCCAAAAAGGTATTTTTAAAAAGTCTGTTCGAAATGGATGTAATGTATATTGTTGAGTCTGGAACAATGTATTTAAACAAGTCTCATTTCTTAAATAACATTTCAAAGTGTTTAAATTCATTTTTTGAATGTATTTTTAACTTCACTGCCCAAAAAATGTCAGGTGGCACAACCAAATATTTGTAAAAATATATGTATTTTCCTACTATTTATTCTAAGTGAAATCTTTGGCAAGTATCCCTTAGAGTGTCTACAATGCCCAAAACATTATTATTTTGTGGTTGTGTTTTGTATCTACAATATTTTAAGATTATTGCATTCTAGTGGCCAGGTATTTAGTATCTTTAGCGTCCAATTTTACATTTAAAGACAGAAAAATAATTATACAAATATACAAATGAATGCATTTAATACAATAGCTATTCACATCATAGTTATCAACCATTTGTTCACTTTAACCTATTATTATTGGTTTATTTTTTAAATGAATATTTTATATGGTCGCACCACCTGACATCAGTTGTGCCACCTGACAACATTAGTAATGACAGGAAATATGCTGAATAAATGCAATTTTTATTTCAAATACATCAGTAATAACAGGAAATATGCTGAATAATTGCAATTTGTATTTCAAATACATTAGTTATGACAGGAAATATTCTGAATAATAAGTGTTTTAGTCAACAGTCTCTACTGAAGTAAAAGTAGTAAAGTGATCAAAAACAGAATACATCACATGAAAACACATTCAGTAATAGCATCTGGAACAGGCTGCAGTGCAATAGATTGATTAGATACAACAACAACAAAGTCATGTTTTAGTTTGATACACTTAAAAGAAACAACAGCTTAAGTCCACTGAAAAATTTAATGTCAAATATCCAAATGTATTCATCAAAAGTATTCCAAGATTTTAAAACATTAAATGCATAGCAGCTGGAATGCAACACTATATAATAACTACATACTAAATATAAATGGATTGTGATTTAACAACAATGAATTCATGTATCACAAAAAATTTGAAAACATTTTGAAATGTTTGTTCAACACTGGTAGATGGCTAATATCCCATTTCAGGTATGCATACTGAAGCATTCCCAGTCTGCATGAGTTAGTTGTGTGTGCCGTGAATTAAGAGGCTCTGGCTCTGAGATCACTTTGAGCACATCAGTTGTGTAGTAAAAAATGATGTCAGCAGGATGGGGCCAAGTGAACTTATTTTTTCTTCCCAACTGCTGCACGCAGCTCACCTCAATCTCATCACCAATTACCTGAAGAACCTGTCCCACGAACGGCCGACCTTCATATTTCACTAAGATGAACTTCCCATTCAGATCATTGTCATCTTGGGCACTGGCCTGGGAACTGGCTGTTTGCAAGTTGACCATTGTGGTAATGTGGCATTGGCAAATATGCGGTCTGCTGCAGAAGCAGGAGATCTCCCTGTGCATGATTTTCCCTGGTTCAGTGGAGACGACCTGGTGCATTGCCAAAGTTCCCTTTACAGGGGCCACAACCTCAGGGACTGCTTCAGCAAATCTTCTGATGTCCTCTTCAATCACCCAGAAGAACTTGATGTCAGATTTTCTCTCTGTTAGAAGGCTGTAAAAATCTTCTGGGGTCTGGACATCTGCACCCATTTGGAAAGCAGAGTCAGCAGTGCGCTTGACTGCACCACCAACTCCATCGGGGGCACCTTTCCATGGGACTTCACAGAAAAGTTCCAGGTCCACTGCTTGAAAGCCTGAGAGGTAGGGATGGGTGAAGCAAGTAGAAATTCTTCTTATTACGGTACTGAGTGACTGGACCGTCACTCATCACATGCAAGGTTGTGGGAGATGGATTGCAATTCTTCATCACATCCCTTATCACTGGCTCCAAGTGGGCCCAAAACAGCTCTCTCATCGTGCTGAAGGGATGCAGAGATGGTGGCATAGGACTGTGAGCCAGCTGCTGTATAAGCCACACATGTGTGGGACTGTGGCCTGCTTCCGACTCCTCCAAAATGAAAAAGATTGCACTTCACTATTAAGTTTGCCGGAGAAGTTCTCTGAGAAATCCACATGGAGGACAACTTCATCTTCTCTTAGGCTTTTTTAAAGCCCTGCACTCTTTGGCTTGGTGCAACCAGTTGTAGTGGTGTTGGCTAGGTTGTCGAGCTTCTGATTGAAAAGGTTCAACAGTTCAGTTCCAGTTTCAGTTTGTGCTTCTTTGACAAAATTCATGTAGGTCTTATGCCCCTTGACACAGGTTTTTCTTATCCATTGATGCCATGTCACAGTCTCTTCCATCTGAGGTGTTGCAACTTCTACCTCATTGTAGCAGCATTTTGCACAAACTCGATACATGCATGACTGTTGTTGTCTGGACTGCACACAATTGAGGACAACAGCTGAGAAATGCTAGCAGTTTTCAGAAGACCTTTCTGCTGCAGTTTTTCAGTCAAGAGTTTGACATTTTCATGGTCCAAACATGCACAAGTGTTTCTGTCTGACACTTTTGGCTGTGTTACAAAGAAACGACAATATCGAACAAATTGTCTGTAAGACAGCCTGTGGGAATTTTGCATTTCAGAGTTATACTGCAGGTGGAGTTCAGTCAAGGGTTTAACTAACACACGCCTCTGTTGTTTGTTTTTGTTTTTTGTGACTGTCTCCTTTCTCCCTGGCAGTATGCGACTGTTCTCATCTCGACAGAGGAAGTCAGCTACTCTTTCTTTCTCTGGATGGCCAATTTCTTTCTTCCTTCCTTGATCTGTTCCCCTGAGTTGTACATTTTGCCTTTTGCTTCTCAGACTTTTTTTCCCTTAATCTTTCTATGCGCTTTCGTAATTTTTCAGTTTCTTTTTTGGTAGCTTCCATTTCTCTTTTCATTTTGTGCATTTTACTGCGCGACTTTGCTTTCTCTCTTTCCATTTCATGTTTCTGCTTGGTACTCTCTGTGGTGTTGAGGATGCTCGGGGGGTTGCTGTACATCTACACTGACAATATTCTCTCTATCTTCTGCTGGGAGTTCCATGGGAGTTGTATCTATTGACTCCGGTGTGAAATTCAAAAATTTCCTCCATAGCCTTTTCCTTCCCTGTTCTTTTCTGGTCTTGCTTCCACTGTTTGCCTCACTTTTTCCTTTTCTGATCTGGACAGCTGGCTGATGGGGGTTTCATAATTTTTCCCTCTCTCTTCCTCCTCTGATAACTATAAAATACGAGAACAAATAAACTGCATATTCCCATTTAAAAATCTGAAAGGTCTGACTACTGTAAAAAGTAATAACTGCAAAATAAACTGACATTCAAACTTGGATTATAGTTTATCAAAGATGTATTACCTCTCTTTCTTTTTGGCAAGATAAGCCTCTCTTGCAGTCTGATCATTTCTAATGCGCTTCCTGTGTCGTGCTGATTTTTTTTTACTTGATAGTGGCATCTAAAATTGTTAAAAATTATAATCATGAAAAAGGTTTGAAAGTGTACAAAATCTTTGACTTAATACTAATAAACATTTTAGAAATGTAATGGATCATTTTAAAGCTTTAAAAAACATTATTATCTCATATTGTGACATTCCTTGCAGTTGCGCCACCGACTTACTGGTTGAGCCACCTGACTTTTACAACTAATTTCAAATTAAACAGGCTTCTACTTGGACACCTGTATTAGCTTTAGCCTTAGCTAGCAAGTTCATACATATCATTTTAAATAGAATAAAGAGTTTTATGATAAAATAACATTTTCCTAGTTTTACATTGGTTGTACCACCTGACATGGAAAGTGTACCAACCTACCTACGAGTTAAAAGTAGCTATTTTTATCAATATATTTGAGCAAGATCTGCAAACCTTTTCACTCTGCCATAAAGGTCACTGGGGGTCCTCTGGCTGATGCAACATCCTGTTCACTGCTATTACCTCTTCACTTCACAATATAAGTCCCATGTTTGATGGTTGTGCCACCCTGACATTTGAGAACATAAATTTCTGGACAAAAGTTTTTCAATTATCTCAACAGCTTTAAAACTATTGATATTTGTAAAATTTGGTTAATTTTGAAAGGTTTCAAACATAACATTGTGCCATAGTATTTTATCTTGAATTTCTTATCATTGAAAGGCCATTTTTAATAGTTTTCTTAGTCTGTTCATTTGCACGGACGGTTGCACCGCCTGACATTTTGGGGGTTTGAGATGCCAAAACATTAAATAATATATATTATTTGAATGTACTTAAAAGGTATTCAAACTAAATAGGTTTTTTAAAGAATAAAGTGATGTATGTCATAAATGATTAAATTGAAATATTTTTAAAAGGAAATAATGCACCCGGACACAAAAATATGCATGTCATGTCATTGACCCATAAACATCTCTCCTGTGAATTTAAAGATAATAATCATCCATCCAAACAAGAAAGGGAGAAGTTATATCAGAAAATATGAGCTTCGGGCTACTTTGACCGTTGATCTGGCTGTGATAGCGGCTGGATCGTCAACGGGCTCAGTGCACATGCCCTGGTCTCAATCACTCAAACAACCAATCGCAATCGAGAATTCACGATTGCGAGAATTCACGTGACGTGAATTCCGAAAATATTAAACCGGATTTGCAAGTATCTCAAAAATGACCCCCAAGATGGAAAAAAACTCAGAAATCCGCAAATCCGCGGCGAATTGACCCCCCTGTATTAACTACCAAAGTACCTACATTTGTAGCTAGCTTTTTTTCGGCGCCATCCTTTTCGAAGACGTCTTGGCGGAAATACGCAATGCCTTCTGGGTAGCCCTTACTTCCAAGGGTGGTGCCGGAGAATCTCAATATTGAGGGCCTCAAACTTGTCCCTCAATTTGACGTTCTGAGAATCGGGACAGCACTGGCACTTAGCGGGAGCGGACATTTTTGAGATTGAGGGTTAAGGGAGGAATATTGGTGTCCTCCTGAAAGAGCTCCACCCCCTAACCCCCAAAGATCCCGATAGGAAGAAGTTAATGGATGGACCGAAGGATGATGGTCCTCCCACAACTTTTTATAAGGCCATCACAAACCAGAGATTCTTCTCTCGCTTCAAAACAATACATTTCTGATAAAATAAAGGATATGAAGGTTCACCACATCAGGAACCGGACAAATGAATCATTCAGTTTTCACTCCACCTGCATCAGCTGCGCTCTCAGGTCTGCCTCTCTGCTGCGACTGTCCTCCTTCAGCGTCTCCAGGTCTTTCCTCGAACCCTCCGCCCTCTGCTCCAGCTCTGCCGGGAAACAGCAGGACGTCAGCTGACCATCACATCCACACGGGGGGCCCAAATCAAACAGAACCCGGCGGGCCGAGCGTCTCCCACGTCTACCTTTCACGGTCCTCTCCGTTTTCCTGCCCTCCTCCTCGGCCCGTCGAGCTTCTGCCTCTGGAGCGGAGAAACGCCAGCGTGAGTACGAGATAATCACCAACACGGCGGCATTCTTGCACCTTGAGCTAACGATGACGGGGCCCAGAAAACACGCGCCGCTCCGGGGTGGCGCGCCGCTCTTAACGGGGCTGCTTTAACAACGCCCACGAGCAGAACATTAAAAAACCCAGACAGAGCAAATCTGCAGTTGAAGACATTAAAAAATAAAAAACAGCTGAAGAGCGGTACTTCTGAAAAGGCTTCAATTAAGAAAATCATTTGATCTTCTGCTGCTGTGGCGTCACTTTGAATTTTTACCCTGTAATGGTTGTTTGACGCTAAAGATGCACAGATCTTGTTACTTGAAGATACAATTTAAAAAGATCCACCCTCTGCTAGATTAATACTCCAAACTGGCTCCTGACTTCAACATAAGAACTGTTAGTTACTTTACTTTTAATATACAGTGGTACCTCTACTTACGAACGTCTCTATATACGAAATTTTCAGGATACGAAAGGCTAAAATCCAGTAGCGCTGCTACTCGCAGCTCCCAGAGTTTACTGAACGTAAACATAGCTGTCGGCTCTGTATACGGTTTGAAAGCGGTGCGTCCGAGCTGCTCTGCCATTGGCTATCGCTTAGCATCTTCCTAGCATCCCATTGGCTATCGCTTAGCATCTTCCTGGCATCCCATTGGCTATCGCTTAGCATCTTCCTGGCATCCCATTGGCTAGGAGGGTCCCTTGTCTGTATGAGCGTAACCCAGCAACCAACGAAAACAAACAATTTTTACCTCCACCAAGGAGGTTATGTTTTTGCCGGCTGTCTGTCTGTGTTCAAGATAACTCTAAAATTTCTGGATGGATTTTAAATAATTTTCAGGAGTTGTCAGAAATGTGAAAAGGAAGAACTGATTTCATTTTGGTTCTGATCCGGAAGAAATCCTGGATTCTGGATCACTTTCAAATTTTCAATAATTGTTGCGCTCGGTGGAGGTCTGAGCTCTCTGAGTGCTTTTCTAGTTCTAACATGTATTTCTTACAGGTTTTTATGTCATTTCATGTATTATTTATAATTTTTAAAAAAAAATCATGTTCGAATTTTGGGGGGCTTCGAACGGATTGGTTCTCAAAATTTTAATACTGCGTACCACCTGAGAAATTGTTGAGCTCTCTGAGTACCACCGTGATGACCAATTTTAAAATGTAGCCATATTTGCCTTCTCAATTAGCTTTAAATTCACAGGAGAGATTCTTTATTCCTTATTGTACTTATTGTATTTATTGTTACCTGAATTTCGTTTGAAATGTATTTATAATGCATTGTATGTTTCCGATTTAATAAAAAAAAAAAGTGAAAATGTGGAAAGTCCTGACGTTCCCCTGCGTACCACCAGTGGTACTTGTACCACAGTTTGCGCAACACTGTATTAGGGCAGTTACATGGAAAACGCGTCTCTACTTACGAAAGTTTCAGGTTACAAAACTACTTCCAGAACCAATTAATTTCATAACTAGAGGTACCACTTTATATTTGTTTCCACTAGGGCTGTCAGTCGATCCAATTTTTTAATCGCGATTAATCGAAAGATTTTCATAGTAAACTCACGATTAATCGCATATTAATCCCATTTTTTTAATGTTCTGTTTATCCATCCATCCATCATCTATACCGGATTTGTCCTATACAGGGTCACGGAGATTTTTTTTTTTAAGCCTTTAATTTGAAAACAGGAAGTCCACCAATGCTGCCGTACTTTTTGGTGTCTTAATTCATCAGCTTCTTAGTGTATTTTGTCGGAGCTGCTGCTTGACCGCAGTAATTTGCTGACGGTCCCTAAACTCCACGGCAGCAGCAGGTACTCAGAAGGACATTCAGCGCTGTTCCTGAGAGTTTTAGCCACGCCCACTGAGTTTGAAGGGTTGATGACACTGGTGAAATGTCTGGCATACTTATATCTACAAAATGATACCAACCTGGATGAAATCGGTGCCGTTTTCATGACGCTATTAAAGTTTAAACAGAAAAAAAAAACAAGCGAATGTCGGATGTGAAACTAACTTTACCGGTAACTCAATTCACAGCGACAGTAAATAGAAATAACCTTTTTCTTCTCAACAGACCCATCTGGCAGCACCTTAAAGCTAAACTTGCCGTTCATAAGACCCTTTTCTGTCGCCATGACTGTAAATACACTTATTGGCCGAGGGTCATATTTACAGAAATGTGTGTGAGTTAAACTGCATTAAAAAAATTAGTGGCGTTAAACAGAATTTGCGTTATTAATGCATTATTAACGCGTTAATAATGCATTATTAATGCGTTAATAACGTGTTAAGTTTGACTGCCCTAGTTTCCACGTCTTCTGTCCACACAGGTCAGCTTGTTGGTCTGGTGTCGACCAAGGTTATTATGTTAACGAAAACGAACGAAATAACGAAAACTAGAACTGAAAAAACATTTACGTTAACTGAAATAAAATAAAAACGAGTTTTTTAAAAAACGATAACCAACTGAAACTGTATTATGTGTTTATAAAATGAACTAAAATTAACTATAATAATGTCAAGAACGTCCTTCGCTTTCATGTTTGTATTTTTTTTCCTCATAAACGTTCGAAATCTATTAACTTCGCTCCGTCGTACAATAACAACCGCAAAAATAAACAAAAAAAAAAACTAAAGTGATCAGCAGTGATGGCTGCGGCAAAAGTTGGTAGAAAGCGTCTCAGTCCTATTTGGGATTTCTTTGACTATGACCGTGTTAACGATAAAAATAAGTGCCTTGTTGTTGAATCAGGTGATACAATGTGTGGAATACTAACCAAGACTAGCTGGATAAGCTAGCCTAAGCTAACCCCCTGGAAAGAAGGCTAACCAAGACTAGCTGGATAAACTAGCCTAAGCTAGCCCCCTGGAAAGAAGGCTAACCAAGACTACCTGGATAAGCTAGCCTAAGCTAGCCCCCTGGAAAGAAGGCTAACCAAGACTACCTGGATAAGCTAGCCTAAGCTAGCCCCCTGGAAAGAAGGCTAACCAAGACTAGCTGGATAAGCTAGCCTAAGCTAGCCCCCTGGAAAGAAGGCTAACCAAGACTACCTGGATAAGATAGCCTAAGCTAGCCCCCTGGAAAGAGAAGCTACAGCTGCAGGCCAGTCAGCGTTGGGAAGGAACGGGAGAAAACAGCAACTATAATGGACTGTTTCCATGGAGACCAGATAGCTGCTGGTCAGTAAATACGCAGGAACACCACAAGAGGGAAGACGCATTGATAAATATGTTTATTGAGACCAGAACGTAAACACGACTATGTGATTCGATAGCCTTCAAAAAGTTCAGTGCTTCACTCCAACCAAAATTACAACCCTAATTTACAAAATAAAACAAAAACTAACAAAAACTAAAGTATTTCAAAACAAAAATGAATAAAAACTAGCAAAACTGCTCTAAAAATGAATTAAAACTAACTGAATTTGAAAAACTAATCTAAAAACTAAAACTAATGGAAAATCAAAAACTATTATAACCCTGGTGTCGACCCAGCAGACTCTACAGCTCGTACCGAAACACCTAAAACCACTAAAGTGGGAAAGAAGCTCCAACACGTCTGACCAGGAGGAGCTCAGGTGATCTCCTGACTGATCTCAGCCTCTGATGGCTCCATTAAACTGAGCGAAGCTCCCTCTCAGAGCTGGATGAAGTTGTCTCTGCCAACCAGCAGAGGGCGGTCAGAGACCTGGATGAGCCGTTTAATGACATCCAGCTGCATCACAACCAGGGTGAGATCTTAGGTTTGTCTGGAGCCTTATATTATTATTATTATTATTATTAGCAGCCTGAGACGTCTGAAAGGCTGCAGGAGCTCGTCTTCTCTCTGAACGCCACATGACGCCATCACGTGTCTTCCTCTTACCAGACTGGTGAGCTGCTGCTCCAGGGAGGTCTTGTCCTGCCCTGCAGACTGGAGCTCCTTCTGTCGGCTCTCCAGGTGGACGCTCAGCTCGCTGATCTGTCGGGGACGAGCGTGAAACGGGAGAAAACGCAGCTGAGACACAAGCAGGGTTTCCATTGTCCGGTAAAATATGCCGAAGTCCGGTATCTTATAATCTCTCCGGTCAAAATATCCGGTGAAAATACTCCTCCCAAGCACAATTTCAGTTGTAATAAAATGGGTAATGGTTCAAGTTGGCACATTATTACAATGTTATTTGCCACTCCAGATGTGTTTTTTATTTGTTTGCAAATTGTTTTATCTTAGAGCAGGGGTCTTCAACCTTTTTTAGCCCAGGGACCCCTTGGATGAGAGAAAAACAGAGCATGGACCCCTGCTTGTAATTCTTATTTTTCCCCCCTTTTTTTTAATGTGTCACATTTTAAGCCTGGCTTATAATTACTTTTAAATGTATTTTATTCTGCTTATTTCATCTTATTAACCAATTCCTGACTGGGTTATTAGCCTACATGTGTTTATGGTTGATAAAACTTTCATGCATATCATTATTATTATTATCATTATTATTAGTAGGTATGAGACAATATTTTCTATTATTTTTATTTTCCAACAATGAAACGTTTAACTTCGGGCAGTTATATATTTAGAACTGCCTTGATATATATATATATACATATATATATATATATATATATATATATATATATATATATATATATATATATATATATATATATATATATATATATATATATATATATATTTTTTTTTTTTAACTCTCAAATATTTTGGTTAAAATTTCCTTTATTTCTTTTTAAGTTGGAGGACCCCCTGCAGTACCTCCACGGCCCCCCTAGGGGTCACGGACCCCTGGTTGAAGACCACTGTCTTAGAGTATATAGGCCTTCATCTTTTTATGTTCATTCATGTGTCAGAAGAGCGCAAGCTTCTGCAATATTTATTTATTTTTTAAAGTTATGCTCGTGAGTCAATTGACGGGACTCATTTTATTTGAAATAGCCTGTTTTTCAATAAAAATACTATTAAATAACTTGCAATGATATCGTACTACTGCGTATGATTTATTTTTAACCTCAATAAATTCATATAGCCTATGTGACCAGAATTTCAAACATTTGTCCGGTAAATTGAAAACCTGTCCGGTGCCAATTTTTTCTAGCAGAAACACTGGACACGAACATCCTGGACTCAGAGACACGACAGCTGCTCTGGTTGGATAAACACGTTAAAACTCAATCCTTTGTGACCAACAAAAACGTAGAAAATGTTATCTTTTCTTTATAAAATAATAGATCCAATAATTAAACTGCAGAAAAGGGCTATTAGGATAATAAATGGAGTTGGATACCGTGATTCTACAAATCAGCTTTTTATAAGATCACACACATTAAAATTTTTGGACATTGTATATTCAAAAACATTAGAAATTATGTTTCGAGTGGTAATTAAGACAATTCCTGTTTGTATTCAAAAAATGTTTAAGCTAAGGCAGGTGGTTTATAATTTAAAGGGGTTGTTACAGATGTGTGTCAGTTTTGGGTGTAAAATTATGGAATCGATTGAACGATGAAATAAAAATGTGTAATTTTATGTTAGTCTTCAAAAAGACTTAAAAATCTAATATTATTAAAAGTTATAATGAAATGTGAAGATTTGAATTTAATTTTTCTGTTTAAGTTATCATGTGTTTTGTAATGATGTACCAGTACTGATGTTTTATTGTTAATTATTCAGTTAATCCTCTGATGGTTTAGGATAGGCAAAAATAAGCCTACTCCTTTTTCGGTTGCTATCTGATAAATTCTTTTGTAAAAACATGATTTTTAATCATGTAATCCACTGTTTTGGTCAGTTTAACCTGATGCATTTATTTTAATGTTACTTTAAGCAGATCATAAAGGAGAAACAGCAGTCCAAATGTGAATTTATATGTATTTGTTTATGTAAGCTGTAAAAATTGAAATAAAAAATAAGTTAAAAAAAAAACAAAACATGATTTTTCTTTTGTTTTTAAACTGAAATAAAGCATTAATTCATTCATTTATAATACATGTTCAAAGTGGCCGTATATTACTTTTCCACGTCTCCTGATTTATCTGCTGTGTCATTATGGTGATTTATCATCTTTGATGTGGCGGTGAATAAATGAATGTTATTATATTTAACATTATCATGACAAAAGACGTCTTCAGAGTTACATAGGAGGACAGACGAGACGGTTGTAAATTTCATTCCTTTTTTTTTACGACGGTGCCGTAAATGAAAGTGACGACCCATCAGGCTGTGCGGTGCGCCAGCTGTGGGCTGTGGATCCTCAAACCTTCTTCTCCTGCGCCTGGACCTGCGCCCTCAGGCTGCAGATCTGCTGCTGCGACAGCGACGCCGCGTCCTCCTTCTGCTGCGACGCCCGCAGTCGCAGCTGGAGGTCCGCCGCCTCCCTCTCCAGCTCCATGATCCTGGAGCGCTCGGACACCGTGGCCACCTGAGGGACGGGGAGACGAGCGTGAAGGCAGACGGGACGACTGAAACCCGCCGGACGCTTAAATCACAGACCGACGGCGACCGGGGACCGGAGCACTTGGAGTAAGCACCGCCCCCTTCCTAGTTACTGTTGCTAGGTCGGACAAACTTTCTGCTCCTGCGTTAAGGACTGTGTTAATTTGCTATATTTCCGATGTGTATCATCAGTGTTAATATTATACTATAATAACTCAGTGGTGAAATATTGCTGCAACAGTGACTCGAGGTGTCCAGAACGTTTGGATTGGATTTGGATGTTAGCATTAGCTCTGGTCCATAGGTCTGTTCCACACCAGAGCTATGCTAACATGAGACAGTCGCAGCATTGTATTAATAATTTAAAGTGACGATCACTAGCCTACCTAACTAAATATCCAGGGCCATATATATTTGTAGACAAGGCAGGCTTATAGCTGGCTAGCGAGCTCTGGTCCATAGGTCTGTTCCACACCAGAGCTATGCTAACATGAGACAGTCGCAGCATTGTATTAATATAATTAATAAAGTGACGTTAACATCACTAGCCTCACCTTATACCTAACTAAATAAATATATATTTGTAGACAAGGCAGGCTGATAGCTGGCTAGCTAGCTCTGGTCCATAGTGGAGAAGTCATCGACACTATGGACCAGAGCTAATGCTAATGCTAACAGAGAACTCATCACCCTCCCTGCTGGTAAATCATATTATTACTTTTACTAAACAGTCGTTATAGTATAATATTAACACTGATGATACACATCAGAAAAATAGCCAATTAACACAGTCCTTAACGCAGGAGCAGCAAGTTTGTCCGACCTAGCAACAGTAACTAGGGAGGGAGCGGCGCTTACCGAAAGGTCAGTTCTCTCAGATCCGTCGGTTTGAACGTCTTTTGTCTTTTTCCTGTCTTTATCTGAACTTCAAATGTTTATCAGTCTCCCTTTTGGTCAGAAATTCATCAGAACGTAACATCAAGTGAGGTTTAAGAATTTCCAGGAAAACAAAGTGTTTTTTTCTTATTATTAAAAAAAAAAAAAAGGTTTTATCCTTTTATCTTGGCTATCAACAAAACTGAAACCATTTAGAAGAAAATCTGACCAGATTAGGAAACATTTGTGTAATTAACCTTAGCTGCCTTTAACTAATTAAGACCAGATGTAACAGGATGTAACTTTTAAAGCCAAATGTGATTTCAGCTGACAGCTTTTTTTCAGTAAGAAACCAGCTTCGCGCCTTCAGAGAAATACACCGCCGTACGCCCCCTCCGGGTCATAAAAACAGATTTTTCCCCCTGATCAAAACCGTGGTTAGTTTGCTTTTTATTTTCAAGTAGATCAGATAAAATAAAGCTTCAGAGGCATGCACAGTGATGAACCTGAGTTATTAGAAAAGCTACGGGCAGGTGAGGCGTTAACGTCTCCATGACAGAGCGATGGACAGGTTCCCTAAATATGAAGTCATGTGAAAAAGAAAGTACACCCTCTTTTAAGTATCAGGACATTAATAAAAACTAGGGCTGGGCAAGTTAATGCGTTATTATCGCGTTAACTCGTTAATTTATTAACGCCGGCATTTATCTTATCGCACGTTAACGCAATGAAAAACAAAATAAAATGTCACTTTTTTTTTTTTTTTAATTTTTGATCGACAATTGAAAATGGAAAGAACGAACAATACACAGATTGATAAAGTAAAGAACTTTAACATGGACATTTTCATTTTAAAGTTCTCCCAGATGGAGGATTCAACAGAAACAAGGTTATTTGTAGGGGTGAGTATTGGCAAGGACCTCGCAGTACTATATGTATCATGATACGATATCATCACGATATCGCGATATATTGCAATATTCTACCCAGTTAATATCAAAATTAAAAGCAGAGATGAAAAATCAAGTTGCTGTATATGTTCATCAGATGATATTGATCATTCAGAGGACAAATTGAGTCAAAACTATTTTCTTCAAAACAACCTATTTATTGTTTATTATAAGTGTTTTTGCACATTTAAGTTTACATGAATTTTCCTAAAAAAAAATCGATATTATATTGGGCGGCCGAAAATCGTGATATATCGCCAAATCAATTTTGTTTTTACATCAACTGACAAGTTGAACTCCCTGTTAAAAGTTTCTGCTGTTACCTCAGAAATTACCTGTTTTAATGTTCTGATTGTGGCTCAGGATTTTGTTGGTAGACTTTTTATTTTTCATAAAAAAACAGGCAGTGGCAATAAGCTTTATTTTATTTTTAACATTTTTTAAGATGAGATTTACACTAAATATGTGTTACTGACAAGTGCTGATGTTAAAAGTGTTTGAACAACAAATGTTATGACACTTTAGTTCATATGGCAGCAGAACATTTAAATAAAAGTGACCTTTACACTACTGTTGAACTCATTATTTGATTTTGCGTATACGATGCGATTAATTGTGATTAATCAGGTAAATCATGCGATTAATCACGATTGAAAATTTTAATCGTTGCCCATGCCTAAAAAAACAAACAAAAAAACTCTCCGGAAGCATCTAGGTCTTACAAGATGCTAAAACTAAACAACCTCAGATGACGAACATCACGTTTTAACACGATGCAGCGGCTACTTTAAAGCACGGTGGTGGAAGTGTGGTGATTTGGGCTCTTTTTTTTTTTTTCTTTGAACGTGATCTGGATGCTGCAGCGAAGACAAAGGTCCCAAACACAGCTTCAGACGTAGCGCGAGCCCAGACCTCGGCCCGACCGAGACGCCCAGGCGGGACCTTAACGGAGAACTGAGGCCACTTTGTGAAGAAGAATGGACCCAAAAATTCCTTCGTGGCGACGTGAGAGAGACTGGCGGTGTCGTACGGAAAACAATTACCTTATTGACAGGAACATAAGACGACCCCGCTGACGGGACAACTCCTCATTTTTCCAGGAAAAAAAAAAAGAAAAAATCTTAGTAAGGGGCCTTTTCTTTTTCTGTTTTGATCCAAGCATGAGCTCTTTTTCTGAGTCATTCACAGGCCAGTGAGAAGAGCAGCCTCTCTCCAAAGCCTGGAGATCAGACTGCAGCGTTCGTCTGAGGCTGCGTTTAAAAATAGGTGGCTTCCACCCGGTGATGGCTCAAGTGACGGCCGGTCGGCCACATGCTCACCCTCCCAGCAGCATTTTTAAAGCAGTATTACGGGGCTCACCGACATCAGTGACGTTCAAACACTGCATCGTGGGAAATCAATGTCACCTGACTAATGTTTCCCAGCTCCTGCACACCTGATATAAATGAACGGGTCGTTGGCAGCGAGCTGGCGATCGTCCATTCATCTGGATCAGGTCTAGCTGGGAACTAGTGCTGGGCGATATGACGATACATATCGTGGAGACGATATAAAAGTGTGTATCGTGCGATTTCTCTTCTATCGTTTCTAACCTAATTTTATCAATTATTACAGCAAATATGTAATTAAATAACCTGCAACGATAAATTTGATAGAATCATATCTACTTCTACAAAGTAGCCTTTTATGTTTGCACTTTTATTCATGGTTAATGCCTTAAACAGAGTTCTCTTCAACCCTGATGTTTACTTTAGACACTTTATATTGGTTTGCAAACTTTGCACTACAAGGTTACAGATTTCAGAAAGTTGAAAAATAATTTGTGTTTATTTTTTATAGCTGAACTTCAGTGCAAAAATGTGTTTTTCCTCAGAAACTGTTGTGCACTTTAAAAAAAATGTGAAAGCTACTGTACCTCTGTACCTACCTGTTTTTGCTGCACTAAAATGTATGTTTGTGACAGTTCAGCTAAATGTCCTTTCAAAATAAAGTTGAAAAGTAAGCAATGAAATTTTTGTCAAACTTTTCAGAGAATAACTGAAAACATACTTTATTATGGTATATCGTGATATATATCATTATCGTGATATAAAATAGTCCATATCGTGATATATGATTTTTTCCATATCGCCCAGCACTACTGGGAACCATCACTCTACAGGACTGGAGTTGGAGACCGGTGGTCTGAACCCCAAATACAGGACGACCTCACTGTATCAGAAATATTCAACGGGTTTAAAAAACACAAAAATGTTGTATATTCAGGTCAACATGGCGGCTGAGGATGAAGCTGGATCTACAAACTAGTAAATCATGGGACTGCCAACATGATTTTTCTTAAATAAAAAAATGATTAGCAGTTCTACAAGTTAGTGAATCACGAACGCACATTATATCTTAGTTTTTGACAAATTAATAATATCAGTGTGATTAGAGCTGAACGATTTTATCGATTCTGCAGTATATATATCGTATATATTATCGAGTATCGATTTTTGAGCCGCTGGTTTCGATATTCTAAGCTTCTTTCAAAACCCCCGTGTCCCACCTTTTGCACTGTTTAAATAAATGAAACTATTTTTCTCAAATCACTTTGTCCCTTTAAAATCTTTCGGAAAATAATGTTAATGTATTGTAAGATGAATATCGATATATATCGTATCGTGAGCCGAATATCGTGTATCGCAGGGCTTAAAGTAAAAAAAATAAAAATCCTGAGCCTGAACTTTTTTCCAGGAGTGAAGTGGATCCAACGCATATAAATTATAGGCAATTTGTCAAACAACTTTTTGGCATTGTGCTTAGTAATGTACAAGATGGCCTTCAATTTAAATGTGAATTTTAGAATTTTTAGAAATTATAAGTGAAAACATGTGAAACTCAGTCAAGCCAATTAATTCAATTCATTTAACAACCATTTAATTCAGTAAAGGGCAATTTATACAAAAATAAAACATAAATTGCAACTTGTCCATCATTTTTGCTCAAAACAATGGTAAATTAAGTTATAGGAAATTTGGTCAAATTTGGTCTTGACTCGTCTCCTCTTTTAACATATTTGCAGAAGCAGTTATTACGTTATTAGATGTTATTACTCTGGATGCATCATCATTAAAAAAGTGAACCATTACATTCAGTATTGGTTCAGTTTTGGGCGGTTGCTTCATCAACATTCAGAGAAAACATCCATCCTTGGAGCTGATCAGACGGACCTTTCTAGAACTCTGGTGCTGTGCTGCTGGGTTCATATAACTGGTTTGCTGATTGGAAACAGGCTGTTTTTTTTTTTAAAGCGTTTTTATCAACAGCTACTTTTTTTTCCCACAGATGTACGAGCGGTTGAGCGATCGTAGATTATAAATCGTGTACTGCAAAAAATGACCACACACGTATTTTCAAGTCACAAACGCCACGGTTACATGATGTTTTTTAATTCTGAATTAATAATTCGCAATTAAATAAGTCCAAATTTTAACTATTTTCCTTCGAGTTAACATGGAAATAGTAATTCCGAATTGATGTTTACATGGAAAACACGTTTGATCGGCTTTATCCAACTCCGCTTTAGGTCTGGGGGTTGGGAAGGGTTCTGATTGGATGGGGGGGCGGACATTTTTACATCTACTGGAAGAAAATAAACTTAGCAACAACTCGGTTAGCAACAACATTCCACTTATTTTTGACCTGGGTGGCGTCTCTATCTGTGAAACCTCCTTCATTTAACCTGGACGCTACAACTTTGAAAAGCTCACAATTTTTATGTTTCCTGCCATCTGTTCTTTTAATTATTTCCAGTTCCTCCGAGCTATTTATTAAATAAATCGTCTCTGCTCTTGAACACCGTTTACTGCGTGCCGCCATCTTGAAACTTTGTTTTGAAACAAATTCTGAATTAAAGAGGAATTAATCTTCCCATGTAAACGCACTGAAACAGATCAGTCATTGGAGCCGCTACGTCCGCTACATCTGCTACGTCCGCTACGTCCCGGTTAGCGGCTTGTGTGTTGGAGCGCGCTAACTGCTGCTTTATGGCCGGCGTCTCCTTCGTGACGGTGAAAAGCTTTTTTGCCGCTAGTTGCATAGACTAGCTTCTTACAGCACAATGCACAAAAACAGGTAGCAGGCTACCTTAGCTTCTGGCACCCAAACGGCTAACCGCTTCTCCTCCATCCGTGACCAGAGACACTTGTTGCCTCCATTCAAACAAACACCAGCTCACCTCGGATGCTGCGTTCAAGACCACTCGGAGATAACGTGTTTGTGCTTTTTCCCCCCTGAATCATAGTCAAACGCCGGATATCGTTTGACTACTTTAAGCCCTGTGTATCGTATCATGAGATTAGCGTATCGCTACAGGCCTAAGTGTGATGCGTCACGTGTTTTTGATCGTCTGAGGTTGTTTTTTACTGAATTTAAAGAGCTGGATGACTCTTTTAAAATCATGTCCTGATACATAAAAACGTAGAGCTACTTTATTTTTCTCGCATGATTGCATGCATCATTAATAAACCCATTCGGGGGGGGAGGGGGAGGAGAAAAAAAAAAAAAAAAGCACAACACTCAGTCCCGCCGTGGGAGCGTGAGCGCCAGCATTACCCTAGCGTCCTCTAAATCCCTCTGGAGTTTTTCAGCTTTGGTCTTTTCAAAGAGCAGGCTCTGCTCTAGCTCCTTAATGTGGGCATGCTCCAGCCTGGTCTGCGTCTGTTAGTAGGAGAGAGCAGGAAGAAGAGGGAGAACAAACACCGACGCCACACTGACATGCCAGCCAGACAACAGGAGACTTCACACAGAAGAGCAGCGAGACGGTTTCTCCGAGCGCACAGATCATCAGGCGCTAAAACAACCTCTTCTTCAAAGTGAAGAAGAGAGAAGCAGCTTTCAGAAACAGGCGTGAAAAAAAAAAAAAAAACTGATGTTAGAGATGAAGATGAGCAGAGAAAGGGAAGCAAATTTAATGAATAAATGAATTAAAGTTTGAAGAACAAAAACAGCTGCATGATTCAAAGAAAGCAGGAGATGGAAAAACTTAAGAAACAAGGACTGATTTAATCTTTTTTTTCCCTTTTTCTGTTAGAAGAAAATGAAAAGCAGCTCTGAGGTACTTCATCTAGTGAATTATAAAAGAGAACAGAGCAAAAACCGTTAAGGATTATAAAATAAAAGGAGCTGGGGAGTTTGGTTTACTCATCTATTTTTTTTAGTAAATAAAAAAAGGATTTTAATCAAAAATGCATCAGTCTGATTAGGGGTGCACGATAACTATCGGGCCGATAAAATGAAATTATGACAAACTATCATTCCGATAAGTCCGATATCACGACGAATAGCCCCGATAACATTTATATTTCTGTCAACACAGCAAGTGACGTCGGTATAATCAGAAAAAAGATTTCTCAATAAGGAAAATCAAGAATACCCCCTCATGCCAGAAAACAACTCGTTAACTCGTCATAATTTTAGTAGTTGCTGACTTTAATTGATATTCGCAGTATTTTCCCACATGTTACACATAAAAAAAAATAGAAAAGGCTATAAGAACGACTAGCAAACGAGGAAACATGGGAATTTACGTTACACCTTGAATGCAGCCTGCAGCACAGCGCTGATCACAACAAACATGGCGGCGTAGAACTTGGTTAAAGTTTCAGAAGAAGATAGTTTGGTGGTTATTTGTGACGAATCCTCCGAGTGAATTCTATGAGGAGGGAAGCACAAGCTTTAATACGTAAAACCTGATCAGCCACCTACAACATAACAATCACTTCCATGGAGTTTTAAAATCATGCTAACATGAGCTAATGCTAACATGCGCAAGCCAGCAGGAGTCTCCTCTCATCTAAAGCTTCCATGAGATTAAAAGAAATAAAAATAAAAACTACTGAACCTCATTTACTTTAATTAAAGGTATTAATTTAAATGGAACCACAAGTCAAAATCCTTTAAATGTTAATCTTTTTCAGTTAGTAATTCTGATGCATGTATTTCCATCAGTTCAAGGAGCCTTTATTTTTTATATCAGTCAGTAATGAACCTTATTTAAGTTATTGTGAGATATCAAATAGGTTTGTTTGATAGCTTTATGAAAATGTTTGAGAGGCTTGACAATAGTTTTTCAATGGAAAAAATAAATATCTGTTCATTTAAAGAGTCAAAACTATTTTTGGTTTTGTTCATAGTGTTGATGTAATGATCTTAGGTATATGTGTGTGTTATCGGTTATCGGTATCGGCCTTTAGGAGCTGAAAGTTATCGGTTATCTGTATCGATTTTAAAAACCGTTATCGTGCATCCCTAAGTCTGATGAGGGAGATGAGCCGAGTTGTAAATAAGCTTAACTGAGATTCAGGTTACCTCCAGGTCTCCTCTGGTGATGCAGGCCTCCTCCACACGAAACTGCAGGTCCTCCACCTTCCTGTGAAACAGCGACAACAGAGAACTCCTTCATCCACCGGCCGGGTCGCCAACCGCAGACACGTTCAGAGGATTCTGGGATTTCCGCCTTCGTAAACTAATGCAATCATCAGTGTGTGATCGAAGCGCCGACTTTAGTTTCGAGGTTTCACAAAAATATGGGAACGACAGAGAATTTAAAAAAAAACGCACCTGTCAGGGAAATCAAAAGTATTTGGACACCGTGCAGAAGAGCTCACTGATGACTTGTGGTCTGCGGTAGCACTCACAAGGAGCGCTTTAAAAAAGCTCCCAGAAGCCCCCTTGGCTGAGTTTACCCGACGGTCTCGAGGTGAAGCTAGAGCAGCACGGTAGCGTGCGCTCATTTGAAGACGTTAATGTCTGAAGCCGAGCGATTTTTAACGATTCTGCGATATATATCGATACTTTTATCGAGTATCGATTTTTCAGATATTCTAAGCTTCTTTCTAAACCTCCGTGTCCCACCTTTAAAAGCTTGCAAACAACAATTTGCACTGTTTAAATAAATGAGACTATTTTTCTCAACAAATCTTTTATTCATTTTGTCCAGCATTAGCAAGCTGCCTGTCAGCCATATAATGTGGAATTGATGCTTTCAGTTCAATTAATTCAAACAAAGTCATTGGAACACTCACAAGATGTCACCAAAATCACTTTGTCCCTTTAAAATCTTTCAGAAAATGATGTATAGTGATCCCTTGCCACTTCGCGGTTTGAGTACTGCGGTTTTAGTGCTTCGCAGACTTTTTTCAGAAATATATAATATAATTTAAATAATTTTAGAAAATCGTGGAAACATCACAGGATGTTGTGCGCGTTCTCTCACAGTGAAGAAATGTTGTGAGCCAGCCTGGCCCCTTTAAGAAGGTGGCCTTATGGGTAATGGTGTGGCCTTATGTATGTGTATGTGTATGTGGCCTTATGTAGTGTGTCGTGGGACGGCAGAATGAAAACAGGAGCCCAACAATACAACCTGTGTGATGTTACAAGTTCCTGCAGCGCCAGAATAAAGTTCCCGTTCCATGCAGAGAAAACCAGACTATTTGTTTTGTTGTTGTTAGCGTGTTAGCCGCTAATTACGAGCCAAAAATAGCACAATAGCATCGGTTAGTTTACTACGGTTCAGAGACCAGAGGCTGTGAAGGAAACAGAAAGACCACAGTTGAGCCTTTGTCTTGTTTCGCTACTTTTTTGGGCTTTTTAAACATAATTTAAACACATTATTTAGGCTCGGGGGGGGCTTCGGCTCCAGTTCGCAGATTTTGATTGTTGTGGGGGGGGCGCCGGTCCCCATTAACCACGAAAACCAAGGGATCACTGTAAATTTATTGTAAGACAAATATCGATATATATCGTATCGTGAGCCGAATATCGTGTATCGTATCGCGATATTAGCGTATCGCTACAGCCCTACTCACCGCGCCTTGTTCTCTCTGGAATTACACATTTAAAACGAACGAGCGGCGTCGAATAAAAATGCGGTTTTTCGATTTCTACGCGGTTAGAGCAGAGTTCCTGTCGCGGCTGCCGACAGTTGCGCCGCCCGTAGACGGCGCCCTGCAGGGCCGCTGCAGGCCCGCTGCAGGGCCGCTGCGGGGCCGCTGCAGGCGTCGGCGCACCCACCTCTTCTCCTCCTCCAGCTGGTTGAGCAGCTCCACTTTGTCCCGATCCGCCGCCTCCACCAGCGAGCGCAGGTGGTCCAGCTTGGCCTCCATCTCCACGGCGTACTGCGACAGAAACAAACGGCGTGAGGCGACCCGGCGGCTGCGCGGCGGACGTGAGCCGTCGGTCTCAGCGGCGACCACGATGACCCGAAACCCGATCTCTAGCTCGGGTTTCCGGGACGTTTAGACGCTTCTCACCTGGTCCCGGCCTTTCCTCAGCAGCGCCAGCTCCTGCTGCACCTCCCCCGCGTGGCTGGTGGCCTTGGCGACCTCGCACCTCTCCAGGTCCCTCTCCGCCAGCAGCTGCTCGATGTGCTGCTGCTTCTCCTTCAGGGCCTCCTGCAGCGCCGTGGTGCCCGAAATCTTCCGGGCGTACCGAGCGGACGTCTCAGTCAGCTACAGAGAAAAAAAAAAAAAAAAAAAAAGACGTGCGGTTTTGTGGACGATGCGTTTTTGTCTCTCTGTGTTCGGAATCTGTTCCCTGATCGGGTTTTTATCCCGCCGTGACGCGGCGCCGGCCGTACCAGTCCCGCCCGGCTGGGCTTGCCGCTGATGGAGGAGGTGGCGGAGCTGAGGGTGCTGATGGAGGAAGCGCTGGGGCTCCTCTTCAGCGTGGACCTCCGTCGAGAGCTCTTGGCCTTGGCGGGGGTGGTGCAGGGGAAGCCGATGCGCGTCACCTTGTGGACGGGAGCGAACAGGCCGTACCTGGGCGAGCACTGGAAGTACCTGAGCGGGAAACGGCGCCACGAAGACAGAGTTAGAGCAGAGCGGGAGAGTAGTAGTGAGGAGTAGAGTCGCTGGTCGTTCACATCGAGAAGAGCCAGCTGCTTTGGACATCTGGTGTCCTCCTGGAGTGGCCGAGTGGTAAACAGCATTTGCACTAAATTTCTTAGGGCTGGGCAAGTTAACGCATTATTATCACGTTAACTTATTAATCCATTAATGCCGATATTTATTTTATCGCGCGTTAACGCATGTTGTTCACATGCTTTTGTTTTGAAAAGTCTGTTACTGGCTGCTGCAGAACCAGAAGATAATTAGCAGGTAAACATGTGGAAAAGCTAAAACAGACATGGAGAACGGTAAAAATCCTGTGAACTTTACAGTTCAGGTAGCAACTCAGGTAGCAATATTAACAATTCTGTCTGGAAAAGAAAATTCTAGACTGCAACCAAACGTTTGTGGTCATTCCTCCATGTTCCGTCAGATCTGCTCCATGTGTTCACTGTCCTGCTGTTCTCTAGCTGGTTACTGCAGTGCGGCTCCATCTAGTGGCTCAGATGTGTAATGACAACAGAAAGTCCAGTCCTCCATTATAAAACTAATTCAGTTCTGTGGCCCGTTTTTAATTTCATATTTTTGATCCAAGTCTAAAATTGAAATATAAAAAAAAAAAAAAAAACAGGCATTTTTTTTCTTTTTTTTGTGTTAGATTAAAAAACGAAAAATGTAATAAAATGTCACTTTTTTTTTTGTATTTTTGATTGACAATTGAAAAAGGAAAGAATGAATGATACACAGATTGGTAAAGTTACTGAACTTTAACATGGACATTTTCATTTTAAAGTTCTCCCAGACGGAGGATTCAACAGAAACAAGGTTATTTGTAACAACTGACAAGTTGAACTCCCCGTTAAAAGTTTCTGCTGTTACCTCAGAAATTACCTGTTTTAATGTTCTGATTGTGCTGAGACACAATCATTTTGTTGGATTTTGTTTGTAGACTTTTTTTATTTTTCATAAAAACAGGATGACATTAATGCCCTGGCAGTGGCAATAAGCTTTATTTTATTTTTTAAATTTTTTAAGATGAGATTTACACTAAATATGTGTTACTGACAAGTGCTGATGTTAAAAGTGTTTGAACAACAAATGTTATGACACTTTAGTTCATGTGGCAGCAGAACATTTAAATAAAAGTGACCTTTACACTACTTTTGAATTCATCATTTGATTTTTCGTATACAATGCGATTAATCGTGATTAATCAGGGAAATCATGCAATTAATTGCGATTAAAATTTTTAACCGTTGCCCAGCCCTGATATTTCTGTGTGCTGCTTTGCAGTGTAAAAGTATATTTTATTGTTTGTTACAAATAGCTGCACCGCAGTAAAATGTGTCTGTTGGAAAATCTGCCGAAAACTCGTCGGGAGCTCCGTGTCGGTCACCTGGTCCCGGCGACGGCGCCGTCATTCTTTCCCAGCGGTTCATCCAGTTCAACTCCACACCAATCTCCTTTGGCAAAATCCGTCTCTCCAAGAAACCGCACCACTCCCGCCTTGGTGCCACCGACCTGCACACGAGATCATTTTTGTTTTAACAGTAACGATCCGACAGACGCAAGCCTGCTCATCGGTTCACCGGGTCAAACGAGATGTTTCACCACTTCGGAGCACTTGACCTTTCAAAATACAGCGATCCCTCGCCAATTCTCGCTTTAAGTTCTGCGGTTCTAGTTATTCGCGGATTTTTCAGAGATATATAATATTTTTTTAATATCTAGAAAAAAATTGCAGAAACATCACAGGATGTTGTGCGCGTTCTCTCACTGTGAAGAGATGCTGTGAGCCAGCCTGGCCCCTTTAAGACGAGACGTAGGTCTCGGCCTACTCTTTTGATTTTGCACTTATGGAATTGCACAAGAAATAGCACTTACGCTAACTTTATTAGGTTGTTTGTATGTTTTTGTTTGTTTTTTTGTTTGTTTTTTTGTGTGTTTTTTATACCAAATGCTAAAGCAGATGAACAAGGGGGTAGGACTAGAAAAGTTTTTTTAACTTCTTCCTATCCCTTTTGGACATGATGTTTGGGTGACAAATGGACAGAAGGCAGATGCATTGTTTTTGTTTTGTTTTTTCAAACGGATGAGGCTTTGTTGCCTGTTGATTTTTTATTTTATTTTTTTGCTCTTGTTGTTTTTATTTGTGGGCAGACTGTATTACTTACTCTGCCTTGATCCTGTTTTTATTTTGTTTTTTAACATGTTCAATAAAAATTGAAATTGAAAATGAAATTTAAGAAGGTGGCCTTATGGGTAATGGTGTGGCCTTATGGGTAATGTAGTGTGTGTGTCGTGGGACGGCAGAATTAAAACTGAGTTAGATGAAAAGTGCTGGTTCCATGCAGAGAAAACCGGACTTTTTCTTTTGTTGTTGTTGTTGTTAGCGTGTTAGCCGCTAATTACGAGCCAAAAATAGCACAACACCAGCAGTTTCTTTACTACGGTTTCTTTACTACTTTTTTGCGTTTTTTAAACATACTTTAAACACGTTATTGAGGCTCGGGGGGCTCTGGCTCCCGTTCGTGGATTGTAAGGTTCGCGAGGGGGCGTCAGTCCCTATTAACCTCAAAAATTAAGGGACCGCTGTAACCCGTGATCTCTGCGTGAGGTCTTACCAGGACCCGGTCCCCCAGCCTCAGCTCCCTCCGGTTCTTCTTCATGGATTCTGGGTCTGACAGGTTGGACACGGACTCGCTGGACGTCACCATCCGGCTGAGGGCGGCGTGCGTCTTTATACCCTGAACTGGACGGAGAAAAGCGTCCGTGAGGAAGACGAGGCAGCGACAGCCACAAAAAGTGTTTCCAGTGATCTCTTAGTTTCTGCTTTTTCTGTGATAATAAACTTTTATTTGTTTCTTATTCACCCCTACTGCTACAACCACGCATACCTATAAAACCACGAAGTTAGTTGTCCCTAAAATTAGGAAAAATAACCGTCACAGCTGCAGATGCTAGAAACCGCTACCATGGGAGGTGGGGCCGGCCGGCGCCGACTCGCTCGCTGCGGGGGCGCCTTGCGCCGGGCTGGACCGCCCTCCGTTCTCCTCCTTCTCCGGCAGCGCCGTCCTGGACAGCTTCGAAGGCCGCGTGAATATGCCCCGCCCATCCTCGCACTGGAAGTACCGGACGCCCGCCACCGAGCCGTCGTTCTTCCCGATCGGCTCGTCCAGGACGATGCCCGCCCACTGCCCGGGAGCGAACTGCGTGCCGCCGACGAACCGCACGTAGCCGGGCTTGTTGCCGTTGACCCAGACCCTCTCGCCGGTCTGGAAGTCCGCGTTTCCCTCCGGGGTCGGGCGAGGTCACGCCTCCAGGGGGCTTCTCGGGAGGGATCGGCTTTGCGGCGCCTGAAATCAGAATCACACTTTTCAACAGGTCCAGATGTTCTCGCTGCAACATGTTACAGTTAAAAACCACTTCTTACAAACAAGAACACTCATCCCACATGACACCAGATATAATACTTACAAAACAAAAACAGGTGCATGTTGGGTATTGAGAGAGGCAGATTACATATTAATGGGGGGAAATGTAAGATGTGAGTTTACGGTGCCTAACATCTTATCAAATAGATACATTTCTAGGGGTGCGCGATAATTATCGGGTTGATAACTATCAGGCCGTTAATTATCGGGTCGATAACTATCAGGCCGACAATTATCGGGCCGTTAATTATCGGGTCAATAACTATCAGGCCGACAATTATCGGGCTGTTAATTATCGGGTCAATAACTATCAGGCCGATAGTTATCGGGTCAATAACTATCAGGCCGATAATTATCGGGTCGATAACTATCAGGCCGTTAATTATCGGGCCGTTAATTATCGGGTCAATAACTATCAGGCCGATAATTATCGGGTCGATAACTATCAGGCCGTTAATTATCGGGCCGTTAATTATCGGGTCAATAACTATCAGGCCGATAATTATCGGGCCATTAATTATCGGGTCAATAACTATCAGGCCGATAATTATCGGGCCGTTAATTATCGGGTCAATAACTATCAGGCCGATAATTATCGGGCCGTTAATTATCGGGTCAATAACTATCAGGCTGATAATTATCAGGCCGATAATTATCGGGTCAATAACTATCAGGCCAATAATTATCGGGCCGTTAATTATCGGGTCAATAACTATCAGGCCGATAATTATCGGGCCGTTAATTATCGGGTCAATAACTATCAGGCCGATAATTATCAGGCCATTAATTATCGGGTCAATAACTATCAGGCCGATAATTATCAGGCCATTAATTATCGGGTCAATAACTATCAGGCCGATAATTATCAGGCCGATAATTATCGGGTCAATAACTATCAGGCCGATAATTATCGGGTTGATAACTATCAGCCCGATAATTATCGGGTCGATAACTATCAGGCCGATAATTATCGGGCTGTTAATTATCAGGTCGATAACTATCGGGCCGATAATTTTCGGGCTGTTAATTATCGGGTCGATAACTATCAGGCCGATAATTATCGGCCCGATAGTTATCGACCTGATAATTATCGGGCCGTTATTATCGGGTCGATAACTATCAGGCCGATAATTATCGGGCCGTTACCGTTACAGTTTACCGAACGTAAGCATAGGTGTCGGCTCTGTATCTCGGTTTGAAAGCGGTGCAATGAAATTTTCAGGAGTTGTCAGAAATGTGAAAAGGAAGAACTGGATTTCATTTTGGTTCTGATCCGGAAGAAATCCTGGATTCTGGATCACTTTCAAATTTTTGATAATTGTTGCGTTTAGTGGAGGTCTGAGCTCTCTGAGTGCTTTTCTAGTTCTAACATGTATTTCTGACAGGTTTTTATGTCATTTCATGTCATTTCATAATTTATAACAAAATTATGTTTGAATTTTGGGGGGCTTGGAACAGATCAGGGAATTTACATGGAAAACGCGCCTCTACTTATGAAAGTTTCAGGTTACGAAACTACTTCCAGAACCAATTAATTTCGTATGTAGAGGTACCGCTGTATTTGAATGGGACCACAAGCCAAATCCTTTAAATGTAATTTTTTTGTTGCTATGAGTGCACTTTTTCAGTTTGTTTACATGGTCAGGTCTAACTCGTGTCAGTACATTATGCATTATTTTTTATTGTCATCGAGGAATCCATTTTTTCAGTTAGTAATTCTGATGCAGGTATTTCCATCAGTTCAAGGAGCCTTTATTTTTTATATCAGTAACATACATATATCAGTATGTCAGTAATGCAGCTCATTTAAGTTAATGTGAGATATTAAATAGGTTTGTTTGTTAGCTTTACGAAAATGTTTGAGAGGCTTTACAGTATGTTTTCATTGGAAAAAATAAATATTTGTTCATTTAAAGAGTCAAAACTATTTTTGATTTTGTTCATAGTTAGGGGTGTGAAAAAAAATCGATTTGGCGATATATCGCGATTTTCGGCCGCCCAATATAATATAGATTTTTCAGCTTCTAATATCGATATCGTCAGCATGTTGTAATAGTTACTTAAATGTGCAAAAACACTAGTAATAAACAATAAATAGGTTGTTTTGAAGCAAATAGTTTTGACTCAATTTGTCCTCTGAATGATCAATATCATCTGATGAACATATACAGCAACTTGATTTTTCATCTCTACTTTTAATTTTGATATTAACTGGGTAGAATATCGCAATATATCATGATAATATCGTATCGTGACCCAAGTATCATGATACATATCGTATTGCGAGGTCCTTGCCAATTAGTTTCTCCATCTGTTAAATTAATTTATGGTGACTTTTGTTCGGGGCTGGATGCGTCATAGAAAACAAGGTAATAAATAAATAAAATCAATAAAATAACCAGACTGAAGTCTGACGGATTAAAACTGTCACAAACCTCAGATCAGTTGGTTTGATCAGGAGCTGGATGGCTCCGCCCCCTGACCGCCAGAGGAAGAGCTGTTAAACATTCCGCTGAAACGGAAATATTAATGCTAGGGCTGGGCAAGTTAACGCGTTATTATCGCGTTAACCCATTAATTTATTAATGGAAACATTTATTTTATCGTGCGTTAATGCGTGTTGCTCACATGCTTTTGTTTTGAAAAGTCTGTTACTGGCTGCTGCAGAACCGGAAGATAATTGACCTTTCGGTAAGCACCGCCCCCTTCCTAGTTACTGTTGCTAGGTCGGACATTCTCGCTGCTCCTCCATTAAGGACTGTGTTAATTCGCTAAATTTCTGATGTGTATCATCAGTGTTAATATTATACTATAATAACGCCGTGGTGAAATATTGCTGCTGGGGACCTGCAACAGTGACTCGAGGTGTCCAGAACGTTTGGAGGGACATTTTTATTCTCTTTAACAAGATAAAAGCAATCGCTGGAGAATATCGCAATATATCGTGATATTGCGATATTGTGATAATATCGTATCGTGAACCAAGTATCATGATACATATCGTATTGCAAGGTCCTTGCCAATACTCACCCTTATTCATAGTATTGATGTAATGATCTTAGGTATATGTGTGTGTTATCGGTTATCGGTTATCGGCCTTTAGGAGCTGAAAGTTATCGATTTTCGGTATCTGTTTTAAAAAACAGTTATCATTTACACATTTCCCTTCAAAACAGAACCGGCAACACCTTAAAAATCTCTCCACTCCATTGACGATGGTGGGACGATCTACATTTAAGCGGCTGGAATTCAAAGCACCTTCTTGCCAGTAGGAGGAGCTGTTCTGGAGTCCGACCTGAACCTGGACCGCCAGGAGGACCTTCCTGATCCGCCTTTGAAACACATCCTGAGATATTCTAAACCAGTGGTTCTCAACTGGTCCGGCTTCAGGACCCACCATCACCCTTAATGACAACCCGTGACCCAAATCAAGGAAAATTTCCAACTTCTCAAACTTAGTGAATGAAAAGATCGTGCGGTTTGAATCAGAGATAGTAAAATAGAATATCACAGAATTCCAACTCAAAAAAATAAGTTTACTGGTGAAACAAAATGACTTCAAGTGGGAAATATTCCCTTTGATGCTCAATTAGCTGCATTTTAATTAAATCCAAAACACTTCACTTCAGTAACGTCAGCCTTTTTTAACAGACTCAACATGAACAAACATGAAATAAAACAGTGCAACCACTGAGCAGTAGTTTCAAAAAGAATTTAAATATGTAGCATTTGCTGAGTTCCCACTTCCTGAACATATAACAATTTCCTATTAAAACTAAATAGTCACTTATTTAAGCATTAATCATAAAGCTGACATAACAATCAGAACATTTCAGTTACAACCATTTTTAAGACTCAACAGTGCTTTTATGCACAAACATGAAATAAAACAGTTCAACCACTGAGCAGTAGTTTCAAAAAGAACTCTAAATATATAGTTTTATCTGAATAACCATCACTGACCTTTGTCTTCAAGATAAGAAAATCCATATCTCATATATTCTTGGTTGTATCTGTGTTTCACCTGCTCAACATATGGAAACAAACTCTGCGGGTCTTCTTCTATGGTGTTTAACTGGCGGGTGTCAACTCGCATTACAGGACATTATCGCCATCTACTGTTAAGGAGTATGAATGACACACTTTTTTTTTTAAAGCATTTCCTTCCCCAGGCAAAGGCCCACGACCCACTGAAAACGGGTCTGCGACCCACTTTTGGGTCACGACCCACCAGTTGAGAACCACTGATCTAGACGACCCAACGTCCTTCTAACACTTCACACAGAGGGGTGAAATGTGCTGCGCCCCTATAACATCCTATATTAGCTTTCTGTTAGCCTCGTCTCCAGACACATGTTGACTGGTTTATACACCAGCCCAGTAAGCTGAGCTGCATTCTTCAGACACGGATCCTCCGTGGCATCACTTCAACAAGTTTATGCGTTTATATCACCGTATACGGTTTCATCAGTGCTCTCCACATCCATCACCGTCACATTAACGGCGTCTTACCGGACGATGGGGACGTTCTTGTCGGGACCCCGGTGGGACGGACTATTTTACTGGGGGGTTTCAGCCCGCTGCTCTTCCCCTGGGCGCTCATGGCTGCCTGTTTGTCCATGGGGGGGGGGGGGGGGGGGGGGGGCGGCGGTCTGATCAAGGCGGGGAGGAAGGCCTCCCCCGCAACACCCCACACAGTCCCAATGTGATAGAAGGGAGCTGGAAAAACCAAGAACACAAGACCGCCTGTAAGTTAAAACTAAAACACATTAGAGTAAAAACAGAAGGAAAAACAGGAGTTTAGCCTCAATTTAGAAAGATTTTCAATGTCAAAAGTGTTGCAGCCCAGGTGAAAAATGTAACAACTACTCTGAAGTCTGAAAACTAAATTAGTCAGAATGTATATAATTTCACTTACTGGACCTAGAAAACCTGAACTGTCAAACCCATTGAATGTCAGCGGGATGCTTAACCATCTAAAACTATTCTTTACTGGGTTTTTGCATCTTTCAGCTACTGTGTAAACAGATTACTGACACCCGGTGGTCAGGTTTGGCATTGCAACCATTTCAAAACGCCTTCAACCCCTCAGGTACCAAAAACTTACTACAGTAACAAAGAAAGATCAGTGACATTGTTTCCAAATAGAGATTAAAAACACTGAAAAATAAATCAGAGATTGCACAAAAATATCCATCTGCAGTTCAGCCTTAAAAATTCACCAGTCTTTTGACAAACTCTTTTTTTTTAGAGCATTATCACCACTAAATCCTTAGTGTTGTTATTAACTTAACGTCTCATTGTTCTGATTTGTTTCACTGACAGTCAACTGTGTGCATTTAAAGAAGAAAAGCGAAGGATTGTTCTGTAGGAGGACGTACCATCGAATAATAATGATAATACCGTTTATACATGAAATAAAAGAGCAGGATTCATTTGGCTCAAGTCAGCAGCTAAAGGAAAGAAGTCCACTTAAGTGCCAGTATTTACCTAATTCAACTTTATTTAGAGAAGAAAAAAAGGCTGAAGTGGGGTGTGAGGGGTGTTGATGGTCAGTGATGAACAGATGCTTGAAAATATAAGTGGAAATGTAGCGTAAAGGAGCAGAAACGACCTGTTGAACCTAGTGCTGGGTAATATGACGATACATATCGTGGGGACGATATAAAAGTGTGTATCGTGCCATTTCTCTTCTATCGTTTCTATCGTTTCTAACCTAATTTTATCAATTATTACAGCAAATATGTAATTAAATAACCTGCAACGATAAATTTGATAGAATCATATCCACTTCTACAAAGTGGCCTTTTATGTTTGCACTTTTATTCATGGTTAATGCCTTAAACAGAGTTCTCTTCAACCCTGATGTTTACTTTAGACACTTTATATTGGTTTGCAAACTTTGCACTACAAGGTTACAGATTTCAGAAAGTTGAAAAATAATTTGTGTTTATTTTTTATAGCTGAACTTCAGTGCAGAAATGTGTTTTTCCTCTCAGAAACTGTTGTGCACTTTAAAAAAATGTGAAAGCTACTGTACCTCTGTACCTACCTGTTTTTGCTGCACTAAAATGTATGTTTGTGACAGTTCAGCTAAATGTCCTTTCAAAATAAAGTTGAAAAGTAAGCAATTAAATTTTTGTCAAACTTTTCAGAGAATAACTGAAAACATTCTTTATTATGGTATATCGTGATATTTATCGTTATCGTGATATAAAATAGTCCATATCGTGATATATGATTTTTTCCATATCGCCCAGCACTAGTTGAACCCATGTTGTAAACTGCTCAGAGAGAGAGTCCTCCAAACCCCAGCAGGAGCTTTTATAGCCCCGCCCACTCCCACCTCCCAGGTGCATGAAGGTCTCCAATGACCCACTTAGGCTCCTGCCAGGAGAAAACATTAGCAGGCAGGAAGCCAGAAGGTAACTCCTGAGGGACACTGATGTTTATTCCCCCGAGTTCTTCTTTGTTAGGCAGGTTTTCCATAACGGGTAGCTCCTCCTCCATCCTTTCAGCCGCTGTGTCTCCATCATCACTGGAAGAACCTGCTGGGATCTTCTGGCCTTTGGACGCGATGCAACAATAAGAGGCTCGAGAACCAAACTGGAACGGCAAGATGAACATGAAAGGAGCTGAGACGGTCGCTGCCTTTCTGACGGCTGTTCAGGATTCACATGGATGGGACATCAAGAGGGCTGACCGTCATCTCCTGCCGACAGGAGACCCAATCAGTCAACACGACGCCACGCAAGGCTATTTTTTAGGACAATATTTAGGGGTGAACGATCACTAGAACAGGAAATGATGACGTCATCCCGATAAGTCTGATATCACGACGAATAGCCCCGATAACATTTATATTTGTGTCAACACAGCAGTGTCTCGCTCCCTCTGAGCCTTGAATGACCAGCAGTGAATGTTATGTTTAAGTGACGTCGGCACAATCAGAAAAACGACTACTCAATCAGGAAAATCAAGAATACCCCCTCATGCCAGAAAACAACTCGTTAACTCGTCATAATTTTAGTAGTTGCTGACTTTAATTGATATTCGCAGTATTTTCCCTCATGTTACACATAAAAAAGAAAAAAATAGAAAAGGCTGAAAGAACGACTAGCAAACGAGGAAACGTCTGAATTTACGTTCCACCTTGAATGCAGCCTGCAGCACAGCACTGATCACAACAAACATGGCGGCGTGGAACTTGGTTAAAGTTTCAGAAGAAGATAGTTTGGTGGTTATTTGTGACGAATCCTCCGAGTGAATTCTACGAGGAGGGAAGCACAAGCTTTAATACGTAAAACCTGATCAGCCACCTACAACATAACAATCACTTCCATGGAGTTTTGAAATCACGCTAACGGAAGCTAACGCGAGCTAATGCTAACGTGCGCAATCCAGCAGCAGTCTCTCCTCTCCCTCATTCCTCTCATCTAAAGCTTCCATGAGATTAAAAAATAAAAACTACTGAACCTCATTTACTTTAATTAAAGGTATTAATTTAAATGGAACCACAAATAAAAATACTCTTTAAATGTTAATCTTTTTCAGTTAGTAATTCTGATGCATGTATTTCCATCAGTTCAAGGAGCCTTTATTTTTTATATCAGTCAGTAATGAACCTTATTTAAGTTAATGTGAGATATCAAATAGGTTTGTTTGATAGCTTTAAGAAAATGTTTGAGAGGCTTGTTAATAGTTTTATATTGGAAAAAATAAATATCTGTTCATTTAAAGAGTCAAAACTATTTTTGATTTTGTTCATAGTAATTGATGTAATGATCTTAGGTATATGTGTGTGTTATCGGTTATCGGTATCGGCCTTTAGCAGCTGAAAGTTATCGGTATCGGTTTTAAAAGACAGCTATCGTGCCTCCCTAGCTAACAGTCATGAGGATGCGCCTCAACAGTTGAAGCCTTGTAAACCACCCTGGTCCTCCACTAATGGAGACCCGTCTTTTGTCTCTCTTGAAGTGTATTGTTCTCCAGGCCTTTTATGATGGTAATACGTCTGCTTTCCCATGAGCACGTCCTTTGTCACAGATCACCGTTCTTGACATATACGCAACGTCATAAACAAGGTTGGGAATCGAGAACCGGTTCCGTGTGTTTCATCGTTTGTCAGTTTATCCAGCGATTCTTTTATCGATTCCAACCAGCACGAATCTCACGTAATTTACGCAAGTTACGCACAGTCAATTCCAGAAAGCACTTACGTGATTAAGTTACGTCGGTTTAGCACGTTAGCATTGCAGTTGTAAACAACAATGGTGCCCACCAGGTTCAAACGCTCCAAAGTTTGGCTTCACTTCTCCAAAGAAAGATGGCAACAAGGCAACTAGCAGTCATTGTAAAGTGGAGATAACAGCGTCGGGAGGGAACACGGCTAACACGCAGAAACATTTGAACACACAACATGCTAACGAGTGTCGTGTTTTTTGACGCTTCGGACTGATGGATCTCAACCCAGCAGCAGTAGCCAAGCTAAGATCACCTCTGGTAACTCTGGTTAGTAGCTATCCCGCTGCCTATGTGCTTCTTTGTAAAACACGCTATAACATTAGCGCTATGCTAATAAACGAATGCCTTCATTACATTTAGAAGATGACCGTGACGAGAGAGAGAGTCTGGCTGGTTCAGAGGCTGGAAGACATGATTATTTTACTGCTAAAGAATTGTTAATTCCTCATAGTATTTGCAGATTTGTACTATGCACTGTTCCGTTGTATTTGATAGTATTTATCTTTCTTTATTATTATTTTTGAGTGCTTAGTGAGCTCATATATCCTTTTAAAAGGGAGATTTTTTTTTAATTTCTATTAGGAAAAATCAGTTAGTAAAATGTTCCACATTCTTGTGTATTTGCACAGTTACATGTTACAACAGTTAACACGTTATCTTTGGGCCTCTTTTGACCTCGCTGTTGAGTTTGTAAGCTCGTGACTTCGAAGTAAAAAAAAATTGATGCTAATAAAACTGTTTGTTTTCCTTTTTCCCCAAATTAGAATCGATAAGAGAATCGATAAAGAATCGAATCGTTAAACAGTATTGATAATGGAATCGGAAAAATCTTATCAATTCCCATCCCTAGTCATAAAGGTAAATCGGGGGATACCGAGTCGACCGAAATGGGACGAGATCCAACATCTCCCTTCCACGCTGGATGTGATGTTGGTGTATCTAGGACAGCGCTCTTCAGTCCAGGTCCTCCATGTTTTAGACCAGTGGTGCCCAATCCTGGTCCTCGAGAGCCCCTATCCAGCATGTTTTAGACGTTTTTCTGCTCAAACACACCTGACTGGTTTACTATCAGTCCTGGAAGGTCCAGGTACTGATGCAGGCCGACCGCTACCGTGAGGTATCTGGATATCTACGGTTCTAAAGGTCTACACAAGTCTGTCAATGACCCACTGATTTAAGGCAGGTGTGTCTTTGAGGAACTGGACTGATGAACACTGGTCTAGGAAACACAATAATTTACAGTTAGAGTGTCTAATGACTTTCTACTGGCTGCGGTTACATGATGTTTTTTAATTCGGAATTAAAATTAGGAATTAAATAATCCCGAATTAAACTATTTTCCTTCGAGTTTACATGGAAATAGTAATTCCGAATTAAGGTTTACATGGAAAACACGTTTGTTCGGCTTTATCCAACTCCGCTTTAGGTCTGGGGGTTGGGAAGGGTTCTGATTGGATGGGGGGGGCGGACGTCTTTACATCTACCGGAAGAAAACAAACTTAGCTAACTGGTTAGCAACAACATTCCACTTATTTTTGACCTGGGTGGCGTCTCTATCTGTGAAACCTCCTTCATTTAACCTGGCCGCTACAACTTTGAAAAGCTCACAATTTTTATGTTTCCTGCCATCTGTTCTTTTAATTATTTCCAGTTCCTCCAAGCTATTTATTAAATAAATCGTCTCTGCTCTTGAACACCGTTTACTGCGTGCTCCCGGAATATAAGCGTCATCGCGACAGACGGGCAAGAGAACTAGCATGCGCAGAAAGACGGGAATTAATTTAAAGAGGAATGAGTGTTTTACATGACCATGGAATTATTTAATGCGGAATTAAAATCAGAATAAACCAGCCACTTACTTCGGAATTAAGTTAATTCGGAATTGACATTTTCATATGGAATTAAGTGTTTACATGGTAACTTTTATTCGGCTTTAACTTTAATTCTGAATTAAAGAGGAATTAAACTTCCCATGTAAACGCACTGAATGACTATTATTTTGGCTGGTAAATTATAAATGTTCTCCCTTTACCTCCCAGTAGCAAACAAGCTCAGAAGATGACTTTGGTTCCTGGTTGCAGCTCTGCTGACGAACCAAGCGGCCACGCCGTTGTTGAAGAAGCTACAAGGCCACACCTCAGATTCAAACTTTGATTTTACTGTCCCAGGGTGATAAAACTATTAACCCCCCCCCCACTGCTCTCTGTAGACGGACCGACATCACCAGCTGCTGCGCGACGAGCCACAGCGTTGCCTTTATTAAAAAGCTTTTTACGGTCACCACCGTATTAAATGGGCATCCAGCTGGGCTTGTGTTCGAGCACCGTTTTGTTTATTTCCAGTATTTGTTGCATTATTTACTGACGCTGGACCACATAAAAGATCCGTGCTGACTGAACAGAGACGGACTGTCTCACAAACTAAAGCACTTTCAATTGAACAAACTATTACACTTCGCACAAAGACACACAAGACAAATGTTCGTTTTACACTCGTATAAGATCCAAACTTTACGTTCTGCGAACATCGCTGCTCTTTCTCTGTGTATTGATTGTTGCTTTTGTTCTTTCCTGTGAATGATCAGTTTCAGCTGCTCTGACAGTGTTGTGGTTTTATGAAACCTAGAATCAACTCTGTGTCTTTTTCCAGCTTAAAAGACGAGTAAAGAGCAGCGGATCAGGTTGAAAAATAAATTAAAGTTAAGAGTCTACAGTTTTAAGCCTACATTCACCATTTAAGCGTTATCTTTGGTACAAACCTGCCATAAAAACAAAAAAACGTCATCATCCAAATATTTCCAGACTAGGCAGGATACTGAAGAAAACTCCCAGACGTATCAAATTACATTAATTTCATGTTAAAAAAAAGTTTAGATGACAAATAAATACTTGACTGTCCCTGAAAAAAAAAATGATGTTCTTCTAAAAATCTCTTTTTCAAGAGTTCGTCAGTCATGCAGGCAGCAGCTGGGAGCAACATTAGTTAAAAAAATATATATACGTAATTAGAACGCATGACAAATGTTCACATGTGCACAACCAAACCATCAACTAACCCAAAGATCTCCGTCCAGAGGGTCTAGAAAGCTACTCCACTCTCACTGCCAGCATGGGCGTCCCACAAGGCTCTGTGTTGGGCCCACCAATCCCTTTAACTACATCATATAACAGCGGTTGAACCTCTCACAGGAGGTGATGACTCCACCTGCAGAGATGAACCTGTAGTTCTCTTCAAATAACCTCAAACTGACTGCTAGGGGTGCACGATAACTATCGGGCCGATAACAGGAAATTATGACGTCATTCCGATAACTCCGATATCACGACGAATAGCCCCGATAACATTTATATTTCTGTCAACACAGCAGTGCCTCGCTCCCTCTGAGCCTTGAATGACCAGCAGTGAATGTTATGTTCAAGTGACGTCGGCATAATCAGAAAAACGATTACTCAATAAGGAAAATCAAGAATACCCCCTCATGCCAGAAAACGACTCGTTAACTCGGTCATAATTTTAGTAGTTGCTGACTTGAATTGATATTCGCAGTATTTTCCCACATGTTACACATAAAAAGAAAAAAATAGAAAAAGCTGAAAGAACGACTAGCAAACGAGGGAATGTGGGAATTTACGTTACACCTTGAATGCAGCCTGCAGCACAGCGCTAATCACAACAAACATGGCGGCGTGGAACTTCGTAAAAGTTTCAGAAGAAGATAGTTTGGTGGTTATTTGTGACGAATCCTCTGAGTGAATTCTACGAGGAGGGAAGTACAAGCTTTAATACGTAAAACCTGATCAGCCACCTACAACATAACAATCGCTTCCATGGAGTTTTGAAATCACGCTAATGTGAACTAATGCTAACATGCGCAAGCCAGCAGCAGTCTCTCCTCTCCTTCATCTCTCTCATCTAAAGCTTCCATGAGATTAAAAAATTTTAAAAAAAAAATCACTGAACCTCATTTACTTTAATTAAAGGTATTAATTTAAATGGAACCACAAATAAAAATGTTCTTTAAATGTTAATCTTTTTCAGTTAGTAATTCTGATGCCTGTATTTCCATCAGTTCAAGGAGACTTTATTTTTATATCAGTCAGTAATGAACCTTATTTAAGTTAATGTGAGATATCAAATAGGTTTGTTTGATAGCTTTATGAAAATGTTTGAGAGGCTTGACAATAGTTTTTCATTGGAAAAAATAAATATCTGTTCATTTAAAAAGTCAAAACTGTTTTTGATTTTGTTCACAGTATTGATGTAATGATCTTAGGTATATGTGTGTGTTATCGGTTATCGGTATCGGTTTTATCGTGCATCCTTACTGACTACAAAGGAAACCGGAGAACTAATTCGGGCCTCCAGGAAGTCCCGAGTATTTCTTCACAAAACAAAGACTGTGTGCAAATAGTTTTAAATTCTTGGGAACAAAATAACCTTAAAACGTGTCCTGGTCAACGAGCATCACTGTTGCTGTGAAGGAAACATACCAGCGACTGGACTTCCAGCGTGTTCTGAAAATAACCCGGCTGTGTGGGAAGCTGCTCTGAGATCATTTTCATAGAGCGTCGGTTTGGTATGTGAGCGGTTCAGAAAGCTCTACGGAGGGTTATCGGCTCTGAGCTACACCGCAGACACCCGCTAGCTCTCTGGAGGACGGAACTTTTTAAAGAGATCGCTGTAATACAAGTGAATGACATCATCTGATGTTTAGACAGCGAGCTACACTGTCCGAGCGTTTTTAATCGATCCGTTACACAGTTGATCACAAGACGTCGCATCAAAGACAAGAGTGTTATTGGACTCTGAACATGATGTTTGAAATCGTTTACCAGACGGGTCTGAGTGTGTTCAGATAGAAGGAATAACCTCCAGCTACCTCAGTGTAACCACGGGTGTTCCTCAGGGATCGGTCCTGGGACCACGCTGTTTCTTTCACGTATCCACAACGTTGACTGACAACTATTTCGTGACACATTAAATGCTTACGCTGATGACAGGCCCTACATCAGCTACACGCGTTTAACAATGTTCAAACCACCTTCTGCAAACTCAAACTGGTCCTACGCGCCAAACTCGTGATGTTTTTAAAGTTTTCACCAACTTTCAGGGTTCGTCTGAGACTGAGCCGGTTTCACGATACAAATATTCAGGTATTATGACTAGGGCTGAACGATTAATTGCATTTGCGATAATCTCGCGAGATTTTCTAACCGCAAAAGGCCGCGATATAATTTGTCACGTGATCTGGCGACGTCACGTGACTTATGAGTGAGCCCAGCTGAGCCGAGCAGAGCAGACGGGGAAAGCAGTGTTGCCAACTTAGCGACTTTCCAGACCCCCCTAGCGACTTAATTTGTAAAAAGCGACTAGCGACAAATCTAGCTACTTTTTCTGGTGATTTAGCGACTCACGCGCACTCAAACCGCTAGGTTTGAAGCCATCACTTGGCTGCTGTCCGCCTCGCGAACCGCGCTTCTCTCTCTCTCTCTCTCTCTCTCTCCCTCTCTCTCGGGCACAGTGCACAGCCACAAACACCCCTGTGTGACGTTACTGACTGGAGATCAGTAAGCTTTATTTTTTTTATATCTGTATATTTTATTTATTTATTTATACACTGTCCTGTCAATCTCAGACAGTGTTTAAGAAGTGCAGTCCACATGTTTACATAAACGTTACACATGTTTCATGAAACGTGAGAAGTTAGATGTTGAAGAGGTAAAGCCACAGATTTGTTTGCTTTATTGTTGTCATCTGCACCTTAAATAAATCTGATATTGTTTATTATGACAGTGTTTGAAAAATACATGAGAAGAGGACCTTAAAAATAATCGCATATTAAATCGCAATCGCAATTTTGAGGAAAAAAATCGCAATTAGATTATTTTCCAAAATCGTTATGACTGGAGATCTCTCCTTTAAGCCACATTCAGGTTTCTTCTATGGCTGCACAACATAGAGAAAATTAATCCACATTGAAATATCAACAAGCGCCTTAAAAAAGATAGAAACAAAGGAGGTATTGCAATAAATGCTGGTCTACTGTTTTCCAAACACTATTCATTTACAGGTTAAATGTAACGTACCTGACCTCACTAAAGATGAAAATTTACATGGAGAGCTTTGTGAGTGATGTGATGATGAAGGAAATGAGACGACTGAAGAAAACTTCAGCAAACGAGTCAGGGGTCAGTTTTAGCTGTTCAACACCGTGTCGACTTTACTATTCAAAATATTTAAAAAGAAATGTACTTGTTCTGTACACCAGGTACCAGGCACTTTGACAGTTGGAGCTGGGATTGAACCACCGACCTCACAGTGAGTGGATGACCTGCTCTACCTGAGCGACCCTGTAGAGCACAGGTGATATGAAGCGCTGATTGAAACAATACTGCACAGAACTACAGATCCCAAAATGCAATGCTTCAGCGGCCTAGCCGCACACTTCCCGCGTCAATCAAGTCTCGTTTCAAGCTTCGTCCGCGGCGTGGACTCCAATTAGCATCACTGCATGATCACTGACATGGATGACGCAGTCAAGCTGCTTTTATGGGAGAAACTATTGATCAGGTGTCATAAGAGCAAAACAAACTGAATGATTTAAATTGTTATTGCTGAAAAGCACACATTTTATGTGTATTTCCAGGTTTTCTAGCACGTTTATATTTCTAACTTGTATAATCTTGACAGGAGATATTTTTAAGGGGAGCAAAATCTTTTGGGATATTTAAAAGTTTATTTTTTTTATATACATTGACATAAGGAGCAAAGGAATTTTAATGTTATTTTAATGTTAAGTTGCTCATATGAAGTTGTGGAACACATTACCTAATAATATTAAAGAAAGCAAACATGTGGCCCAATTAAAAAAAAAAAACTGCTTAAAAAAGACACATTAGACAAGTACAGTAGGGAGTAATTGATAACAAATCCAGAAATGAGATACCGTGTTTTGTTTTATATTATATTATATTATTAAGCAAAATGAATGACCATGTTAAACATGTAAATGAAAGGGGGAGGGATTTCATAGGCTTAAGCTTCCCTCTACTCCTTTTTTTGAACATAAAAAAAAAATCTCAACATTATAAAACATACAAAACATCAGGCTATTAATGCCTGAATTCATTAAAGTTTTTTATTTTTTATTTTCTGATAAATCTGTTTGACATATCATTGTATTATTATTCATATTATTATGAAAAGGACTGTATAGTTCATATATGTTCAAAAGACAAATAAATAAATAAAATTTGTATAAGATATTTTTATGGATTGCAAAATATTAAATATAAGTTATTTAGGGTTTAAGTTTATTACAGAACAATATTTCTGTCTGTTTTTATTCGTATTTATGTTCCAAAAACATTTTGTTTTAGTGTGTTCAATAAATGTTTGTCCTGGATGAATGAAACCGCTTTGAGGGCACCTGGATGGTGGGGTTAAACAGGTATATAAGTGCAGTCCATTTACCAAGATGCAGAGAAGACCCCTGAAGGGAACAGAAGAAGAAGAAGAAGTGGGGAAAAGTCAGGTCTGACGTCACCTCGGCGCTCCCCGCCCCCCGCCCCCGCCCCGCCGGTGCGTCCAGACCACAACAACAAGCGCACCTGAAGCTGTCAAGCCTCTCCCCTGGCCGGCTCGAGCTTCACGCATCATTTACAAATCAAAAACAAAAAAAATAAACAACCCCGTTCGCGTGCAGACGCGCGAGCGGGCTCGTCGCGTGCGTCCGGGCTGGGCTCTGGCACCTTTGGATCAAGTCGGGGAACAACTTCGACACAACCCGCATCACCGCGTCGGCTACCTCCGACCAGCCGCCCCTCCAGACCGAAAACGTTCGTCCGGTTTAGCCTGGCTGTCGTCACGTTTCGTGTCCAGAGTCCCCCCCCCCCCCCCCCCCCCCCCGACGCTAGCTAGCTCTGCATTAGCGGGAAAAGCGCCGACCGAGCTCGAGCAGAGACGATTAAAGCTCCGGACGAGACGGAGCCGAAGCCAAGACGAAAGCAGAACGAGCGGCGGGAAAAGAAAAGAAAAAAAAAAAAGTTGCTGCTGCGGGAGCTTACTTGGTTTTTCTCTGCGTGAAACGGTGTCTCGGAGGGAGACGTCGCGGGAAGGTGCGGCGTGCCGCTCACCGTTACATGTTTTCTTTTTTTTTTTTTTTTTACCCTCCAGCGGCTCCGGTTTTCCTGCCCAGCCCCGACCTACGCGGTCTGACGTCACCTTGGAAACCGACGCTGCTTTCGCGGCACACAAACATGAGCTCGGACATCCGGCTATCGGTCCTGACAGAAAACGAGTGGAAAATTAAATAACGGTAGATGCGCAGTCATCTAGGTCATTATTATCCTAAAAACCCAAAAATAGATAAAATAAAACCAACTCATTTGGCTTTTAGACTATTTTCCTTGTTGAATTATTGTAATGCGTTGCTTTCTTGCTCTTCAATCGGGAGAGTTAAAATATCCACCTGGTCCTGAACGCCGCAGCAGGAGCGCTAACTAAACAAAGCACAAAAAGTAAAGGAATGTGTGCTTGGTAGAATATTCCTTTGTTGTAACAATGCTTCTGGATAATAAATCTTTTACCACGTGGTTATTTCTCCTTTAAATTAGATTTTTTATGAGATTAGCAAATCATTGCATTGTTTTTTTTTTTTTGTTTTTTTTAATTAAGGTTTTACGCAGCATCTGAACTATTTTGTGACTGAGGTTGTGCATGAACTAAAATCTAATTTATAGGAGTAATTACAGGAATAATTCAGGCTAATGAATAAATAAATCTAATAAATGTGTGTGACAGTGATGGAAAGCTGCTTTGTTGCTGTGGTTGTTGATGCTTCTTCAGTTCAAACTGATTGATTAAAAAAATCTGATGTAAAGTTACTGGCCCTCAACTCTAATGTGGATAATCAAAAAAAAATGTTTCTTTTGTCCCCAACACTTACCTGGTCAGGATGTGAGATGTTTATCTCCTAGCAACAACTCATAAGCCTGAGATTTTAAACAAAAAAAAAGACAATGACACAAATCAAATTAAAGAAAAACGTGGTAGAAATAACTAGAATTAGCCAGAGCTCAGTAGTGATCCTTTACTTTCATCCTTCAACGAAAACAACAAACCACAAAAGTTTTTCACAACCTTCATATTTTATTTGAAGAACAGAAAATCTGCACAAATAATTAGAGGAAAAAAGGTCTTTGAGCTTGGAGTTTTGGTTATTTTGTTTTTTAAAGCGACTGTTTTCTTTGTTTTTGGTGTAAAGTCCACATGGTACAACAGCTCAGTTTTAAAACACGTCCCTGAAAAATCAACCAAAACTAAGTTGTTCCACTCTTGCTTGTTTATGACTTTAATTTGCTTAGTCTTTTTAATCAATATAATAAAACGATAAGGCTGATAAAACAGACGACCGACCAGTCTGTAAAACAGCTGCCACTTCATTTTCCTTCAATAAATAATAAATAATCTCAGCTGTGCTTTTGTTTACCGCCGATTAAAGGTAGGGTAAGTGATTTCTGGATCACCTCTATGTGAAACAAAACATTAACAAAACACAGTTAGTTCCTCCAGCAGCATAACATTTATATCTGACAAGATGGTTTTGTTTCATTCTCATCTAAAATTAGCTTTAAAAATAAATAAATTACATCTAATCTTCTTTTACATCAATGAAAAATCCACAAATCTAAAGTAAGAAAAACCCACCATGATGGAAAAAAACTAAACTATCCAGACCAGTTAAATGATTGATTTCAATCTGAAATTGCAAACTTAAGATGCACCTAGATTCATCACAAAAAGTTAATATATCAAATCCAAAATTATCTTTTTTCTGGAGCAAAAATTGTCAACTTTCGAGAAAGTTTATTACACATGTATATAAATATCCTATCTCGTCAATTTGTAGTTTTTGACGTTTGAAATCACGAGAAATCGTGAAGAAAGAAGAATAAACTCGTTTCCTTCCCAGAAACACACAGATGTGAAACCAACGATGGTGGAAGATTTAACTGCTTCCACTAAAAAAAATTCAGAAGCTTCATAAATCTGATTTGACTTGATCACTTTGCTACTGATGTTAGTTGCTCGTTGACTACGGAGCCCCGTTTGGGTCATAATTCAATGAATAAATGAGTCTATTATTATGAAATACAGGCGTTAATTATTATGAAATATTTCCTATTATTATGATAATGGTTTAGTTTTTCATAAGAATGATTTGTGTGTCAATCACAGCAGAGAGGGCGGAGCCATTAATGTGATTGGCTGCTCTTTCATTCAGGCATAAGCAACAGAACAGTGAATATCGATAGTGGGCGAGAGGTGCCAGTTTATACTCCAGGCCAGTAGGTGGCAGAATGCACCTCAGTTTTACAGTTAAAAGTTGACATCGACTAAGAAACGTCAAGGTTTCCCGTAGCTCAGTCCAAGCTAGCTAGCTACAATCAGACTAGGAGCGCACCTTGATGACGCCACGGCCCGCTGCTAACGGGACCTCACGGCCAAAACTAGTCGATGTCAGAGCGTAGAATGGAGAAGGATCAGCCAATGAGCGTGCAGGTCAACCACTGGTCCCGCCCACTGGCAAAATGTCATTATTATATGACATATAATATTATATATTATATATATTATATTATATTGTAATGTATTATATTATTGTATTATATTGTAATGCTATTTTATATTTTTATGGCACCCTCATTTGCAATGCTACTTTATATTTTTTGCACCTTCATTTACAATGCCATTTTATATTTTTATTTTATTAACCTTATTCCTATTTTGTTACTTATTTTATTGCTTTAAGTTACTTATCTTGTTGCTTTTTTTTTTTTTTTACTATTTGTACTCGCAAGCTGCTGGAACTGCAAATTTCTCTTTGAGATGAATAAAGTATCTATCTATCTATCTATCTATCTATCTATCTATCTATCTATTATGTAAAAACTCATTCTTATGAAAAATGAAGCCATTATGTAAAAACTCATTCTTAGATTTAAAAAAAGCCATTCTGAAATAAACTATTATGCATTAAACTAAGATTAATAATAAAAATATATTTCATAATTACATTTTTTTTTTCATAATAATGGGAAATATTTCATAATAATATATTTCATAATAATAAACGCTTGTATTTCATAATCATACTCATTTATTCATTGAATTTTGACCCAAACGGGGCTCCGTACGATGGTATTAACTCCTAACAGATCTGATCTGACGTCAGTGAGGAAAAAAGGACTAAATTCGTCACCTTAAGCCCGTCTACCATCAACGGTGGAAATGTTCTCGGAGGACGCCGGCGGCTCGCTGTCCTCGCTTCTTCCCAGCAGCTTGTTCAGGACCTTCCTGAAGACGCCGCTGAAGACCGGGCTGGAGAAGTAGTAGACGAGCGGGTTGAGGACGCTGTTGAAGTAGGTCAGGCACACGGACGTGTAGAAGGCCAGGTTGGCCTCCTCGAAGTACCGGCACTCGTCGTACCACACCTTCAGGATCCAGACGGCGATGCGCGACACGGTGCTGGGGAAGAAGCAGATGACGAAGATGAGGGCCACGGCCAGGACGAACTGGACCGCCCGCTTGATCTTCCCCGTCTTGTCCAGCGTCCTGTTGTTGAGCTGCCAGGTGATCCGGACGGTGCAGAAGGCCACGATGGCGGTGGGCAGGAAGAACTGGATGACGTAGAAGGCGTTGTGCCAGGTGGCGAGCGGGGAGAAGCCCATGCAGATGTTGAAGCTCTCTCGCACTGCGTGTTGTTGCGGTCGAAGGTGTGCTCGTCGGCGAGGAGGTACCCGGTCGCCAGGAGGATCAGGGCCCAGAGCCCCAGCGACACCCACGTGGCGTAGACCAGACCCAGGCGGTTGACGGGGTTCCGCGGGTGGACGATCTTGAAGTAGCGGTCGACGGCGACGGCCGTGAGGAAGAAGATCCCGGCGGCGCGGTTGGCCGCCAGCAGGAAGAGGAGGACGCGGCACGGGACGTCCCCGTGGATCCAGTCCTTCCCGCGCCGGTAGTAGTCGGCCCTGAAGGGCAGGCAGAACAGCACGATGGAGTCGGCGACCGCCAGCTGCGCCAGGTACACGGCGTTGGGCTTCCACGCGTCCATGTAGAAGACGAACATGCACAGGGCCACGACGTTGCCCAGCAGCCCGAACGTGAACTCCAGGACCAGCACCGGCGGCAGGACCCGGTCCAGGACGGGAGCGTCGAAGGCGCAGCAGACGACCGACTCCGTGAGGTTCATCTTCTGGTTTCGGCGGCGCTCGAACCGCCGCTATATACGAGTCAATAAAGAGACGCCGCACAGCACGCCTTTGTTGGAAGGGGAATCGTGTTTGCGTTCATGCAAATGTCCCAGACAAACACGCTAATTCAAGAGCGGCGCTAACATCCGTGCGCTCGGTTATCTATGGGGAAGTGACACTGACCCCAGAGGAGCGCGGAAACAACCGTAAATGTTATCTGACTGGGCCGGCGCCTTCGTTATAAAACTATTAATGCCGAGGGAACGGTTTGCTCACGGGGGACGCGTGGAAAACAAGCAACCCGCGGCCATCTGAGGCTAATCAGAGCCCCGGAGGAAAAACCAGCACAAAGACAAACCTGGAAACAAGATCTGAGCGCACAGGCGGAAAACTGAAATTTATTAGCCTACAGTTTCGAGTGAAGAACATTTGTGAAGGATTCAGGTCAGACCACACCTTTGGCAATCCAGAGAAAGCAGCTATCAACTAAAAAAAAACAAACAAACAAAAAAAACAAATGCCAAGTGAGTGGCCAAGTCCGCAGATTTTATGTACAGTAAATAAAATAAGTATAAAATGACTTAATGTGTACATTTGGCCAAGTTGTTGCTGTTACAGGTCACATCCATTTCAGTAAAAGTGCATATTTGGTCTTCACTTCTTGACTTCGCCCAGATCATCGATGCTGTCGTCGTCCACCTGCAGAAGAAGACACGCCGAGGTCAGAACTGCCGGGACGTTCGTTTCACTTAGATCAGGGGTCTCCAACCCCAGTCTCCAAGGGCCTGCAGGTCTTAGATGTTTCCCTGATGCCCTGAAGGTGCGCTGAAGCAGGGGACATCTAAGACCTGCAGGACAGCGGTGAATACAAGACTCACATCTTTTGGAGCAATACCAATTTTGACCACATGGGGGCGAACTGATCTAAGGTGTTTTGACTTCCAGGTGCTCTCCTTTGCCCCCCAGGCCGGAACTCTCTTGTAATACGACGCCCCCATGTGGTCAGAAGTGTCATTACTACATATAGTGGCTTTATGGACTCATAGGCTGCGGTTACATGATGTTTCATAATTCGGAATTAATAATTCCAAATTAAATAATTCAGAATTAAACTATTTTCCTTCGAGTTTACATGGAAATAGTAATTCCGAATTGAGGTTTACAAAGAAAACACGTTTGTTCGGCTTTATCCAATTCAGCTTAAGGTCTGGGGGTTGGGAAGGGTTCTGATTGGATGGGGGGGCGGACGTCTTTACGTCTACTGGAAGAAAACAAACTTAGCAACAACTCGGTTAGCAACAACATTCCACGTATTTTTGACCTGGGCGGCGTCTCTATCTGTGAAACCTCCTTCATTTAACCTGGCCGCTTTGAAAAGCTCACAATTGTTATGTTTCCTGCCATCTGTTCTTTTAATTATTTCCAGTTCCTCCAAGATATTTATTAAATAAATCGTCTCTGCTCTTGACCACCATTTACTGCGTGCCGCCATCTTGAAACTTTGTTTTGAAAACAAGTCCAGCGCGGAATATAAGCGTCATCGCGACAGACGGGCAAGAGAACTAGCATGCGCAGAAAGACGGGAATTAATTTAAACAGGAATGAGTGTTTACATGACCGCGGAATTATTTAATTCGGAATTAAAATGAGAATAAACCAGCCACTTACTTCGGAATTAAGTTTAATTCGGAATTGACATTTTCATATGGAATTAAGTGTTTACATGGTAACTTTTATTCGGCTTTAACTTTAATTCTGAATTAAAGAGGAATTAAACTTCACATGTAAACGCACTGACAGAAGCATCAAACCACTTAGCAGCAACTATGGAGACGCGTTTCATGACGTTTAGAAGGTTAAAGCCTTTAACCCTTTAAAAACCGACCGGAGCAACCGCGGTCCCGTTTCATTATCTGCTTTTAAATGCCGATAGAACTGCAACCAAAGCGGACAGAGCAACGACGCTTTACGGATATAAAACCTGGAGGAGTTACATTTACGTATCCCACTAAAATCGAAGCAACGAAGCCTTAATAACCCCGACGGCAGATGTTCTCCAGATGTGATCTGCTGCTCACGGCGATTCCCGCTTTGGTTTTCTGAGAGCACCACCACCGGCGACGGCGGCGCGTCACTTGGAGTTTTGATCGCCTGATTTAAACTGCTGCTGCAATCTTCTACAACTTTTTTCATATTTATAATTTTGAGGGAAGCAGCTACGTTATTGTAGTTTAATAAATGTGAAGGAAGAAAAAAGTTCTCTTTTTCTCGTGGTTTATTGCAGTGGTCCTCAACGCTTGACAATTTTACAGCGGACCGGGGGTAGGGTTGGGACCGACGCTCCAACAGGGGACCGACGCTTCAACGGGGGGCCGACGCTTCAACGGGGGACCGACGCTTCAACGGCGGACCGGCGCTTCAACGGCGGACCGGCGCTTCAACGGCGGACCGGCGCTCCAACGGGGGACCGACGCTCCAACGGGGGACCGACGCTCCAACGGGGGACCGACGCTCCAACGGGGACCGACGCTCCAACCCGCGCTCCAAACGGCCCGACGGCTCCCCGACTGCCCCACGACGCTCCGGGGGACCCGCGCCAACCCGACGCTCTCCAACGGGGACCGACGCTCCAACGGGCGACGCTCCAAACGGCGGGACCGACGCTCCAACTGGACCGACGCTCCAACGGACCGGACCGACGCTCCAACGGCGGACCGACGCTCCAACGGGGGACCGACGCTCCAACGGGACGGACGGGGACCGACGCTCCAACGGGGGACCGACGCTCCAACGGGGGACCGACGCTCCAACGGGGGACCGACGCTCCAACGGCGGACCAATCCAAGCGCACGCTTCAAACGGCGGATCAACGCTTCAACGGGGAACCGACGCTTCAACGGGGAACCGACGCTTCAACGGCGGACCGACGCTTCAACGGCGGACCGACGCTTCAACGGCGGACCGACGCTTCAACGGCGGACCGACGCTTCAACGGCTGACCGGCGCTTCAACGGCGGACCAACGCTTCAACGGCGGATCAACGCTTTAACGGCGGACCTACGCTTCAACGGCTGACCAACGCTTCAACGGCGGACCGGCGCTTCAACGGCTGACCAACGCTTCAACGGCGGACCGACGCTTCAACGGCTGACCAACGCTTCAACGGCGGACCGGCGCTTCAACGGCTGACCGGCGCTTCAACGGCGGACCGACGCTTCAACGGGGGAGCGACGCTCCAACGGCGGACCGACGCTTCAACGGGGGAGCGACGCTCCAATGGCGGACCGACGCTTCAACGGGGGAGCGACGCTCCAACGGCGGACCGACGCTTCAACTGTGGATCAACGCTTCAACGGCGGACCGACGCTTCAACTGCGGATCAACGCTTCAACTGCAGAACAACGCTTCAATGGCGGATCAACGCTTCAACGGCGACAGCTTACCTCGGGCCACTTCTCTTGAATGACGTCGATGATGTCGTCTGTAAAATCTCCCTGAATGATAATTTCATCCTCCGCTGTAACTGAGGCACCACAAGAGAATTTCTGGGCGAAGAACCGCTGAGCCTCTTTAAGCTCGATGTCTGCCGGGATTCAACAACAGGTTCACATTTGAAATCAAACATTCAGAGAGAGACGGTTAAGATGTTGCTGATGAGAAGAAGAAGAAATAAAAGATCCTCACCGAATGTCGCCAGGCCGCACACCCGTGTGACGTATTTCTTCTTGGCTCTGGGGATTTTTGCTATTGTGACTTTCTGAGGCACCGTCTTCTTTTTCTGCTTGATCTGACCTCTTCCACCTGCAGGTTCAGGAGAAATCAACCAATAAATCACAGCTGCCCACTGAAGCGGCTCCGCCCACTGAAGCAGCTCCGCCCACTGAAGCAGCTCCGCCCACAAACAAGGCTGGAAGCAGCTGGAAGCACATCTGCAGAGCCGCGGCTGAAAAAGAGGCTTTAAAGATAAGATATTCCTTTATTCGTCCCACAATGGGGAAATTTACATCGTTACAGCAGCAAGTGGAAATAGCAATAAAAAAAGAGAAAAGGACAACAATAAAATAAGATAAAACAATAATAAAAAACAAACAATAACTACAATGGAGAATATATAATAAATAATAAATAATAACTCTGACTTTATTTACAAGGGATATCTTGGTAGCGATTACTACACCTGAGATAAGTTACTGCACGTCAATGAATATTGTGCTTCATCTCTGCAGAGATTAGGGGTGAGTATTGGCAAGGACCTCGCAATACGATATGTATCATGATATTTGGGTCACGATAAGATATTGCGATATATCGTGATATTCTACTCAGTTAATATCAAAATTAAAAGTAGAGATGAAGAATCAAGTTGCTGTATATGTTCATCAGATGATATTGATCATTCAGAGGACAAACTGAGTCAAAACTAGGGGTGCACGATAATTATCGACCCGATAACTATCGGGCTGATAACAGGAAATGATGACATCATCCCGATAACTCCGATATCACGACGAATAGCCCCGATAACATTTATATTTCTGTCAACACAGCAGTGTCTCGCTCCCTCTGAGACCTGAATGACCAGCAGTGAATGTTATGTTCAAGTAACGTCGGCATAATCAGAAAAACGATTACTCAATCAGGAAAATCAAGAATACCCCCTCATGCCAGAAAACAACTCGTTAACTCGTCATAATTTTAGTAGTTGATGACTTTAATTGATATTCGCAGTATTTTCCCACATGTTACACATAAAAATAGAAAAAAATAGAAAAGGCTGAAAGAACGACTAGCAAACGAGGGAGCGTGGGAATTTACGTTACACCTTGAATGCAGCCTGCAGCACAGCGCTGATCACAACAAACATGGCGGCGTAGAACTTCGTTAAAGTTTCAGAAGAAGATAGTTTGGTGGTTATTTGTGACGAATCCTCCGAGTGAATTCTACGAGGAGGGAAGCACAAGCTTTAATACGTAAAACCTGATCAGCCACCTACAACATAACAATCACTTCCATGGAGTTTTGAAATCACGTTAACGCGAGCTAATGCTAACGTGCGCAACCCAGCAGCAGTCTCTCCTATAGATAGTTTGGTGGTATTTGGTGGTTATTTGTGACAAGCACGAGCTTTAATACGTCAAACTCGATCAGACACCTGAAACATAACGGTCGCTTCCATGAAGTTTTGAAATCGCGCTAACGTAAGCTAACGTAAGCTAACGTGAGCTTACATGAGCTAACATGAGCTAACGTGAGCAAGCCAGCAGCAAGTCAAATATCTGTTCATTTAAAGAGTCAAAACTGTTTTTGATTTTGTTCATAGTATTGATGTAATGATCTTAGGTATATGTGCGTGTTATCGGTTATCGGTATCGGCCTTTAGGAGCTGAAAGTTATCGATTATCGCTATCGGTTCAAAAAAACAGTTATCCTGCATCCCTAGTCAAAACTATTTTGCTTCAAAACAACCTACTTATTGTTTATTATTAGTGTTTTCGAAAAAATTGAGAAAAAAAAATCGATACCAGGAGCTGAAAAGTCGATATTATATCGCGCGGCAGAAAATCGCGATTATCGCCAAATCAATTTTTTTTTTCACCCCCTAGCAGAGATCTGACGTTCACCGTCACCTTGGCGGTAGTTTCTGGCGACGTACCTCTCTTCTGCTTCTTCTTCTCCTCCTCTTCGCCTGCGGGCGGAGCTTCTCCAGCGCCGGGTTCCTGCTTGGGTGCGTTTGCAGTCGGACCAGTGGGGCCGAAGGAGGGAGGAGATAAATTAAAACCGAGCGGGCGGCGACGCCCCTCGCCTCTCTGAGGAGGCGGGCCTATTTACAGATGTGCGCCTCAAAGCAAACGTTACTTCTTATATCTGAAAATGCATTTTCCCGTATGATCGTCCTCATCGTGCGTCAACGGCGGCTTCGACACTCACCGAGGGTCATCCTGGCAAAAACATCTGGAAAGTTCTTCTCCAGCCACTGCCTGCACTTGGCTGGTTCAGGCATGTACTCACAGTACTGCAGACACAACAGTTAGCAGTTAAAACATCTGCTGCACAAGAAGAAGAAGAACCGCAGGTGTTTGAAGACTCACCTCTGTAGGCAGGGAGCAAACTGGAGGAGAGAAAGAAAGAGACGGAGGTTAGAGGGGTGGCGGTAAACGACAACAAACGCCACGATGACAGATGTTTTACCTCCACAGTAAAGAACTTTTATTGGGTACTTTGAGTCGGGATCAGTGGTTCCCTGCTCCGACCCGGGTTCCATCTCAGTAGTAGCCATCACAAACGATCTGGACACGAGACAGACGACAAAACGAACACACAAGCAAACCGACTTCAGCTCAGTTTATGTTCAGAACTGCACCGAGATGAGTTCGTCAGGGAAACGACGTCTTTGGGACTTTAAAGCAGCGTAAAAGATTTTTCTCCCGCCATTTTAGATTATCAGCGTCATTTAAAGGAACATTTGATTCCTGTTAAGAAGCACCGTTGAGTTTCCCGCCACAACTGTCAGCAAAAGAAAGAGACAAAGTGTTTATATGCAATATGATATGGATCATGATATTTGGGTCACGAGCCGATATTATCACGATATCGCGATATATTGCGATATTCTACCCAGTTAATATCAAAATTAGGGATGCACATATTGGGTTTTTTTATGACCGTTAACCGACGCCCTTTAACGATTAATAACCGTTAACCGATAAGTCCGGGAGGGTTCGCTGCCGCGATGTTGCGCGCGTTGTCGTGGACACATGCGGACACTTCCCCGTGTATACTCTCGCGGCAATGTGTCGCCGTCAGCTTGTCGCAGAGATGCCCCCGTCACTTTTGATTTATACTAGCGCGGTCTCCGCTATGTTATTCCACGCCACAACGCAAGAGCGACAACCACGAACTAGCTAAACTTACTAAACGTATCTCTTGCGTTTTTCCACTTCCTCACCGTCTCGGCCGTATCCAGACCCACATTCATCGCAATCTCCCTCCATGAATTACTAGAATATGTTCTGTCTTTGTAGTATGGAGAACCAGAATCGTACAGATGTGGGTACTTCCTCATTTTTTCGATCACGTGGATGTAGAATTGACCAATCAGAGGCCTGTTGCACCTGTCGACACGCCCCCATGAGTTGATTGAATTACGTAGCTTAAAAACAAAATTGACCGTTAGTATTAATCGGTTAGAGTTACTGTTATCGGTTAACGGTTAACCATGTGCATCCCTATTCCACAATAAACGAGCACAAACGTATTTTCAAGTCACAAAAGTAATCGGGGCCGCTAAGTCGAGTAGCCCCTGCCCCGATCTGCGGTCTGCAGTCAGGGCTACTTGGCTACGTCCGCTGTGGCTGCTACTCCCGGTTAACAGCTTGTGTGTTGGAGCGGGCGTCTCCTTTGTGACGGTGAAGAGCTTTTTTGCTGCTAGTTGCATAGACTAGCTTGTTGGAGCTAACCGGGCTAACCGTCTCCACCCTTATCCACCCAGCGCCACTTGTTGCCTCCATTGTAACAACCACCGGCTCACCTCGGATGCTGCGTTCAAGACCACTCAGATAACTTGTTAGTGTGTGTTATTTCCTGAATAGTCAAACGCCGGAAATCCGGCATGGTGCCGGAATACTTTAAGCCCTGCGATACGATATCATGATATATTGCGATATTCTACCCAGCTAATATCAAAATTAAAAGTAGAGATGAAAAATCAAGTTGCTGTATATGTTCATCAGATGATATTGATCATCCAGACGACAAATTCAAAACTATTTGCTTCAAAACAACCTATTTATTGTTTATTTTTAGCGTTTTTGCACATTTAAGTGAATTAATGAATTTTCCTAAAAAATCAATATTATACTGGGCCACCGAAAATCGCGATATATCGCCAAATCGTTTTTTTTCCCACACCCCTAATACGATATATATCGATATTCGTCTTACAATACATTTACATAATTTTCTGGAAGATACACTAATTTCGCGATACGATATGATTAGGGCTGTAGCAATACACTAATTTCACGATACGATACACAATATTCGGCACACGATACGATATAGGGGTGAGTATTGGCAAGGATCTCGCAATGCGATATGTATCATGATACTTGGGTCATGATGCGATATCATGATATCGCGATATATTGCGATATTCTACCCAGTTAATATCAAAATTAAAAGTAGGGATGTAAAATCAAGTTGCTGTATATGTTCATCAGATGATATTGATCATTCAGAGGACAAATTGAGTCAAAACTATTTGCTTCAAAACAACCTATTTATTGTTTATTATTGGTGATTTTGCGCATTTAAGTATTCACAATGCGTCTAATACGTGAATTTTCCTATATAAATTGATATTATATTGGGTGCCCGAAAATCGCGATATATCACCAAATCGATTTTTTCGATCGATCGATCGTTCGATCGTTTACCGGCTGTCAGACGCAGCAGCTCCACTTCTGACGGGAAAAGAAGAAACCGAACCGGTCGGATCCTGTTAAAGAAGCAGCGTTTTTAATTTAATTTCACTAATGGAGCAGGTCAACTGTCGAATTTAACCCAGAAAGAAAAATGTGAAATATTTCAACAACTTACTGAGATTCTAGAAAGATGAAAGTGATTTTGATCAATGATCAGACGATAACGTCTCACATCGATCAGCAGCTTAATTACTTTATTTCAATCATTTATCACATTATGCAGTTTTTTTAATTGATTTTTTTTACTCTGACATCGAGCAGATTTATTTTTTTGATTTTATTTATTTTCAAGGACTTTGTTTATTCCGTCTTATCACATAAAGCAGTATTTTTCATTGTTTTTATGCATTTTTACTCTTCCATTACAGGTAGTTTTTGATTTTTCTCTTCTATTAGATCGAGAAGTTTTTATTTATTTTTATTGATTTTATTAATTTATTTCTCTTCCATATTAAGCTCAATTTTTATTGATCTTATTTATTGATTTTACCTTTTATCAGACCCTGTTTATCATTGACATCTGGTTGCAGTTTCTGCTCAACTCTTGTCCTTTTAAATAAGCTACGGTGATAAACTTTGACTTGATTCTGTTTATAACGTGTCTCAGCTGTTTTCCCTCCCACCTGTGTTTTGTTTCAGAGATAATAAATTAATTTAAACCAGTAAACCCTGCAGGTTTCATCAGAAAGTCCAGTAGCATCATCAGACTGAAATAAACCTCCAGTGTTTCATCATTCTAACCTGCTGCGACAAAATCAGCCTTTAACATCAGCTAAATGTCAGAAAAGCAGGTGGCACGTCGCTCGTGCTCAGAGGCAGACCCGTGCGAGCCGAACCGAGTCGGTATCTGGTTCTGGCTCTGGTTTAATCTGAAGTGGACAGAAGCAGCTGCTAACACGAGGCTGCGCTACCGGACCGCCGTTCACTCCTCCGGTCCTCCGGTAAAAAAAAACCTGCTCTCCGGTTAGCGAGCCCTTCCTTTGTGCCGCCCGGATGTCGTCTGGGGGGGGAAGACCGTCTGGATAAAATGACCGAGAATAGCCGCCCCGCGGCCGCGTCCGAGAGCTTTCATTCATCAGGTTTCGTTGACTCACCAGAACCTGCGCTTAGCCGTTAGCTAACGGGCGCTAACCGCCAGCTCCGCAGCTCAAAGTCCCGCGGACGTCCCGTTACCTACCTCGCACACTTTACTCTAAAACTGCTGTCTGTCCAGGAGAGGAGTCGGTCGCATTATTGGCGTTATGAAGCGGACTTTTTTAGCATGTCATTCTAACTGGACAGGGGGGTTAGTTGGCGTACTTCGGAGAGCACGCCTAGTGGAGCTTCTTGTTTTAGTCGCTGGAGCGGCGCGACGCCGCCGCAGCGCCACCTGGCGGCTCGGAGGGGCGACGGACGAAACTGCACTGAATCTGGGGCGTAAAACTCTAATCAGATCAAATCAAACTTTATTTATAGAGCGCTTTTCACGCCCTCAGGCAACACAAAGTGCTTAAAAAAAATAAAATAAAATAAAATAATAATAATAATGATAAAAAAAACAAAACAATCCACATTAAAACAAAATAAAAGCCATCACACATCCCAAAGTCGCAAAGCCATCCTCCCATTACCCCTCAACCCCCCATGCACCACAAACATAACAAAACTCCCTCTTTTTTTTCTCTCTTTTTTTTGTCTCTTAAAAAAAAATTTAAAAAAAGAGGATAAAGTACTTCTATTTAAATAAATAAATATCAAGATATCAAAACAAATATAAAAACACCTGTCGTCTAGCTCCTCTAGTCCTTTCAATCTTACAGTTTTACCCCAAACATATCATCACCATGTTACGAACAAAATACTTAACATTTCCAATTACTCCAAACCAAAATAACTCCATTTCAAAACCATAAATGGTGTTAAATACCCATCCAGTGATTTGTTGCGACAGCGACTTGATATAGTAACTAATAACTGTGTATTTTGTGATGAATGTGAAACCACTGATCATTTATTTTTTGAATGCATATATTCTAATAGCCTTTGGCAGGACATACATGACTGGCTTCGCCCAAAAGTTTTTAATCTGCAAGACTTCTCACAAAATGCTATTATTTTTGGACTTTCAATGGACAATACTAATGATGACTTACTTATTAATAATATCATAATTCTGGGTAAATTCCACATCCACAAGTCTAAGTTTATGAAAATGAAACCTTGATTTTGTGTATTCCATAACGAATTCCTTCACTTTTCTAAACCCTTTAAACTCATGACAAAAAGTAATGCAATACAACTTTTGAACATAATTGTTGAATATAATTTATTGGATAAGCCCTAGCCCCTTTAATTATTTTCCTTTTCATTTTATTTACTTTCTTTTCCTTCTGTTTTTTCTCAAATGCACCTGTTCCTTGAAGCATTTTGATAAAAATTGATGCCTTGTTGTTTGTATATAATGATATTTTCATAAAATTTAAAAAACTCCAGTCCTTGAGGACCGCTGATTAGCATGTCTTGGATATTGATATTTTTCTTGCTTCAGCGCACTTGATTCAAATGAATGGATCACCACCAGCTTGTCATCCAGGTCTGTTAATGATCAATTTGAATCAGATGTGCTGAATAATAGGAACATCAAATATATGCAGGGCAGCGGTCCTCAAGGGTTTGACACCCCTGATCTAGGAGCTACTAAGTCATGTGGGTACTAAGTAGTTCTGGGCGGTATACCGGTTCATACTGAATACCGGTGTTTATTTTCTTATGATATGAATTTGTCATATACCGTAATACCGGTGAGTTTGTACTGTAGCGTAAACAACGTTGGGAACGCCGCGCGGCGGAACGTAAGTGCCGCAGAACATTGTTTGACAGGGGACTGTTTTGCAGTTGCACTGGAGGCGCAACACGCTACTAGTTTCTGGTTAAACGGTGATGGATGCTAACAGAGAAAGTCCCGAAGTGGAAGCTCCAGAACGGCAACATGAGACTGAGGAACTTCTTCCTGAACCAGGAGCCGTGGATTTAAAAAAAGACGACGTCCAACAAACTACAATAATCTGCTAATGTTGCCGAGCTAAAGTTGTAGCCGCGGGAGGCTACACCTGGTGTTGCCTCCCGCGGCTACAACTTTAGAACATTGTTTACATTGAGTAGTTAATGTTGATTTTTTTTTCTTTTTTTTACAAAATATGTTTTTCAAGTTGTTTGCAAAATGTAAAAAATAAAAGGGTTCTGTATTTTAACTGCAACTATCATCATTCTGATTCCTTCATTAATTAGAATAACGAGTGCCACCTCTTTGTAAATAGTATCATTTTGTGAGGCCATGCTAACGTGTAATAATACTAGTGTAGATATGAATGTTTTTCTACAATATTTACTCGTGGCAGTAAAATAGGTCATTCTAAGACAATTTACTGCAGCAATTCCTCTAAATGATTAGAAAATGTGGTTAACACCCAATTGTGCCTTAAAAAAAAAATACAGTGATATACCATAAAACCGATATAATTTTGAAAAATACCGTGATATAAATTTTTGGTCATACCGCCCAGCATTGGTACCAAGTATTGCCCACATGTTTTTTCCTTTTTAGCTTCATTTTTTATCAAATAAAAAGTGACTCAGTAAAAAAAGGATACATGTTGTTTGCCTGAGGTTTTATTTACTTTGCTGAAAGGTCCAGTGCGATTTATTAAAATTAAGTTATACATGAAAAAAAAACATTGTAACAAAGGGGCGGGTACTAACTTTTGCAAGCCTGGCCTGAACACTCTCGGGTACGGTCTTTTATTTTGGTAACTCACTCATATTATTTTGAAAAGGCCTGGTGGACGCACGCCCCGCGACGTCATTACGTCACTGCTTTCAAAAGTTGCCCAAACGCTCCGGAGAAGTGAATGTCAGCGAACAAAAATGTTTTTTTGTTTTTTTTAAGTGAACATTTTTCGTATTTTGTTAATACTCAAATTCACGTCTAAATAATTTTACTAATTAGCAGCCACGCATACGTTTGAAACAGTTAACGTGTTGTTAGTGCTGTTTATACGTCAGCGTCAGTCAACGACCCTCCAGAGATGACGACCAGCTCAGATACAAACATGAAGATGTTTTCTGGAGAAAGAGTTGAAGTTTTGTTGTCAGCGTGAAGCTGTGGTGACGTGATGGACGACAGAAGGAGACCGTTAATGAGTGAAAGCTGTTTCCGGTGGTCGGACGGTAAACAGCTGATGATGTCACTGTCCAGTAAACGTCATCAAACCCACCCTAGTGGTTTTGTTAAAGGACTTTAGCTACTTTAACAGAGTTTTGCTTCGTTTCAGGTGTGCCAGGTGTGCCAGCTGAGCCGCTTCACAGCACTCCAGTTAAAAAGGTGACCAGATTATAAACAGTTTACTCTGATTGTTGTGATCAAAACCTGGATTTGTGCTTCAGCTTAAACCAGAACCCAAAATATTGTAGAGTCTGGTTATATTTCTTGTAGGGCTGGGCAACGATTAAAATTTTTAATCGCATTATTTCCCTGATTAATCATGATTAATCGCATTGTATACACAAAATCAAATAATGAATTCAAAAGTAGTGTAAAGGTCACTTTTATTTAAATGTTCTGCTGCCATATGAACTAAAGTGTCATAACATTTGTTGTTCAAACACTTTTAACATCAGCACTTGTCAGTAACACATATTTAGTGTAAATCTCATCTGAAAAAATGTAAAATAAAATAAAGCTTATTGCCACTGCCAGGGCATTAATGTCATCCTGTTTTCATGAAAAATAAAAAGTGTACAAACAAAATCCTGAGCCACATTAAAACAGGTAATTTCTGAGGTAACAGCAGAAACTTTTAACGGGGAGTTCAACTTGTCAGTTGTTACAAATAACCTTGTTTCTGTTGAATCCTCCGTCTGGGAGAACTTTAAAATGAAAATGTCCACGTTAAAGTTCAGTAACTTTATCAATCCATGTATCATTCATTCTTTCCATTTTCAATTGTCAATCAAACATAAAAAAAAAAAAATTAAAAATGACATTTTATTACGTTTTTCGTTTTTTAATCTAACACAAAAAAAAATAAACGAAAAAAAAAGCCTGTTTTTTTAATATTTCAATTTTAGACTTGAATCCAAAATACAAAATTAAAAAACGGGCCACAGGACTGAATTAGTTTTATAATGGAGGACTGGACTTTCTGTTGTCATTACACATCTGAGCCACTAGATGGAGCCGCACTGCAGTAACCAGCTAGAGAACAGCAGGACAGTGAACACATGGAGCAGATCTGATGTAACATGGAGGAATGACCACAAACGTTTGGTTGCAGTCCAGGATTTTCTTTTTTCAGACAGAATTGTTAATATTTCTACCTGAACTGTAAAGTTCACGGATTTTTACCGTTCTCCATGTCTGTTTTAGCTCCGCATGTTTACCTGCTAATTGTTTTCCAGTTCCCCAGCAGCCAGTAACAGACTTTTCAAAATAAAAGCATGTGAGCAACATGCGTTAACATGATAAAATAAATGTCGGCGTTAATAAATGAATGCGTTAACGCGATAATAACGCGTTAACTTGCCCAGCCCTCATTTCTTGGTATTAGCTTCAAGGTCCACCTAATAAATTGTCTGCTTGCGTATAACAACACCTTTCAGGTAAATGACGGTCCTCCTCTTGATATGAGCCAAGGTTCTGGACTGACCGGGTTTCAGACGGGCAGCACAGCGAAGCGGTGCGCCGGAGGAGCTTCTAGCATCCCAGCAGGCTCCCGCCATCCCCACGGCTCACAGGAAACTGAGGTGAGATCCACTAAAGAGATCCAGCATCTGGAAGCTTAATGGTTAAAAATCAGTAAAGAATAAATTCATAGGAGTTAATTATCAATAAAGCAACTGTGAATAAATAATGTCTCAGCATTGAGGAGGTAGACTTGTTTAAATATGAAAACTCTGTCGAGCAAATTCAACATTTAACCTGCAGAAAATAATATGAATAGTAAACTAAGAGTCACTTTGGAATGAATTTGTATTCAGATAGATCAAGTGGAAACTTTGAGAGAAACAGGATGAAACAACAAGGAAATTAAAACAATCTATGGAGCCCCGTTTGGGTCATAATTCAATGAATAAATGAGTCTCTTATTATGAAATACAGGCGTTAATTATTATGAAATACGTATCCATTATTATGAAATGTTTCCCATTATTATGAAAAAAATGTAATTATTATGAAATATATTTTTATTACTATTTAATCTTAGTTTAATGCATAATAGTTTATTTCAGAATGGCTTTTTTTTTTTATCTAAGAATGAGTTTTTACATAATAATGACATTGAAGAAGGGTTTCAAGAAGGACTGCACCACTTTAATTTAATGAATTTATTTGTTCTATGTAAAAAGTACTGTTTTAGTAATCACATTTAGGGTGCTGGAGCCAATTTAATTTAATTAATTCTGTTGCGTGTGTTTGAAAAAACTAAAACATTTCATCCTGTTGCCTCCCTTCAGAATATAAGGAGGCGTTTGAATAAAACATATTATTACTGTGTTGATACAACTTAGAATAGAATTTATTTTTGACAAATGTGCTTAAACAGCCTCTGGAAAAAATGAATTCTTGCACAAAAATAAATACTTGAACTTCAACAACCACTGTTCACAACACTGCATTGTATGTCAAATATTTTTTTTTTATTTGAAATTAAATTACACTGTTATCAAGTTCAATATAACACATTCTTATGGACAATTTGGAATGATCAATTTTTACCTAAACTATTTTTTTTTTTTCATATTGTGGGTTTGAAACCGGAGCGAAGTTTGGAACGTTCAACTCCAGATGTGAACCTGAACCGTCTAGAACTAAATACGTTTAATTTAATTCTAGCGAGGATGCAGCTTTAAAACTAAATTTTAAAGCTTAAGCTGCGGGTTCAGCACAAACCTTTATGTTTCATTTTAAAGAGATGCTTTATTAAGAGCATCTCTAAAGAGACTTTATTAATCCCTGAGGGGAAATGATATGTTGCAGTAACTGTATAAATGAATGTTTCTTTATTTAAAGTGTATAATGGTTGTGAATGCCTGTTGCATTGTGGGATGTGGCAGCCATGTTGGTAGGAGGGGAACTGGGTAGTAAAGGAGGAGGAACCTCACTAGTTTGAAAACACAACAGGGGGCTTGTATGGAGTTTGTTCTCTGTGCTCGTGTTGTTTTTTTTTACTTGGACTTCCTTCCATACTCCAAAAACACGTACGGCGGGTTAATTGGTGATTTTAAAATCGTCCGTAGAGGTGAGCGTGACTGGTTGTGTGTCTATAAGTGACCCTGTGATGGACCGGCGACCTTTCACCAAGAGATACCCAGGGTGGGCTTCAGCAGACCCTCCGTGTCCCTAAATCAGGAATCAATAGGTATAGATAATAGATATAATATAATAATAGATATAAGTCAAGACAGGGGGAAGTCTAGAGGAACACGAGAAACAACAGAGAACAGGTGAAGAACCAAAGAAAATTGAAGACGGTATTTTTCAATGGTTTAGATCAGAGGTGTCAAATCCCAGTCCTCGAGGGCCGCTGTCAGCACACCTGATTCAGGTGAAGGGATCAGCACCAGCTTGTCACTCACTTGAATCCCCTAACCCCCCCCCCCCCCCCCCCCCCTTCAAACCTTACCAAACCAATCAATAATCATTTGAACCCTTGCTGTCGCTTTAACAGTTCAGTGAAAGACTCCGCTTAAACACTTAGGGCCCGATCTTCCGCCAGATCTGCTAAAGCCGCTATTAAGCGATAGCAGTTAGCGGGAGGGGCGTTCCCCCGCAAAGAATGCAATCTTCCACCTCCCTAAACCCGCTATCTCACCTGCGCTACCTGCTACATCATCCATAGGAGTGGTTAGGGTGTTCCACCTGTTAAACCAATCAGTGCGTCAGCAGCCGTTGCCTTTAAGAGCAGGTTGTGCTACACGCTAACCGCTATGGAGCATCTTTTCACCCAGATCAGAGCAGCTCTCATGTGCAGCTCGTCTGGGACTCTGCTGTAGAGCTTCCTCCCCTCTTCCTCCTCCTCCTCTGCACTGATATATACAGATAAATATTTCATAAAATAGTCGGTGTCCTCCCAGTAAACACGCTCTGGTCGTCTATGGTTCAACTGGTGATCAAGCCGTTTAAGACGATCTCTGCTATTTTCTCAGGGGTTCAACTGAGGCCTTTTTATACAAGAGTTATACAAGAGTTAATTCCAGAGGTGGAGCCGTTTGTGCACGTCCACATGTGACCAGGTGGACGCACATTGATGCCATGTGGACGCGCTCTAGTACGCGCCGACATGCGGGTTGCAGGTGGTCTGACCACCCGCGATCCTAAGATACCGAGTTTGCAGAAAGGGCAAAAGACACGCCCATTGCCACGCCTACAATGTGAGTAGGGGGGTCGGCATAACGGGTAGCGGCTTTAGGGAGCGGAGGATTGCATTAGCAGTTAGCGGAGGTTCCTAAACCCATCATTTGCAGGTAGAAGCTAGTGGGTAGAGGCTAGTGGGTAGGGGCTTGTGGGTAGTGGCTAGTTGGTAGTGGGTAGTGGCTAGTGGGTAGCGGCTAGTTGGTAGCGGCTAGTGGGTAGCAGCTAATGGGTAGCGGGTAGTGGCTAGTGAGTAGCGGCTAGTTGATAGCGGCTAGTGGGTAGTGGCTAGTTGGTAGTGGCTAGTGGGTAGCGGCTAGTTGGTAGCGGCTAGTGGGTAGCAGCTAATGGGTAGCGGGTAGCGGCTAGTGAGTAGCGGCTAGTTGATAGCGGCTAGTGGGTAGTGGCTAGTTGGTAGTGGCTAGTGGGTAGCAGCTAGTTGGTAGCAGCTAGTTGGTAGTGGGTAGCGGCTAGTTGATAGCGGCTAGTTGGTAGTGGCTAGTGGGTATCGGCTAGTGGGTAGCGGCTAGCGGGAAGTGTACGATCGGGGCCTTGATGTCACTATTCCAAGAAGTTAAAAAACCAGCTAGAAGAAGTCCACTGGTCTCAAGGCAGAACTTTAAAGACCAGACGGAAGTTGAAGATACCCATGAACATCTGAGACGTGGAGACGAGTGGTGGAAGTCCATCCTTTGGTCCGATGAAACCGAGCTTAAACTGTTTGGGTGCTTTTACTTGATGAAGAACCCCCAGAGAACTCCAGCTCCCACAGTGAAACACGGTGGTGGGAGTATCATGCTGCGTCTGCCACAGGAAGCTTTGTTCAACAGAGGGATAACGTTGATATTCAGAGGATCAAACGTAAAGAAATCTTTTAGAGAAGGTTGCAAATATTCACTTAAATACTCTGAAGCTGCAGTGCTGACCCGTCCTCCCGTGGTTTTTCCCAGAAGTCCCTCTGGATGGACCCGAGCGTCTCCACCGTCCTGAAGCAGAGGAGGGAGCTGCAGCTGCTGATGGTGGAGCTGAAGGACCGGGAGACGGAGCTGAACGCCATGGCGGCCGCCCACCACCAGCAGCACCAGGTCTGGGAACAGGACCGCCGGAGGGCGCTGGCGCTGGAGCAAAGGTGCGCCTGTTTGGATGGTGAGGAGAGTCGGGGGAGGGGGGGGTCATAAATCATTGATTTATTGGGATCACTTATTTTATTTTGAATCTGTGGCACAGAGGAGCTGCAGAAACGCAACGAGGTGATCGGGATCCTGACCAGACACGTGGGCGTCGTGGAAACCAGAGGGGCGGAGCTTCAGAAGGAGCTCAGTGAAGCTAAACAGCAGCTGTGTGAGCGGGAGACGACGCAGCGGCGGTTCAGGGAGAGATGTCAGGACTACGAGGTAATAAATAAAAGATCTGACAGGAAACTGTGGTGAGATGATGATGATCTGGATCCAGACCGTCTCTCTGTTGCTTTCTTATGTTACAGACCTGGAAAATAAACCACACTGATGCTCAAAACTGTTGAGTTTATCCCTGAAACAGATCTATGGAGCGCTCTGCGTCGGAATTTACTGCCTATCTGCCAAAGGTTGAACGTGAGGCGAGTGGAGGCGGGGCTTGTTTCATGTAAACAGCAGCTGGAAGAGCTTTACTTTGAGTCTTCAGTGGCTGCGGTTACATGATGTTTTTAAATTCTGAATTAATAATTCCGAATTAAATAATTCCGAATTAAACTATTTTCCTTCCAGTTTACATGGAAATAGTAATTCCGAATTGAGGTTTACAAAGAAAAACACGTTAGTTCGGCTTTATCCAACTCCGCTTTAGGTCTGGGGGTTGGGAAGGGTTCTGATTGGATGGGGGGGCGGACGTCTTTACGTCTTTACATCTACCGGAAGAAAACAAACTTAGCAACAACTCGGTTAGCAACAACATTCCACTTATTTTTGACCTGGGTGGCGTCTCTATCTGTGAAACCTCCTTCATTTAGCCTAGCCGCTACAACTGTAGCATCTGTTTTAATTATTTCCAGTTCCTCCAAGCTATTTATTAAATAAATCGTCTCTGCTCTTGACCACCGTTTACTGCGTGCCGCCATCTTGAAACTTTGTTTTGAAAACAAGCCCAGCGCGGAATATAAGCGTCATGGCGACAGACGGGCAAGAGAACTAGCATGCGCAGAAAGACGGGAATTAATTTAAACAGGAATGAGTGTAAACATGACCGCTGAATTATTTAATTCGGAATTAAAATGGAAATAAAGCAGCCACCTACTTCGGAATTAAGTTTAATTCGGAATTGACATTTTCATATGGAATTAAGTGTTTACATAGTAACTTTTATTCGGCTTTAACTTTAATTCTGAATTAAAGAGGAATTAAACTTCCCATGTAAACGCACTGAGTGTGTGAAGGAGCATAGAGATTAAACTCTGGAGGAACGGGAGAAGGTCACATGACCTGATGAGTGACACCTCCATCACGCCTCGTTTACCTGCCCGGAAGGACGGTATTGTATCGTCAGGTGGACGTTCAGCGACGTTATAATCCCGTCTATAGTTCAGGAGGACGATGTCAAAATTTTATTGGCCTCGACTAGTTTAGAGCGGTCCAGGGGACGGATCTGATGTTCTCCTGAAGTCCAGACTTGAATCCCGTAGATCAGGAGAGTCAGACTCATCAGCATCATGGCTGCCCTCTAAGGGCCAGACTGACAGCATGAATGTAACAAAATACAATATAAACTAAAATAAATTAAACTGCACCTTATTATAATGTCAAATAACTGTTTCTGTATTATGTATTAAAGTTTCAAATATTTGACTCATTATTATAATAAACTCAGGGTTTCGCACAGGTGATGTTTACAGAGTCTGTTGCCATGGTAACGTACTCTGTAAACATCACAGAGTATCCATTAGCTTGGTTTCAGTAGCGGAAGCAGTTCTTTGTTTTTTTTTGGTAGGCTAAATTTAGCATACTTAGCTCCGTGTTTGATGTCAAAATGCAGACGTAGATTAAACTCTTTCACGACTGAAACTCGCATCATAACATAAACTGTTTTTTCACCTTAAAATACAAACTTTTATTCGTTTTCTCGTCGTTCATGAAACTTCCTTCCTTGTGCTTCAGTTTCTATTTTCTTGGACATGTCAGGGTTAGTTTGTAGACGTTTTTCTCAAATCCATCAGTTCTGAAAATCGTCTTGATGTCTTGCTCATGGTGATATACTGTTATCATTGTGGGTGACGACGAAATGCATTGTGGGAGATGTAGTTTATTGTCAATTTGCGCCTTAAACCAGTGTAAAATCATTTTAAGGCTTAAAATGTTGGTTAAAAATTTAAGCCAATAATGCACAAGCTCTCGAGGGCCACATACAATGACGTGACGGACCACATTTGGCCCGCGGGCCTCGTGTTTGACACATGTAGAGGATCTTTAGGATGTGGTGAAGTTGTGGTCTGACTCCACTATCACCTCTCTGGACTGAAATGAACGTTATGGCTTCATGTAATTTTACAGAAATTACACCACAGTGAATGTATTAATATAACCAAAGATAACGGTGTATAGCTTTTTTTTTTTTTTTTGCGTTCTATTGTCAGGCAGTAACTATGGAAACGTGTGATGCTAGGTGTGTGTGCCTCCTGTGTTTAGGAGAGGAACCAGAGTCTCAGCTCCACGGTCTCAGCTCTGTCCACTCAGGTGGGATCTCTGCAGGTGAGAGAGGAGGAGCTCAGCTCCCTGCTCAGACTGAAGGTACGCCGCGCTAACTGTAGCAGCTCTGCGTCCCTGACGACGCCCGGCGCCATCAGCGTGATGACGCGTCTCTCCGTACGCGGTGTCCCGTCAGGACAAGGACGTGACGGAGGCCTCCGGTCGTGTCCTGGACCTGTCGGGGCGTCTCCGAGACCTGGAGACGGCGTTGAAGGAGAGCCGCTCGCAGGAAAGCAAGCTCGTGAGAGACGGCGAGGAAAACGAGCGCCGCTGCAGAGACGCCAGACACGAGGCCGGTCGGCTCAAAGGTATTTAACCTGGTTCAGCGTTTCCCAGTGACCGAAACATCTCACAGGCTTTTTAAAGGCCACAGAAACAAGTACAGTGATCCCTCGCCAATTCACACTTCAAGTTCCGCGGTTTTAGTTATTTGCGGATTTTTCAGAAATATATATATATATATATATTTAAAAAAATCAAGAAAAAATTACGGAAACATCACAGGATGTTGTCCGCGTTCTCTCACAGTGAAGAAATGCTGTGAGCCAGCCTGGCCCCTTTAAGAAAGTGGCCTTATGGGTAATGGAGTGTGTGTGTTGTGGGACGGCAGAATGAAAACGGGCTTAGATGTTAAAAAGTTTTTCGTACGTTTCCCCTGAAAGGGGATGGAAACGGTTACGTGAACGTGTCTGACTGCCTCTCTGTCGCCCCCCGGTGGTCGGACCTGTTCGTAAACGGTTACGTGAACGTGTCTGACCGCCTCTCTGTCGCCCCCCGGTGGTCGGACCCTGTTCGTAAACGGTTACGTGAACGTGTCTGACTGCCTCTCTCTCTGTCGCCCCCCGGTGGTCGGACCTGTTCGTAAACGGTTACGTGAACGTGTCTGACTGCCTCTCTGTCGCCGCCCCCCGGTGGTCGGACCTGTTCGTAAACGGTTACGTGAACGTGTCTGACTGCCTCTCTGTCGCCCCCCGGTGGTCGGACCTGATTGTAAACGGTTACGTGAACGTGTCTGACCGCCTCTCTGTCGCCCCCCTGTGGTCGGACCTGTTCGTAAACGGTTACTTGAGCGTGTCTGACTGCCTCTCTGTCGCCCCCCGGTGGTCGTACCTGTTCGTAAACGGTTACGTGAACGTGTCTGACCGCCTCTCTGTCGCCCCCCGGTGGTCGGACCTGTTCGTAAACGGTTACGTGAACGTGTCTGACTGCCTCTCTGTCGCCCCCCGGTGGTCGGACCTGTTCGTAAACGGTTACGTGAACGTGTCTGACTGCCTCTCTGTCGCCCCCCGGTGGTCGGACCTGTTCGTAAACGGTTACGTGAACGTGTCTGACTGCCTCTCTGTCTGTCGCCCCCCGGTGGTCGGACCTGTTCGTAAACGGTTACGTGAACGTGTCTGACTGCCTCTCTGTCGCCCCCCTGTGGTCGGACCTGTTCGTAAACGGTTACGTGAACGTGTCTGACTGCCTCTCTGTCGCCCCCCTGTGGTCGGACCTGTTCGTAAACGGTTACGTGAACGTGTCTGACTGCCTCTCTGTCGCCCCCCGGTGGTCGGACCTGTTCGTAAACGGTTACGTGAACGTGTCTGACTGCCTCTCTGTCGCCCCCCGGTGGTCGGACCTGTTCGTAAACGGTTACGTGAACGTGTCTGACTGCCTCTCTGTCGCCCCCCGGTGGTCGGACCTGTTCGTAAACGGTTACGTGAACGTGTCTGACTGCCTCTCTGTCGCCCCCCGGTGGTCGGACCTGTTCGTAAACGGTTACGTGAACGTGTCTGACTGCCTCTCTGTCGCCCCCCGGTGGTTGGACCTGTTCGTAAACGGTTACGTGAACGTGTCTGACGGCCTCTCTGTCGCCCCCCGGTGGTCGGACCTGTTCGTAAACGGTTACGTGAGCGTGTCTGACTGCCTCTCTCTGTCGCCCCCCGGTGGTGGGACCTGTTCGTAAACGGTTACGTGAACGTGTCTGACTGCCTCTCTGTCGCCCCCCGGTGGTCGGACCTGTTCGTAAACGGTTACGTGAGCGTGTCTGACTGCCTCTCTGTCGCCCCCCGGTGGTCGGACCTGTTCGTAAACGGTTACGTGAGCGTGTCTGACTGCCTCTCTGTCGCCCCCCCGGTGGTCGGACCTGTTCGTAACGGTTACGTGAGCGTGTCTGACTGCCTCTCTGTCGTCGCCCCCCGGTGGTCGGACCTGTTCGTAAACGGTTACGTGAACGTGTCTGACTGCCTCTCTGTCGCCCCCCTGTGGTCGGACCTGTTCGTAAACGGTTACGTGAACGTGTCTGACTGCCTCTCTGTCGCCCCCCGGTGGTCGGACCTGTTCGTAAACGGTTACGTGAACGTGTCTGACTGCCTCTCTGTCGCCCCCCGGTGGTCGGACCTGTTCGTTAACGGTTACGTGAACGCGTCTGACTGCCTCTCTGTCGCCCCCCTGTGGTCGGACATGTTCGTTAACGGTTACGTGAACGCGTCTGACTGCCTCTCTGTCGCCCCCCTGTGGTCGGACCTGTTCGTTAACGGTTACGTGAACGCGTCTGACTGCCTCTCTGTCGCCCCCCTGTGGTCGGACCTGTTCGTTAACGGTTACGTGAACGCGTCTGACTGCCTCTCTGTCGCCCCCCGGTGGTCGGACCTGTTCGTAAACGGTTACGTGAACGTGTCTGACTGCCTCTCTGTCGCCCCCCGGTGGTCGGACCCGTTCGTAAACGGTTACGTGAACGTGTCTGACTGCCTCTCTGTCGCCCCCCGGTGGTCGGACCTGTTCGTAAACGGTTACGTGAACGTGTCTGACTGCCTCTCTGTCGCCCCCCTGTGGTCGGACCTGTTCGTAAACGGTTACGTGAACGTGTCTGACTGCCTCTCTGTCTCCCCCCCGGTGGTCGGACCTGTTCGTAAACAGTTACGTGAACGTGTCTGATTGCCTCTCTGTCGCCCCCCGGTGGTCGGACCTGTTCGTAAACGGTTACGTGAACGTGTCCGACTGCCTCTCTGTCGCCCCCCGGTGGTCGGACCTGTTCGTAAACGGTTACGTGAACGTGTCTGACTGCCTCCTGCCTCTGTCTGTCGCCCCCCGGTGGTCGGACCTGTTAGTAAACGGTTACGTGAACGTGTCCGACTGCCTCTCTGTCGCCCCCCTGTGGTCGGACCTGTTCGTAAACGGTTACGTGAACGTGTCTGACTGCCTCTCTGTCGCCCCCCGGTGGTCGGACCTGTTCGTTAACGGTTACGTGAACGTGTCTGACTGCCTCTCTGTCGACCCCCCCGGTGGTCGGACCTGTTTCGTTAAACGGTTACGTGAACGTGTCTGACTGCCTCTCTGTCGCCCCCCGGTGGTCGGACCTGTTCGTAAACGGTTACGTGAACGTGTCTGACTGCCTCTCTGTCGCCCCCCCGGTGGTCGGACCTGTTCGTAAACGGTTACGTGAACGTGTCTGACTGCCTCTCTGTCGCCCCCCGGTGGTCGGACCTGTTCGTAAACGGTTACGTGAACGTGTCTGACTGCCTCTCTGTCGCCCCCCGGTGGTCGGACCTGTTCGTAAACGGTTACGTGAACGTGTCTGACTGCCTCTCTGTCGCCCCCCGGTGGTCGGACCTGTTCGTTAACGGTTACGTGAACGTGTCTGACTGCCTCTCTGTCGCCCCCCGGTGGTCGGACCTGTTCGTTAACGGTTACGTGAACGTGTCTGACTGCCTCTCTGTCGCCCCCCGGTGGTCGGACCTGTTCGTTAACCGGTTACGTGAACGTGTCTGACTGCCTCTCTGTCGCCCCCCGGTGGTCGGACCTGTTCGTAAACGGTTACGTGAACGTGTCTGACTGCCTCTCTGTCGCCCCCCGGTGGTCGGACCTGTTCGTAAACGGTTACGTGAACGTGTCTGACTGCCTCTCTGTCGCCCCCCGGTGGTCGGACCTGTTCGTAAACGGTTACGTGAACGTGTCTGACTGCCTCTCTGTCGCCCCCCGGTGGTCGGACCTGTTCGTAAACGGTTACGTGAACGTGTCTGACTGCCTCTCTGTGTCGCCCCCCTGTGGTCGGACCTGTTCGTAAACGGTTACGTGAACGTGTCTGACTGCCTCTCTGTCGCGCCCCCCTGTGGTCGGACCTGTTCGTAAACGGTTACGTGAACGTGTCCGAATGCCTCTCTGTCGCCCCCCGGTGGTCGGACCTGTTCGTAAACGGTTACGTGAACGTGTCAGACTGCCTCTCTGTCGCCCCCCTGTGGTCGGACCTGTTCGTAAACGGTTACGTGAACGTGTCTGACTGCCTCCCTCTCTGTCGCCCCCCGGTGGTCGGACCTGTTCGTTAACGGTTTACGTGAACGTGTCTGACTGCCTCTCTGTCGCCCCCCCCGGTGGTCGGACCTGTTCGTAAACGGTTACGTGAACGTGTCTGACTGCCTCTCTGTCGCCCCCCGGTGGTCGGACCTGTTCGTTAAACGGTTACGTGAACGTGTCTGACTGCCTCTCTCTGTCGCCCCCCGGTGGTCGGACCTGTTCGTAAACGGTTACGTGAACGTGTCTGACTGCCTCTCTGTCGCCCCCCGGTGGTCGGACATGTTCGTAAACGGTTTACGTGAACGTGTCTGAATGCCTCTCTGTCGCCCCCCTGTGGTCGGACCTGTTCGTAAACGGTTACGTGAACGTGTCTGAATGCCTCTCTGTCTGTCGCCCCCCGGTGGTCGGACCTGTTCGTAAACGGTTACGTGAACGTGTCTGACTGCCTCTCTGTCGCCCCCCGGTGGTCGGACCTGTTCGTAAACGGTTACGTGAACGTGTCTGACTGCCTCTCTGTCGCCCCCCGGTGGTCGGACCTGTTCGTAAACGGTTACGTGAACGTGTCTGACTGCCTCTCTGTCGCCCCCCTGTGGTCGGACCTGTTCGTAAACGGTTACGTGAACGTGTCTGACTGCCTCTCTGTCGCCCCCCGGTGGTCGGACCTGTTCGTAAACGGTTACGTGAACGTGTCTGACTGCCTCTCTGTCGCCCCCCCCGGTGGTCGGACCTGTTCATTAACGGTTACGTGAACGTGTCTGACTGCCTCTCTGTCGCCCCCCCCCGGTGGTCGGACCTGTTCGTAAACGGTTACGTGAACGTGTCTGACTGCCTCTCTGTCGCCCCCCGGTGGTCGGACCTGTTCGTAAACGGTTACGTGAACGTGTCTGACTGCCTCTCTGTCGCCCCCCTGTGGTCGGACCTGTTCGTAAACGGTTACGTGAACGTGTCTGAATGCCTCTCTGTCGCCCCCCGGTGGTCGGACCTGATTGTAAACGGTTACGTGAACGTGTCTGACTGCCTCTCTGTCGCCCCCCGGTGGTCGGACCTGTTCGTAAACGGTTACGTGAACGTGTCTGACTGCCTCTCTGTCGCCCCCCGGTGGTCGGACCTGTTGGTAAACGGTTACGTGAACGTGTCTGACTGCCTCTCTGTCGCCCCCCGGTGGTCGGACCTGTTCGTAAACGGTTACGTGAACGTGTCTGACTGCCTCTCTGTCGCCCCCCGGTGGTCGGACCTGTTCGTAAACGGTTACGTGAACGTGTCTGACTGCCTCTCTGTCGCCCCCCGGTGGTCGGACCTGTTCGTAAACGGTTACGTGAACGTGTCTGACTGCCTCTCTGTCGCCCCCCGGTGGTCGGACCTGTTCGTAAACGGTTACGTGAACGTGTCTGACTGCCTCTCTGTCGCCCCCCGGTGGTCGGACCTGTTCGTAAACGGTTACGTGAACGTGTCTGACTGCCTCTCTGTCGCCCCCCGGTGGTCGGACCTGTTCGTAAACGGTTACGTGAACGTGTCTTGACTGCCTCTCTGTCGCCCCCCGGTGGTCGGACCTGTTCGTAAACGGTTACGTGAACGTGTCTGACTGCCTCTCTGTCGCCCCCCGGTGGTCGGACATGTTCGTAAACGGTTACGTGAACGTGTCTGACTGCCTCTCTGTCGCCCCCCGGTGGTCGGACCTGTTCGTAAACGGTTACGTGAACGTGTCTGACTGCCTCTCTGTCGCCCCCCTGTGGTCGGACCTGTTCGTAAACGGTTACGTAAACGTGTCTGACTGCCTCTCTGTCGCCCCCCTGTGGTCGGACCTGTTCGTAAACGGTTACGTGAACGTGTCTGACTGCCTCTCTGTCGCCCCCCTGTGGTCGGACCTGTTCGTAAACGGTTACGTGAACGTGTCTGACTGCCTCTCAGTCGCCCCCCTGTGGTCGGACCTGTTCGTAAACGGTTACGTAAACGTGTCTGACTGCCTCTCTGTCGCCCCCCTGTGGTCGGACCTGTTCGTTAACGGTTACGTGAGCGTGTCTGACTGCCTCTCTGTCGCCCCCCTGTGGTCGGACCTGTTCGTAAACGGTTACGTGAACGTGTCTGACTGCCTTTCTGTCGCCCCCCGGTGGTCGGACCCGTTCGTAAACGGTTACGTGAACGTGTCTGACTGCCTTTCTGTCGCCCCCCGGTGGTCGGACCTGTTCGTAAACGGTTACGTGAACGTGTCTGACTGCCTTTCTGTCGCCCCCCGGTGGTCGGACCTGTTCGTAAACGGTTACGTGAACGTGTCTGACTGCCTCTCTGTCGCCCCCCGGTGGTCGGACCTGTTCGTTAACGGTTACGTGAGCGTGTCTGACTGCCTCTCTGTCGCCCCCCTGTGGTCGGACCTGTTCGTAAACGGTTACGTGAACGTGTCTGACTGCCTCTCTGTCGCCCCCCGGTGGTCGCACCTGTTCGTAGAGGAGCTGCAGCAGCAGATGGCGCAGGCTAGCACCCAGAGGGAGGAGATCATCCGTCTGAAGCAGGAGCTCCAGCTGCTTCACAGAGACCTGGCCCTGACAGGTACCGTTCCCACGGAAACGTCCTCATCTGTTTTCATCCGACTGTTCACGTAACCGTAAACGTGGACATTTCTCAAGGTGTCAGTAACTGCTGGGCGTCTGAAGCTCACCTGTCTGGTACCTGTCTGTCTTATCTGTGCCGTCTGCCCTGATTGATTTAATCTGTTTCAGATGCCTCCCGACCTGAGAGATAATCGGTAACGCTGAGATGAGCGATGAGCATGTGATCTTTTTTTTTTTTGTAAACCAGGAGAAGGTGACAGCTGGAAGGACGAGCTGCTGGAGCTGTCTCGGTCCAAACAGGATCGCATGACGTCTGAGCTCCACCTCCTGAGACAGGTGAGGTCTCTGAGAGGGTGGTGCGTCCCTGATGACAACAACCGGCGGTTTGAATCCTCATGAAAACAGAAAAAAAATAATAATCGCCCCGCAGGAAATGTTTCTTTCCTGATTCCTCTGCTGTCGGAGTTTGAGGAGACTTTCTGGTTTGGCGACATACCTGCGGTCATCTCAGCATGTCTGGGTCACCGTCATGGACATGAACACTTCAAACTGAGCGACAGAGACATGAAGCAGAGTCAAACCAGGTCACCTGGAGTCGTCCAGAGTCACCTGGATCAACGAAGCATCACCTGCCCTGGTTTGTGTGTGTTTTTCAGGTGTGTGAGAGTCAGAGGAAGGACCTGCAGCTGCTACAGGTGAGCCAGGAGAAACCCAGCCAGGTGTCACACAGCAGGTGAGTTTTTATCTCTGCTGGTCTACAGTTGTAGCCAGAACCTGATTTCAATCTGTCGTCCAGTCAGACATTTCTACTCATGTCTACCTGACAGAAATGCTTTAGGGCCTTTGACTCCGTAGAATACTGAGTACTGCTGTCCAAGCTGTCCCGTTTTTATTTCTCTACATCCGCTCTTAAGTGGATGGGATCTTACCTCGCTGACAGAAAGCAGTTTGTACTGTTCTGTAGGGGTCCCTCAGGGCTCCATTCTGGGACCTATTTTGTTTTCCTTGTACATTAATGATTTTTTTTAAATATCTGTGATGGTTTCCAAGCCCAGTTGTACGCCGATGACGCGGTTGTTTTTGCGAAGCCACACAAACACTATCAGCAGCGATGGTCCAGGTACAGGAGAGGCTCCGTAAATCTAGCCTATCACTGAATGTTACAAAGACTGTCTGCATGATGTTTACTAAACAACTGGTGAAGATTGAACGCTCTGGTGTGTTTCTGAGAGGAGAAGAGCTCACTGGTCACTGAATTTAAATACCTGGGAGTCATCCTGGATCTGACGCTTTTCTTCAGGAAACACATCAAGAAAGTGTGTAACTCTGTTAAATATGGCTTCAGACAGATGAGAACGGTGCAGCATTAATGTTCTTCCATTCAATGATCCTATCACACATTGACTATTGCTAACCTAGCTGGTCACTAGCATGCTCCACAGCACTCAAACTGGTCCCTTTATAAAAAAAAATAAAGGAGGGGGAACTGGAACAGCCTTCCTTATACAATAAGGGATTGTCCCTCCTTCTCCTCCTTTAAGGGAAATCTCAAGGATTGGCTTAAAACACCTCAAATCTGCGATCATCAATTGCTGATTGTATTTTATTCTATTGTTCACCTGCTGAAAACAGACCCGACCTGTGACTTGATTTATGTACTTTATTCACAGTCTCGCTTACATGGGTTTAACCTTGTACGCAGACCTGCTAATGCACTGTAAAACTTTGTACAACGCACTATGCACTTTAAAAACCCGTGCAAATGGGCAATAATTTGAGCATTTTACATCATATTGTTAAAAGCACTTTAGCACTTTACCTTCTTATGAACATCTGGCTCCTCCTCCGGTCTGCAGTCAACATGGCTGCCTTGTTTTTTAGTTCTTTTAATTCTGACTTTCTTCTGTAGTTATAAATGTGCGATCTTTGACTGTCTATGTTTTATATTATTGATACTCTGTGTAGCGTAATGTTGCATGTAGCTTTTTATTGAGTCCTACAGGGGGACTGCTAACGCAAATTAGCCTTCTGGCTATAATTGGGTATATTTAGATTTTAAATGTGCATTAATATACAATATTCCTCTACACTAAATTAAGTGAATGAATGAATAAATTTCTCTCTGTGGCTTCCACAACAACATCTAAACTCTCACCAGGTGACATCAGGCAGGACGGCGGTCGTGAACTTCAGGCTCGTAAACCTGCAGATAGACGGATAAATATCGTTCAGGGATGTTCTCTTCTCGTGTTGCAGTCAGGACGAAGCAGCGAGCAGCTGTGTGGACCTTCGGTCGCCATCGTCGCTCAGAGAGAAGAACTTCAGACCCGTTCATGACGCTTCACGGGCAGCTGATCACCGAGGCCCAGTTGATGAACTGGGAAACCTCCCAGCGAGCTGGACGGATGTAAGAGCTGGTCTTAATTAGGGCTGGGCAACGATTAAAATTTTTAATCGCGATTAATCGCATTATTTCTCTGATTAATCACGATTAATCGCGTTGTATACGCAAAATCAAATAATGAATTCAAAAGTAGTGTAAAGGTCACTTTTATTTAAATGTTCTGCTGCCATATGAACTAAAGTGTCATAACATTTGTTTTTCAAACACTTTTGCATGCAGAGAAAACTGGACTGTTTCTGTTGTTGTTGTTAGCGTGTTAGCCGCTAATTACGAGCCAAAAATAGCACAATTGCAGCGGTTTGTTTACTACGGTTCAGAGACCAGAGGCTGTGAAGGAAACAGAAAGACCACAGTTGAGCCTTTGTCTTGTTTCGCTACTTTTTTTTGAGGTTTTTAAACATATTTTAAACACATTATTGAGGCTCGGGGGGGCTCCGGCTCCAGTTAGCGGATTTTGATTTTCGTGGGGGGGGCACCGGTCCCCAGTAACTGTGAAAAATAAGGGATCACTACAGCAACTTAGCTTTTCATCTCTACTTTTAATTTTGATATTAACTGGGTAGAATATCGCAATATATCGTAATAATATCGTATCGTGACCTAAGTATCATGATACATATCGTATTGCGAGGTCCTTCCCAGTACTCACCGCTAACCAGCTGCTGGTTTTGTGGTTGTTAGGGTTAGGAGTGGTGTCGGTCTGCTCGTGTGACTCAATTACCCAGAATCCCTTTCACTGCGTCTCGTCAGGATGGCGGTCTTCTGTCCAGACGTTCTCTGCAGCAGCTGCTGGACCAGTCGGACCCGAGCAGCTCCAGGCGCCACAGCTCCGTACCGCAGGCCGCCGGGGCGCCCCAGCGCCACCCGGGTACCGCCGTGGTCGAGGTGAGGGAGTTTCACGGGGCCGTTGTCGTTCATGGGGGCGTGGCTTAAAGGGTGTAAAACATTCCTCTTCTGTTATTCTTTTCCCCAACAGAGCAGTGAAGCTCCGCCCACAGCTTCCCTCCGTCACGCCGTCAGCCCGCCAGCGGGTCACGTTCACGGCTTCCTCTGACTGAAGAACAGATTTCAGTTTTATTTTTCCAAAGAGACGAGTGCTGACGGACTGGAATTAAAAAATAAAAATAAAGATGGACCTCTGCATCCTCTCAGGAAAAATAAAGACTCCACATTTTTAATGACCTCACGTATTGTTTTTATCTGTAAATATTTCCGTAAAACCTTCCAGCATCCTGGACGTCCGTCCCCGTCCCTCACGGCTCTTTTGTCTCTGGGGGACGTGGAACCGGTCTTTCTGGGTGGATGGGAACGGCGTCTCAGTGTCGTCTTTCCGGTTTCTCTGCTTCCACCTTCACCAGGTGACTCAGGAGGAAACGTCTGACCTGGACGCCTCGTCACTTCATCTGTGATAAAACACTTTTATTTAATGTTCAGGTGGTGTTTTAGTGATTTAAACGTGTTGGGTTTTTACACGTTTTTATGTTCAGAAGTTTGTTTTTTCCCGTTTGTTGGATTTATCTTTAAAGGCTTCTGTGTTGCTCTGGAGTTAAATCAAATTTAAAGGAATGTTTTAGTGACCTGTGAGCTCTGAAACGACTCACCTGGAGCTGTTTTTTTTTTCTTTTTTAAACACGTTGAAGGAGGTTTCAGGTTAAATCTCTGGATTTAAACTTCTCAGGATAAAATGAGCAAAACAAAGAATAAAAGTGAGAATAAGACAGAAAAGGCTTTGGCTGCAGAGAAAGAACAGTTTGGGAAACAACAGGTGAGTCAAATATGGAGTTTTAACATGTTTGGTCATTTTTAATGTGAATTATTTTTACATTACATTTGTTTATTCTTTATATTTTTTATAACTTGTCTTCTATTAGCCACATTTGTTGTTCACAATTATAACTTCTTTGTTAAAGTACTGTTCAAAAGTCTTAAACACCGCCAGTCTTGCTATTTTAAAGATAGTTTTTTAAAGATATACTAACAAGTTATTTTAAAAATAGCTGATTTATGAGTTTACTTCAGATATTCTGCTTGTATCATGAAAACAGGAATAAATATGGATGTTTGTTTAAACATAAAGGCTTGTGTTTCCTAAGACTTTATAATATTATATGAATGATTTATTTTTAAATCACTGTACAGCTTTATTTTTCTTATTCCAGCCTCTTTTGTTTCTGAAGCAAAACCAGCTCTGAATCATTTTATTTATAACTCGTCAGAACTAACTGGACCAAACTGGTTCGTGTTTCTTCTTTCAGCTCCACAGCATCAGTAAAACCGTCACGTCTGCTGAAACTCCACCTAAAGCTAAATATGTGCGCAGTATCCTTTCAGCTCAGAACCTTCCTGCTTCGATAAAGACACATATTCTACTCAGTTATTCTCTTTTTAAAGCCTCAGTTTTGTTCCCCCTAAAGGAAAGTATGTGTATTAACTTCAGACTATTGATGTCAGTTCAACATTACATAACTGTCCACGCTGCACTTGTTTCAAATCAAATGTTGATTTTGCGTGACGTTTGGTGGTTTCATATGAAAAGTCTAGAAATATCTAGAATCATAATTAACATTTTGGACACCTGGTCATTGAGAGGACGTGTTCTTGTCTCATAGTCTCATAGTCCACGTTCATAGTCCCTAGAATATGAATTGGATTATGTAAAGTTTCTCTCTCCATGTTCTTTTTATCTGGTGCCTAAATAACAGACTAGAAGCAAAGATCAATCAGAAATTTATTACAATCATAAATACAAAGAATTATTATGCCATGCAGAATATTTTAATCAGCCGATGGTGCACCTCTGGACACTTAAGAAAGATGCCAAAAATGCACACCAGTGTAACTTCTCTCTTCTCTTTTAAAGCCTACAAGAGGCGGATTCATTTCTCCTCCAACATAATGTTCAGACAAATATGGTTATGTTTGCTGCAGGGTGTAACTAAATTTATCACCATTGCCATGCATACTTCTCTGGAATAGAGCAGGTCAGGAAGGTCATGAGACCCCAGTTGTCAGGTCATAAAGCAGCCCCACTGAGGCCTTTAGCTTTAACAGTTTAAAGTTTTAACTGAAAAAAATTCTAAATTCTAACAATTATATTAATTAGAGTACACTCCAACCTGAGTCCTGTGAAAATGCTCACCACTAGGTGGCAGCACCGGTCTAACCCGGTCATTACCGCTGCGTTGAACGTAACTCTGGTTCTGTGTGCATTAAAGGAGGGTAAATGATAGAAAAAAAACACTCATTCTAACTATTTTAGTAGGTGCATTCAAAAAAAAAAAAAAAATCAGACTTTTGGGCCCCGATCGTACACTTCCGCTAGCCGCTACCTACTAGCCGCTACCTGCAAATTCCGGGTATAGGAATCTCCGCTTACCGCTAATGCAATCTTCCGCTCGCTAAAGCTGCTACCCGTTATGCCGACTCCCTTACTCACTTTGTAGGTGTGGCATTGGGCGTGTCTTTTGCCCTTTCTGCTAACTCGGTATCTTGCGATCGCAGCTACCCACAACCCGCATGTCGGCGCGTACAAAAGCACGTCCAAATGGCATCAAAGAGCATCCACCTGGTCACATGTCCTCTTGAATTAACTCTTGTATAAAAGCGTGATTTGGCCTCAGTTGAACCCCTGAGAAAATAGCAGAGATCGTCTTAAACGGCTTTCTCGCCAGTTAAACCATAGACGACCAGAGCGTGTTTTACTGGGAGCGCACTAACTATTTTAAAAAATATTTATATGTATATATCAGTGCAGAGGAGGAGGAGGAAGCTCTACAGCAGAGTCCCAGACGAGCTGCTCTGATCTGGATGAAATGATGCTCCATTAGAGGTGGGCGGATCGATCCAAATATCGATAATATCGATACCAATGGCTGTATTGATATCGAATGATACTCGTGTAAAAAGATCGATACTCAAGCTTTTTTTTCTCTCCCACAACACTAAGAATTCATTGTAGTCTGTGTCTGACACGCTGTCGCTGTGTCCCTCCTCCCCTCCCCCCTCCCCCCCCCCCCGTCCCGTCTTTTGACGTTGCATCATCACCTGGCTCAGCGGTGTCGGCCAAACAAGCATGCAGGTTAGGGGTCAGTATTGACAAGGACCTCACAATACAATATGTATCATGATACGATACTATCACGATATTACGATATATTGCGATATTCTACCCAGTTAATATCAAAATTAAAAGTAGAGATATGAAAAATCAAGTTGCTGTATATGTTCATCAGATGATATGAAGAGGACAGATTGAGTCAAAACTATGCTTCAAAACAACCTGTTTATTGTTTTTTATTATTGATGTTTTTGCACATTTGATAAATAAATAAAATAAAATAAATAGAATAAAATTTTCCTAAAAAAAAAATCGATATTAGGAGCTGAAAAATCGATATTATATTGGGAGGCCAAAATTCACGATATATTTAGAAAAACATTAAAAACAGAACAATTCAACTCCAATCAATATTTAATAAAAATGTTAATTGTGATAATAAAGTATTTTATTGTCACCTATAAAGTTTGCCGAAATGTTATCTTAGGTTTTAACAAAATAATCCAAAGACAAAATCACAAAAACGCCAAAAGGTCGGCAGCTTCATGACAGATTAAGCTTAATATGAAAAAGTATCGGTATTGGTATCGGTATCGGCAATACTGGCCCTGTATTTACTTGGTATCGGATCGATACCAAAATTCCCAGTATTGCCCAGCTCTACGCTCCATAGCAGTTAGCGGGTTAGCGCTACCTGCTCTTAAAGGTTGGTTTAACAGGTGGAGCGCCCTAACCACTCTTGTGGATAATGTAGCGGGTAACGCAGGTGAAATCGCGGGTTTAGCAAGGTGAAAGATTGCGTTCTTTGCGGGGGAACGCCCCTCCCGCTACCCGCTATCCCTTAATAGCGGCTTTAGCAGATCTGGATCTAGATCCATGTGTCAAAACAGTAGTTTCAGAGGAGGCCACACAGACCGTTTATGCCTCGGTTCAGTCTCCTTTAACACATGTGAAGATATCATCATGGGAACTCACAAAGAGGGCGGAGCCACCACCTTCTGGTCCTACGCCCTGAACCTGCCGCTGTCCAGCAGCTCCATGGTCAGCTGGAAGTTCTGCTATCTGCTGCACAGAGTTCTGCGGGACGGACACAGAAACGTCAGTTCAGCACCTACGTTCCTTGCTTGTTCTTCCTGTTGATGACGCTGGAGATGTGTAACCTCATCATCTGCTCCGCAGGCCGTTGCAGACTCCCACAGATACAGCCGCAACGTGAGGGACATGGGCGTCCTGTGGGTGAGCGTCCACCGCCGTCCAGTTACCGCCGAGACACGGTGACTCCTTCTGTCTCCATGACGGTGTCACGTTGTCTTTTTCTCAGGGGAACTTACACGATCGATACGGTCACATCGTCGCCTTGTCTGCCAAATACCTCTACCACAAAATGGAGTTTCATGCCAAGGTAAAACATTTTCGTTTGTTTTATCACTGGACACATGTGAAAAGTTTAATACAAGGTTTACAAGGTCCAAACACATGCTGTTGATGGTCTCAGTCAAGGAGCTGAGATGTCAATCAAATGTGTTTGAGATGCCTCCCACATCTCAGAGGGTCCAGCTGTGGTGGTCCAGCTGTGGGTCAGAGGGGTCCAGGGGTCCAGCTGTGGTCCAGGGGTGTGGGTCAGGGGTCCAGCTGTGGTCCAGCTGTGGTCCAGCTGTGGGTCAGAGGGTCCAGCTGTGGTCCAGCTGTGGGTCCAGGGGGTCCAGCTGGTAGAGGGTCCAGCTGTGGTCCAGCTGTGGGTCAGAGGGTGGGTCCAGCTGTGGTCCAGCTGTGTGGGTCCAGAGGGGTCCAGCTGTGGGTCAGAGGGGTCCAGCTGTGGTCCAGCTGTGGGTCCCAGCTGTGGGTCAGAGGGTCCAGCTGTGGTCCAGCTGTGGGTGGGTCAGGGGGTCCATGGGTCCAGCTGTGGGTCCAGCTGTGGGTCAGAGGGGTCCAGCTGTGGTCAGTGGGTCCAGCTGTGGTCCAGCGTGGTCCAGCTGTGGGTCAGAGGGGTCCAGCTGTGGTCCAGCTGTGGGTCAGAGTGGGTCCAGCTGTGGTCCAGGGGTCTGTGGGTCAGCTGTGGGTCCAGCTGTGGTCCAGCTGTGGTGCAGCTGTGGGTCAGAGGGGTCCAGCTGTGGGTCAGAGGGGTCCAGCTGTGGTCCAGCTGTGGTCCAGCTGTGGGTCAGAGGGGTCCAGGCTGTGGTCCAGCTGTGGTCCAGCTGTGGGTGGGTCCAGCTGTGTGGGTCAGAGGGTCCAGCTGTGGTCCAGGTCCAGCTGTGGTCCAGCTGTGTGGTCAGAGGGTCCAGCTGTGGGTCCAGTCCAGCTGGGTCCAGCTGTGGTCCAGCTGTGGTCCAGCTGTGGGTCAGAGGGGTCCAGCTGTGGTCCAGCTGTGGGTCAGAGGGGTCCAGCTGTGGTCCAGCTGTGGTCCAGCTGTGGGTCAGAGGGTCCAGCTGTGGTCTGTCAGCTGTGGGTCAGAGGGGTCCAGCTGTGGGTCAGAGGGGTCCAGCTGTGGTCCAGCTGTGGTCCAGCTGTGGGTCAGAGGGGTCCAGCTGTGGTCCAGCTGTGGGTCAGAGGGGTCCAGCTGTGGTCCAGCTGTGGTCCAGCTGTGGGTCAGAGGGGTCCAGCTGTGGTCCAGCTGTGGGTCCAGCTGTGGGTCAGAGGGGTCCAGCTGTGGTCCAGCTGTGGTCCAGCTGTGGGTCAGAGGGGTCCAGCTGGGTCCAGCTGTGGGTCCAGGTTGGTCCAGCTGTGGGTCCAGCTGTGGGTCAGAGGGGTCCAGCTGTGGTCAGGTCCAGCTGTGGTCCAGCTGTGGGTCCAGGTCCAGCTGTGGTCCAGCTGTGGTCCAGCTGTGGGTCAGAGCGGTCCAGCTGTGGTCCAGCTGTGGTCCAGCTGTGGTCCAGCTGTGGGTCAGAGGGTCCAGCTGTGGGTCAGAGGGTCCAGGGGTCCAGCTGTGGTCCAGCTGTGGTCCAGCTGTGGGTCAGTGGGTCCAGCTGTGGTCCAGCTGTGGTCCAGCTGTGGGTCAGCTGTGGGTCAGAGGGGTCCAGCTGTGGTCCAGCTGTGGGTCAGAGGGGTCCAGCTGTGGTCCAGCTGTGGTCCAGCTGTGGGTCAGAGGGTCCAGCTGTGGTCCAGCTGTGGGTCAGAGGGGTCCAGCTGTGGTCCAGGTGGTCCAGCTGTGTGGTCCAGCTGTGGTCCAGCTGTGGGTCAGAGGGTCCAGCTGTGGTCCAGCTGTGTGTGGTCCAGCTGTGGGTCAGAGGGGTCCAGCTGTGGTCCAGCTGTGGGTCAGAGGGGTCCAGCTGTGGTCCAGCTGTGGTCAGAGGGTCCAGGTGGTCCAGCTGTGGTCAGGGTCCAGCTGTGGTCCAGCTGTGGGTCCTGGGTCAGGGGTCCAGCTGGGTCAGCTGTGGTCCAGCTGTGGGTCCAGCTGTGGGTCCAGCTGTGGGTCAGAGGGGTCCAGCTGTGGTCCAGCTGTGGGCTGTGGGTCAGAGGTGGTCCAGCTGTGTGGGTCAGAGGGGTCCAGCTGTGGGTCAGGGGTCCAGGGGTCCAGCTGTGGTCCAGCTGTGGGTCAGAGGGGTCCAGCTGTGGTCCAGCTGTGGTCCAGCTGTGGGTCCAGCTGTGGGTCTGTGGGTCAGAGGTGGTCCAGCTGTGGTCCAGCTGTGGGTCAGAGGGGTCCAGTCCAGCTGTGGTCCAGCTGTGGTCCAGCTGTGGGTCCAGCTGTGGTCCAGCTGTGGGTCAGAGGGGTCCAGCTGTGGTCCAGCTGTGGTCCAGCTGTGGGTCAGAGGTGGTCCAGCTGTGGTCCAGCTGTGGGTCAGAGGGGTCCAGCTGTGGTCCAGCTGTGGTCCAGCTGTGGGTCAGAGGGGTCCAGCTGTGGTCCAGCTGTGTCAGAGCGGTCCAGCTGTGGTCCAGCTGTGGTCCAGCTGTGGGTTCCAGCTGTGGGTCAGAGGGGTCCAGCTGTGGGTCAGAGGGGTCCAGCTGTGGTCCAGCTGTGGGTCAGAGGGGTCCAGCTGTGGTCCAGCTGTGGTCCAGCTGTGGGTCAGAGGGGTCCAGCTGTGGTGGTCCAGCTGTGGTCCAGCTGTGGGTCAGAGGGTCCAGCTGTGGTCCAGCTGTGGTCCAGCTGTGGCTGTGGGTCAGGGGTCCAGCTGTGGTCCAGCTGTGGGTCAGCTGTGGGTCCAGCTGTGGGTCAGAGGGGTCCAGCTGTGGTCTGTGGGTCCAGCTGTGGGTCCAGCTGTGGTCCAGCTGTGGGTCAGGGGTCCAGTGGTCCAGCTGTGGTCCAGCTGTGGGTCAGAGGGGTCCAGCTGTGGTCCAGCTGGGTCCAGCTGTGGGTCCAGCTGTGGGTGGGTCAGGGGTCAGGGGTCCAGCTGTGGTCCAGCTGTGGGAGCTGTGGTCAGCTGGGGTCCAGCTGTGGTCCAGCTGTGGGTCAGAGGGGTCCAGCTGTGGTCCCAGCTGTGGGTCAGAGGGGTCCAGCTGTGGTCCAGCTGTGGTCAGCGGGTCCAGCTGTGGTCCATCTGTGGTCCTGTGGTCCAGCTGTGGTCAGAGGGGTCCAGCTGTGGTCCAGCTGTGTCCAGCTGTGGGTCAGAGGGGTCCAGCTGTGGGTCCAGCTGTGGTCCAGCTGTGGTCAGCGGGGTCAGTGGTCCAGGGGTCCAGCTGTGGTCCAGCTGTGGGTTGGGTCCAGCTGTGGTCAGCTGTGGGTCAGAGTCCAGGGTCCAGCTGTGGTCAGAGGGGTCCAGCTGTGGTCCAGCTGTGGTCA